>CM039311.1:32329488-32879358 GCA_022316695.1 Camellia oleifera
TTTTAATAGTCGGAATTATCCTTTAAATTGTAATTGTCCATCATTTATGATTATCTATAAAGGAACATGATAATTTGACATTTATTTTGATTTTTAAAACTTTAAAATATTAACTTTCAAATTGAAAAAATTAAAAAAAAAATTATGTGCAAAAAAATATTTATTTATTTATTATTATTATTTTTTTTTTTTTTATTTTTTTTGAAAGATTGAAAGAATTGAATTATTTTTTTGTGAAAAATTGAAAATTTTGTATCTATAAAGGAGTATGATGATGGAACATTGATGTGCAAAGCTGGAAATGGAAATAAATAAATAAATAAATAAATAAAATAAAATGAAAAAATGAAAAAATTGATAATATTCGCTGTTAAAACTGGAAAAAAATTGTTAATGTTCTCTGTTTTATTGGATAATTAAATCAAACCAATAAGTAGAAGGGTAAAAATGTTTAATCACATGCTCTGCTTTTTTTTTTTATCAGTTAGTGAAACAATTATCTCAAACATTACTATACAAAATTAATAATGTTCTTAGTTTAAAAATTAGAAAAAATTGATAATATTAAATAGGACTTATTGGTTCAAAAAATCTTAAATAGAACCTGAACTACCATAATATTTGTAAATGAGGCTTTTAGGTAATTAACTCTAAAAAATAAGATGAACAGACAAAACGTTTTGGCGACTAAATTTTTAGTCGTCCTGTCACGCCTCACTACAAGAAACTACACTTTTGGCGACTAATTTTTTAGTCGCCAAAAGCCCTGATTTTGGTCGCCGAAGATATTCTTCGACTAAAACTTTTAGTCGCTGGCTTTGTCGCGGGTACGTTGTCGGCAAAGGTAATGGCGACTAAAACAATTTTTAGTCGGCATAAGTGCAACACAAATGGCGACTAATATGTTGGTAGGCAAAACTGTAGGGTATTAGCGACTAAATGTTGTTTAGTCGCAGATGACTGCCATTGGCGACTAATTCTTAGTCGCCCAAGGGGTGAATCAATTCATAAGTAACATTTTCAGCTACTATTCCTTTTGTCGCCAAAAATTAAATTTTTATCTACGGCGACCAAATTATTAGTCGCTAAAAAGTTTTATTTTTAGCTACCAAATTTTTAGTCGCGGAAAAGTAGATTATTCTTTAGCTACTACAGAGTTTAGTCGCGCATTACATATTGAATTATGTTTTGGCGACTAAATATTTAGTCGCCAAAACTGTTGTGAGTTTTACCTACTACAAATTAGTCACCAAAACTTTTTTTCATTTTGTTTTAGCTATGAAATGTTTAGTCGCCAAAATATTTATTTCTTTTTTGGCTACCAATTGTTTTGTCACCAAAAATATCAATTTTTTTTTTTTTTGTTTTGTTTTTTTCATTTTAATAAATTTGTTCACAACCTATATATATTCACCACAACCTGTGATAGGTATAGAAACAAATCAATATATATATTATCATCTATTCCATAATGCATGTTTCACTTACAACCATCAAACAAAAAAAAAAAACACCTTACAATTTAAACTTATATACAAACCAACTAATATATTCCAATTACAAATAATAACATCATACATTCCAAATGTCCTACCAAAACAATGTCCTGTACACAGAACATTCTGACTATGCTATGCATTATACTGACCATTTGGCATGGTACAAATTACCATGGTAATATGTACCACGACAAAAGGAAATCTATATATATCACCAAAGCAATTAAAACAAGTTCCAAAAATTATATTCATGATTCATCCAAATTCCACACAAAAAGTAGAGGATGTCCAAAAACTTTCCAATGTTGCACAACTGTGAATTATCTTCCGGACAAAAAAATAGAAGATCCACATGTCAATGCCAATAGCCATCTACACAATAAAAATTACACCCATTAGTTCCATTGTAAACAAAATTTTTCAACAAAAAATTACAACCATCTACACAACACAAATTGCAAGGATGTCAATTATAATTGAAATTGTATTTAGGGTTACTTTGAATTTAGGAAGTATTCGTTACAAAAATTTCACTATTCAAACTAGGACACACGTTTAACCAAGCGGCCCGGACTGGGCAATGAAGTCCACATTACGAGTGAAGTAAAGCCCATTAACAAAAAGAGGCGCTCTGATTCTCTTTGAATCTCAAGATATTCGTTTCAATTTAGACAAACGACAGGCCGCTAAGACTACTAATTGACCCAACAACGAGGTACCTATGGCTGCAATGAGACTTCTAATCAGTCCACACAACCAGAGGAACATCTTTATCTGAACCATTTTTAACATGATCAGAAAGAGGGATGAATAGAAGCGGAGAATATGAATCTAGGAAGCAAGGAATGCATTACTCTACTGAGATGAATACACTTTGAATCTATGTTCATTTGGTCTTTAAATCTTCTCATGTGGGATACATATAATCTAATGGTGAAAAAATATTTAATGATGAATCAAGAAATACAACAAATAACATCTTATTGGAAATTTTTTGATGAATAGAGCCAATATTATTACTTCAAGTATCATAAGTTGACCTAGTAAATTCATTTAGTCCAGGATAATCGTCCAATATTAATTTACAGATATTAATAATTCAGTTAGTAGGTTGGGTCATATGAATTATTTAACGGGATAGCCCAGACCATTTCTTCCAATCCAAGCATAACTGGACCTGAATTGCTGTGCAGGCTTTATGATATGGATGGTGCCTTAAATCCTTTAATTTTTCCTACTCATTGGAGTATTTTTTGTTAAGGACATGGCAATTTTTTTTTCTTATACCGTCTCTTGCTTTGGGTGTACTGTGTTAAGAAATGAAAATGTTTTCGCTCAGTTGCAGGGGCTTAGCTGGACATTACGGTGCTTTTTCACAAGAAGATCATGGAGATAAGTAAGTCTTTATGTACATAGTAACATAGAAATGCATGCTAGATGACAAGCATTCATTTTGATAAACGCTCTTTTGTTCTCTCTCTGAACGCAGGTAGGAAATTCTTTAAAGCATGGTTAGTTTTTGAATCTATGTTCATTTGGTCTTTAAATGTTCTCATGTGGGATACATATAATCTAAATTTGTTTCTCATTGTGCATGGCTGGCAGTTGATACTTCTAGATGTCATATCTGCCATGTTAGGTTCTAGGTTTTAACTTTTATAAGGTGCAAAATAAGAGGCAGAATTCTCTTTTTTTATCCTTATTATAACATCTGCCTTGCATTGTTGTTAGTTTTTTATTTTTTTGTATATTATTGTCTTACTTCATATAACTTACATGGCAGCATATTTGTATCTAGTGTTTGAGATGCCACATTGAAGCTTCATATTAAATTTTTTTTTTTACCAAACTCGTGCCTTTCTAACCCATTAGTGTTTGTTTTGAAAACACGTCTTCTCATTCACGTCGTCATTTTTAAAACATGCATAACCATATTGGATGCTGTGTTTTTAAAACTCCACTCTAAACCTGAAGTCATATTTTTAAAACTTAACTTCATTGAACAACTTCAATTTTATAAAATAAGTTCGAAAGTACTTGTAAAAGTAGATCTAAAGTGTCCAGACAAAGTTACCTTATGGAAATTAGATTACGGTCCTTTGTGTAATGTATCGAAACACCAAGTCGTCTGCTGCTAAGTCTACTCACATTATGCCTCAAAACCTATTCCAAGCACATAACAACAAAAAATTTGCATAGCAACTCAAACAACAATTCTATGTCAATATGATCCATATTTTTTGTAGAACTTGCATTAGCTTATGAATAAAAGTATGTTTACCGAATAGTAGGATGACCACCTGAACCCTCCAACAGGGTTGTCAACCGTGACACCACATCGTTCAGATGATTCAGTTGTACTTGTTGTGCCTCTCGTGCTTTTTTTTCTTCTTCGACTTGTTTGATCAGCTCCTCTCTTTCCCTCGTAATGTCCTCCCAATCTCTTTGGCGCTCCTCTTTCTCCTTGAGCAACTCCTCGTGATCTCTTCGACGCTCCTCTTTCTCCTTGAGCAATTCCTTGTGATCTCTTTGGCGCTCCTCTTTCTCCTTGAGCAACTCCTCGTGATCTCTTTGACGCTCCTCACGAAGAACCTTCAATTCCGCTCTCATTGCCTCCACATGTTTATCACGTGCTCGTGCCGCACTAGAAGTTGTGGAAGAGGGTTGTGGCCCTATCCCACATCCATGCAAGTAATTTTTCTTTGTCCCGAGGACTTGCCTTGAAAGTTCTTCGAGGGTTAATGGCGGTATCATCCTGACAGGAAATGATCGCGATCCACTTGTATGATTATAGGGAAGCATACCCCTATTTGCTTTACCAGCTTTAGAGCGTTTCTAACAAGACCAAAAAAAAAAAAAAAAGTTGGACACATTTCAAAAAAAAAAAAAAAAAAAATTAGCAAAGATTTTTTACATATTAACACATAAATTAATTTTAAGAATGGGGTTTCTAATTAATTTGTTACCAAGTGAGATTCGTCTTTCCAAGCAACATCAATCAGATATTTCCAGTCCTCGAAGCTCACTCCACTAGGCGGATGACTATAGAGGTCATCAACACCCTTTTCCTCAAGTTCGAGGAACTCTTGCTTTAGATTGTACCTCCAGTCCTTGTATAGCAAATATGCCTTTCTATCGAGGATCTCTTGAGCTTGCTCATCATTAGCAAAATCATCGCCGATAACAAACTTGTCCTACAAACATAAAAACAGAATTAGTGCATCAATTAATTTGAGCAATTACAAATAACTTACTAAATACATTATGGCAAGATGAATCTCATACTAGCACGCCTTGGACGACCGCATCTTTGGTACTTTCATCGATCTTTCTCCATGATTTCATGCTCTGAAGAGGGCACAACCGTCTAATTTGCAATCCTAACTAATTCGTCGCTGGGGTGGCATTCCCTCCTGTTATTGCGTTCAACACCCGATTGACATACACATGTAATTTCTCTCCTTTTTTCCGTTCTATTTTTTTTTGCACTCCTTTGCCCAATGTAGGTCCTTGTACGCGAGTTGACCTTTTTCGCCCTGGTACAAAAGGGTAAGCAAGTCACAAATTACAACTCTTGCTAATGAAATACGTGAGAGTATTGGTTGCTGCTTCGTTACTAAAAAAAAAGGAAACACCTAATAAGGAAACCCCTAATACTATTAATTATGTAGTTACAGCCATTGGTTGAAGTCCCATTCAATTGGTAACAGTTACACCATTCATGGCTTTGTATCAAATTTCAACCAAAATCAGCCGGTGCATTTGACTGATGCTCTGCTGCAACTGCTAAGTCTTCATCTGTTCTGTTCATCTGTCCTATTCAATTGGTAACAGTTACACCATTCATGGCTTTGTATCAAATTTCATCTGTTCTGCTCAGCCTTCTGCTCAATCATCTGTGATGTTTTCTATGGGTAGAGGAGATGCATGGAGGAAGAGAGGAAGTTGGCTGTCTGCCCTCTATGAGCTTATCAAGTGCATTCTGTTCTGTTGATCTGTTCTGCTATTCATCTTCTGCTCTGCTGTTCTGCAACACTTCTGTTCATTTGCTGCTCTGCTGCTACACTGTTCTTCATCTGTTGTTATGTTGATCTGTTCTGTCCAGCCTTCAGGATTATTTCCCAACCACCCCCAAATTGTTCAGTACATATGGTTGCAGCTCTCATTGATGTTAATATTAATACACATGAGTGGAAGGTGGAGTTAATTGGATGAGCATGCACAACTAATCATGTCCTTACCAATCAATATCTCCAACAAAATGAATTGAAGGGTTGGGCACTGCAAAGTAACCCCTATGTTGGATTGACAATTTTTTCTTTATTGCCTTAGATAGCTGACTTACGCATGCAAAAAAAAAAGGCAAATTTTTTTTCTTTCTAAACAACTAAGTTCAATGCTCTTACCCACGCCACCAGGCTACGTCTCCTCCACCACTGTTTGTGTATCATCTGATGGTTGCGTCTCATCTGAGCACGTCAACGGGGTGCCAATCCTGGGTGGACATGCTTCAGAGGCTGATGTTTCTCCATGACTTGTTGCTCTCTTCCGCCGCCCTGTCTTGATTCCAGGAACCATGGTACCTACATAAAAAAATTACAAACATACATGAGTACTCAACGCCACATACATCACTTACATTTACATAAACCTCCCATTCGTCATTTACATACATTTACATAAACCTCACATACAATTAATGGGAAACTATAGACGAGAAGATCGAAATTCCAATGCAATTCCATCTTGAAAGCAAGCTAACTACATAGTTTGCGTAGCAGAAAAATAGATATCATAATTTGGTGTTTCATATTCTTGTTCCTTTGCATGGTAACAAGCTTAATTCATTCCAACTTACTCCTGTTAGGGAATGAGGTCACCACTTCAAAGTGGAACTATCCCATTGAAGTAAATTACTTAAAATTACAAAAAATGATATAGCAATCTACTTTTTAGACCTATTTCTAGAGTAAATGATATGTAAATAATATGATTAATTGATGATTACGAAGGATATCAGAAAGAGTCATTTTACACACTGTCCATTACACCTGTGCATCACGTAGGATGTGATGAGCAACAGCTTTTTGGATTTTTCCTGTCAAGAGGCTAAATACATGTGTGCATATGATATTGATAGTGATGAGCAATAGCCTGAATTTTCGTTTGCCAAACAATGCCATAGTAGGAGCATTAGGATAAATACATGTGTGCATATGATATTGAATTTATTATCTTGTTATTTTTTTTGAAGGATTTTTTAAGATATCCTAAAAGAAAAGATTAACTTGTTGATAAAAATCACCACAGATCGTTCATATGTCTATATTGCATCAAATCACATTTTCGGTTGGTGAGGAACCAACAGAGACACAACAACACTACAACAAATGAAGCACAAAACAGCAGCTAAGAAGAGCACCACACACAGATATGAAGCAGCTAACAACAGCAGCAGATTAGCTATCACAAGCACCAGACACAGATACTAAAGGCAGCAATGCACCAGATTAGCAAAGTAAAGCATGGCTTCTCATTTGATCGGGTCTTCAAATCAACTGGAATTCAGTCCATACATATTTGCATTTCTTTTTTCTTTTCTATATATATATAAATTTTGATTTTATTTTTTAAATAAGAAATAATACATTTGATAATAATGATTAATATATATTGTAACAATATGGATCCCTCATGCAGGGTAGAGGTTTAAGTTATGCTTATCACTAATTGTTTGGGAATGTAAGCTAATGAGGTGGAAATTAAAAACAAAAGGTATGTTGATGCAACTCGGTTATCAATGGATCATTATCTTTCAAGGAAAATTAGACTTAAGCCCGGACTAATGATTTACTGACATAGGGAACAAAAACAGAATTGGGAGGAGAGAAATGGGAACCAATCCCAAATCACAAGCTAATGCAGTGTCTCATTACTATTAAAGTATCCCAAATCCTTTATGTGTTGAAGCCAATAAAATATGTAGGCATTGAAGTTTGGCAAGTACGACTCTTGACTCTCTATTATTAAAGTATTGTTATTTCTTATAATTGGGTCTATGATCCAATATGATTTCAATAGTCATATCAGCATTTTGCTTTTATGTAATCTGATATGATTTAGAACTCAGATCATGAGTTATAAAATGTTTTTGTTAATGTGTTTTCTAACCAGGTATGTTAATAAACTCTTATATGTTTAAAGAAAAAATTTCCATTTAAAATGCTTCTAAAAAATAAAAGATGTTCTGCAGACAATATTCTACGACGTTGATAAGAAGATGGATTTTAGATTGAAAGTTTGTGTGTCCTAACTCCATTAATTAATTATGTTCCATTATACTTTTGTCCCTTTTGTCTACCTTCATGTGAAGGAAGTAGTTGTTGAGTGCAAATTTGATGGTGACCGCATTCAAATCCATAAAAATGGGAAAGATATACACTTCTTCTCAAGGTAGTTGCTGGCCTAGTAGTTTCAAATAATTTTCTGCTCTTTGATATTTTTGGATTGTTTTTGTCACTTTGATTAATTCTTTTTGTTATCTTTACATTGGGATATTTATATTATATTTCATTGATTGTCTTTGACTTCTTAAATGCTCTATTGTATCTGCATCATCTGAACTAATGTCACCATTGTTAACCCAATAGATTTTAGTTTAATGTACTTCACATTCAAGAACTTCACACTCAGCAACCATATGATATCTAGTTACCTTTTGTTTCTTAGGATTCTAATAGTCTGGATCATGCAGTGAATACCAATCATATATTTTAACACCAATTTTTTGCTTTTTGTTTCTTATGAATTCCAATCATGCCACTCTAGAAGCAACATTTAAAGTTGATATCAGTACTTCACAATGTTACTTCACTTGGTTCTCTATTGATAATTAAACAATCTCCAACCACATCCTGACCCTTGAGGTTTTTAAAGAGGCAGAGTATCAACATATAGTATTATTGTAGAAGTGCAAATTAATCTTTGCAGTCAAAACAAATAACAAATAACAAATAACAAATCTTCTACAGCTAATTTGTTCAGTCTCCTATAGTTGAAAACAAATAACAAAGTTCGACACTTCATTTTTGTTTCCAATTTTTTGTTTAATTGGTCATGCTTAATAATTCATTGAGATTAATTTCTTTGTTCAGTGGAGACACTGATGCAGTGGTTCCTGTGACTGCAACTCCATACTCCATTGATGTCTTGACGCTTCCAACTATTACCAACTGGTCCCCGTGGTATGACAATGGGAAGGTAGGTTAGTTTTAAGGACTAGTTTGTGTTACCATACACTCTGCACCAACCTGTGCACACCCTAAGCAGAAGAGAGGAATGGGTGGGAGGCGGCAACGATGGTAATTCTTTCAAATTAGGTAGCCTAACCTACATACTGTAATTATAAATTAGGTAATTCTTTAAAAAAATTTGGAGTCCTATAGTTGAGGTGATTTAACATAGTCAAATGTCAAAGTTCAAGAGGGTTATGGTCTGATGGATGGAAAGGAAGCAGAAATAATTAGTAACATTTAAGTATAATTTAAACAACTGTACTGAAATTACAAGAATTTAACTTCTAAAAAACATGAAATTCCGCCCTAGAACTCATATCCCAAGTCCATAATAATAGGACCTATGTTCAGACCACCTAAACTGGAGAGAATCCTGAAAACCCCAAATAACACCAAATTATGTAATTCACCTATGGCTATAACAACCCCCAATCTAAAATCAACAGCTATGGCACTAACTTCACACAATCAGTTAAAGGAAAAGGCTTTTAGCTACATATTAGATGAAGATGCAGATGAAGATGCACAAACAAAGATACATGCACATTCCAACATCATCATTATGAAAATTGTAGATGTAGATGTAGATGTAGATGAAGATGCATAAGGAAATGTTTTTTTAAGCAACCAAAAATTACACAAGCCCAAATGAAAAAACCAAGCAGATTAACAATGAACACCACCTGGAAAAAGTAAGAACAGCATCATGACTACCAATAGAGCAAATTAGTAAATCTGCCACAGCTTGTGGGAAAATCTACCCAATGGGACAGCAGACCGAATGAAAAATCTAGCACAACAAAGTGACTTAAAACTCCTGGTCCGTATCTGTATCAAAGTCACTAGTAATCTCATCGTCTTCTTCGTCATCACCAGCGATTGTTACGTCATCATCGTTATCACAGATGAAAGCATCATCCATAACACGCTCGGATTGTACACGCTTTTTGGATTGAGAAACTTCCATTGAAATAATTACAGGTTCAATGTCATCCCGATGCAAAACAACTTCATCATCAATAGGCTCAGTTGGTACAACAGTAGTGGTTTCATCTTCTTGCAACACTTCATCAAATTCTGGCACATCCAGCTCTGGCACATCCCAAATTCGTCGATGTTGAAACTTTTCTACGACTCGCCAATTCGGCCCTAACTTCGTATCATGAACGTAGAAAACTTGTTGAACTTGGCTTGGGAACACAAACGAGTCATCTTTATACTATCGACTTCTTACATCAACAGTTGTCACATGTGGTTCGACACGCAAAGTTCTGCTAATGCCGGTGTTATACCATTCACATTGGAACAAAACAACCCGATGTCCAAACAAATATGTCAGTTCCTACACTTTACAAAGGTAGCCGTAGAACTTTATCAATTGGCCTTGGTGGTCGCCTTCCACTACCAACCCACTATTTTGACATTTACGACGGTTATCACGGTCAATAGTATGGAATCGAACGCCATTAGAAATGCACCCCTCATATGTGTTCACCAAGGCATTAGGTCCATTGGTTAATGACCATATCTCATCGGTTGCTTCGGGTGAATTTTGATTTCGCAATTGGTTCATCTAGACAAGAAAGTATGTCATGTTAATTCAAACTTGGAATAATGTAAGGTTCTATGCAAACTATACACTAACGAGTTTAAGCTTATGCGATCTTTAAACCATTTAGGAAATTCTTTGCATTGTCGCGTTGCAATGTTGCATGAACTTCCATATTTTTGTTGCAACACGAGCTTGTGTTCCCTAGTTAATACAACATAACTCATAAGTAATTTGAATAATGGAGACTTTAAAAAATAAAAACCATGTAGAAACTGTATGTTGCATATATGATGAGGAATCATATTCTAGATATTCGTCCACTTCCAAACTGTTGTGTAGGATAAACCAATGAGCCAATTCGCGGCCAGCTACAGACACATCAATTGCCCTTGGGAGTTGACCAAAAGGACAAACGTTTTGAGTGAAAATCGCCAACCCCGGCCCATTGTCACCCCTATCGTAGTTCCTTTCTTCTCGGTTAAACACCGTTTCAATTCCATCTAAATACATTGAACAAAACGTCGTACACTCTTTCGATATGTAGCCCTCCGCAACTAAACCTTCTGGCCGAGCTTTATTGCCCACAAATCCTTTAAGAAGTCCGAGCATCCTACATGTAAACATCATCCTGATCATTAGTATGGTCATATTGAAGTATATTTTAAATGGAAAAAAACACCCCCATCGTACTTATACCTCTCAATAGGATACATCCATCGATATTGCACAGGCCCTCCAAGCAAAGCCTCATAAGGCAAATGAATTGCCAAGTGGACCATGACATCAAAAAAAGCAGGAGGGAAAATCATCTCAAGCTTACAAAGTATAAGTACAATTTGTTCTTGCAATTTCTCCAAATCAGTCACCTTCAATGTCTTTGCGCACAACTGTTTGAAAAAAGTTCCCAACTCAAACAATGTGGTCCCAATCTCAGTAGGAAGGTATCTTCGCATCCCAATGGGAAGAAGTCGTTGTAGAAGGACATGACAGTCATGACTCTTGAGGCCAACTAACTTACCACCATTCACGGTGACACAATTGGATATATTTGCCGCATAGCCATCAGGATCCTTAATCGATTTCAGGAAATCAGCAAACCCTTGTCTCTCCGCCGGGGACAATGTGTACAATGCCGGAGGCTTCTCGAAAGAGGCATCCGCATGCCTTATCAAGTGTAACTCCTTTTGTATTCGCATGTCCTCCAGATCCAAACGTGCTTTGTATGTGTCCTTGTTCTTGCCATCTACACTCAATAGTGTCCCAAGCAGATTGTCACATATATTCTTCTCTATGTGCATGACATCAAGGTTATGTCGAAGCTTAAGTGTTTTCCAATATGGTAGGTCAAACAAAATGCTTCTTTTTGTCCAGTTCGGAGTTGGATTTTCAGTCCTTTGTCTTTTTTGGTTGGTTGGATGCTTTCCATACGGCCTGTACGTGCCCAAACTAATTTGGTCAAGTATTTGTTCTCCCGATAACTCTACAGGTTTGGACTGATTATTAATTTCACCGTTGAATAGCTTACTTCTTCTCCAATTATGGTTCTCAGGTAAGTACCGCCGAGCACCCATATACCCTATCTTACTTCGCAAGCTCTGAGATGAAGCATCCATGTTACAGTTAGGGCAGGCCAAGTAACCTTTTGTACTCCAACCAAACAAGGAACCATATGCAGGGAAGTCATTGATGGTCCACATGACTGCTGCATGCATTGTGAATATTTGGTCGTTTGAGGCATCATATGTTTGCACACCATGCTCTCACAAATTAGTTAACTCTTCTACTAATGGTTGCAAGTAAACATCGATATCTCTTCCAGGTGAGGATCGTCCGGGAATAAGCAATGACATCATCACAAATGGATCTTTCATACACTTCCATGGGGGTAGATTGTAAGGCATTAAGATTACGGGCCACATGCTGTACGATGTACTCATATTTCCGAATGGATTGAAACCATCGGTGGCAAGCCCTAGCCTTACATTCCGAGGATCCGCAGAAAACGTAGGATGCAGCCTATCAAAGTCCTTCCATGCCTCACCATCAACTGGATGTCACAAGACTCCATCATCCACACGCTTATCTTTGTGCCATCTCATATGTGCAGCTGTTTTTTTTTTGACATGTACAATCTCTTCAACCTCGGTATTAAAGGAAAGTACCTCAGTATTTTGTGTGGAATTTTTTTACCCGTCTTGTTGTTCAACTTGTATCTAGACTCCGTACATGTAGGGCAATTCTCCAATGCCGCGTTGTCATTCCAAAATAGAGTACAATCATTCTTGCATGCATAAATGGCCTCATATCCCAAACCCAATTCACGTAAGAACTTTTTTGCTTCATAAAGGGTCCATGGAACAGTTTCATCACACTTTGGTAGAATGTCTTTGAAAATTTGCATAACCATATCGAAAGATTTGTTGCTCCATTTATTGTACACCTTCACATGAAGCATCTTAATTACGAAAGACAAGATGGAGAACTTTTCACACCCTGGATATACTTTGCGTTGAGCATCATCAAACAACTTCATGAACTTCAACGAATTGTGCCTCTCCGAACTACTACGTTCTTCGTCGATATGATCATCCATGAGACCACTCATATAAATCTCTTCTAACATGGCAGGAAGTTCACCCATATTTTCGTGATTGGCTGTCATTCTAGATGCGTTGCTTGCAGTAGCATCGTTTCGCATAGTAGGATGATCACGAAATACGGCAACATGTTCGCCATGGTGCACCCAAGTTCGATAAGAACATGCGATTCCTCTTCGAATCAAGTGCAACCGTACAACGTGTGGAGTAAATTTTGTGCCGTTTAAGCAATCAACACAAGGACAACGGATTTCATCATGCGGGCCTAAATTCTTCGTAGCGAACTCAATAAATGACTGAACACCTTGAAGATACTCTTTACTTTTTAGTTTATCCTTTATCATCATCCAACTCTTGTCCATTATTAGAACAGTATACATCAATCAAAGATGAACCTGGGAATGGACGGCAACTTGGAAAAATACGCTGTACTGGAAGAGAGCTTAAGTAAGTTTAGGGGTTCGATTAGCATTGCAATAATGAATTGAACGAAATAGTAATAACAACTCGGGATGTTTCGCCTATTTGTCAACTGCATGTAGTTAGCTAATTTCACTAGTAACTTGGCATGCATTCATAAGCAAATGTGACATACATGAACACTTCTTTGTGAAGTCATCTTAGAGGGAGACAAATAATTGTAACTTTATGTAAAGAGAAACTAAATGTCAACTATAATTATATGGAAGGAGTTAAGCAATGTAGGCAGTAGATTTTTGAGAAGTCTAGTGTGAAGTGTCCAAGTCACACATGACATGAAAACGAGTAACAGCACAAAATAATGTGTAGGGACATGCCTCCTGCCATATACAAATCCATCGAGTTAAAAAGAAAAATATAGCAGAACACTTTTTGTTGGATGGATTAACTTTTTAGCAGAAAAAATATGCAAGCTCATCAGAAATGACGGATGTAACTTCTTAATATTTTTAAAGATTGAATCACAAAATAATTGCACAAAAAAATTAAAAAAAAATTATTTTATGCCACGATAGAGAGAAGTTTCCGATATCAAGATGTTTCAATGGACACACTCCCATAATGGCTCTTTGGTGGGCAACAGCCTCTGACTTTAGAATGGAAGTTATCAGGAGGGGCTACTAAAATCTGAGCGACTAGACTCCTAATGCTTTTAATGGTTGGCACTACTTTGAATGTAAACCTTAGTTATATACTGGTATTTTAGTTTTTTTGTTGTTTTAATGCTAATTTTTCCATATACTACTACTAAATCCATAGTGGATAAGACGGGGTATTGAATGAGCAGCAAGTTATAGTAGGATGGCAATGACTACCCCGTCGAAGTGATGCTACTATATGTGAAAATTGTGGATGTTTAAAAATGATTGGGGCTCTCAACCATTTTTTTATAATGTAGTTGAACTTGGGCCTCTAAAATTTGAGTGTTTGATTACATTCAAAACATATGTTGTAAATGCTGGGAACAACATAAATAGGATGTTAATCATCAGATTGAAAATAAGAAACAAATTACAAGCAAAGTAGATGGAAATTTTTTGCAAAGAAAAGGTACCTTGTGGTCTCAGGTCCTCTCACTAACACACAAAACAAGGTAAATAGAGAAGACCCTTGCAGTTCCTATTGCAATTCTCTTCCTGGTGTTCCAATGTAGTGCTGGTTTTTCTGTAATAATGAACACGACACATTGGATTTTGGTACGTGTTATTGGATTAAGCATAATTGTTGATAAGAAAGTTGTGTCCCATTATTCGTTTCTTTTGTTGTCATGAACCATAAAACTTTTCATGGGAAAGGGAAGTATCAACATTTGCTTGTAATTGATGGCCAACATACATTCATTTGATGCATACAATTGGCAAGTTTGCGTTATTTACCAAACCCATGCCATTTTTAAACAAATTTCGCAAATACGAGTTGTTTTGAACATGATTCTAAAACCCACATTGTTCTTAAAACACAAACTTCAAATTCCCAAGCTGGATTTGGGAAATAAGTTCAAAACAATTCGCATTTGGGAAATCTGTTTCAGAACAACATTGATTTGGTAAAAACCTCATAAACATGTCTTACTGAACAACTGGATGCCGAAGGGAGTTGACAAACCCATTTGTCTGTAGGCCACGTAGTATATTATTATGTTTTGAATGATATTTTATGATATCCACACACAAAGGGTCAGAATCTGTCCAAGTTTAGTAAAAAGGGAATTTCTCCCTTGATGTTATGTCAGAAATGGCAAACCTTATTTCAAAATAAAGATAACACATGAGATGATTTTGCTCAACTATTTTAAAGTTGATCTTGCTTCTAATGTCCATTATCAAACCAAAAACTATCTTAAATATTTTGTTGAGTAAAGATATTTTCAAGAAAATTTTAATAAATGTTTTCTAGAATGGTGCATCAAAATTGGCTATCATGTCATTTGTTTTCCACTGTTTCACACAATAAAAATAATTCCAAATTGTGTTACTTTATTTTTTATGCAATCCCAACCAGCAAATAGATTTCATTGTCATCTTTCTTTCCTTAATTATGTATAACTTCAATTTAAACACACTATTAACCAAAGAACCATAAATTTTGATAGAGGGATGGAGAGTGAATTTGCAAAAATTTGACACAGAAGATATATACTTTTGTTTACAAAGAAACATGCATGAAAAATATTCATGTAGTTCAATCATATTCTCTCTTTTTTGCTGTAATAATGGTTACCTCATCCTCACATAACCACATGTGAAAGTTAAAGGGAACCTTGGAAGCTTGAGGAGTTGTTAAACAGATGGAGAAACCATAATTATTCATAAGAGTTGAAAACAGAGGTAAATCATTATTTAGATTTGTGACCTATGCATGAATATATATATATATATATATATGTATGTATGTATATATATAGGGTTAGTTTGGAATATCCTAAAATAGAGGCACATTTGGTTACAATCGAGAATCAGAAAAAGGGGCAATCCAAAATTTTTACCAAACCCATTCACGAAATCATAAAAGCCCTAAAAATTGCTTGCGAAATCAACAGAAAATGAAAAAAATAACGATTAAAAACCCTACAGAAATCGTTAGAGTCACGGGGATGGGAGACAAGCGACAACGATATACAAATAGACAGACCCAGATGGACAGAGAGGGAGAGAGATCAGAGAAAAATACCTGTAATCAGTGGTGGGGCTGATTTGCAGTGCTCGTTGTTGCCAGCGCCGGCGGCCAGGTGGTAATCGGCGGTCAGGTTTGGTATGGACTGCTGGTGTGTGAGGTCTGTATATGTTGGTATGTGAGACGAAACAGTTCCAAAATGGGTCTGTGAAATAAATACTGGGCGCGAATATGTAATAAGTTTCCCTCTAAAAAAAAATTCAAAGATTTAGCGACCAAATCAATGTTTGTTGCCAAAATTCCTTAACAGCGACTAAGTATTAGTCACCAAAAGCATCCTAATTTGGCTACTAATCAAATTTTTCGTCGGCAATGGTTACCATACAACGACTAACTAAGTTTTAGTCGCCAAAAATTCATAAAAAAAAAAAGCCAAAAAATTGGCGACAAATATTTTTTGTCGGCAAATGATACAAAACAACGACTAAAATGAAGTTTGGTCGCCAATAATAATATATGGCGACTAAATTAATTTAGTAGCTAAAAATTTTCCACAAATGCCGACTAAATTACGTTTTTGGTCGCCCAATACGGTGCTTTTGGTGACTAAAATTGTTTTGGTAGCCAATTTTAGTCGCCAAAAGTGCTTCTTGTTGTAGTGCCTCCACATTTTATTACTCAGATAACTTTACCAAAACCATTATTATAATACAATTTCAGAGGTAACGAGCGAAAGTCCCAATTACATAACTTGAGATAAATAAATAAAGATTCTCTCATTTGCATACGTAATGAATGCAACATGTAACATAATTAAATAAATTGCCTGCAAGCTTACATTATTACATAAAAGAGAAAGGGTTCAATCCTTTTACAATGACATTCTGCCAACAGATATAAGGCCCTGTGGCTAACAAATAAAGAAGATCCTCGATCTTGAAACACTTTTCGTCATTCACCTAAAAAAGGATTAGTAATGTGGGATGAACATAAAGTCCAGTAGTGATCCCAACATGATCATAAACAATAAAAACTTATAGATAATTATGATCATGAATGCTCCAACTCATACTATATAAATAATGCGTCGGTTTGTACTAAAGTATATTTACATAAGTACTTTTTCCAAAATCATCCAATTCGTTCGACAATACAGATAGTTCACATTTTCTTCTTATTTTCCATTTCAACAATATCACATAACAACCGTTTTGTTTTTGAAATACATTAACAAAAGTTTGATTTCATACTTGTACTTACAAACTCAATACATAACCTACTTTTATTTCTAACACGTTCATTTCATTTTTCGAGCCTTAAATCCAAAATTAAAAAAAAAAAATACTTTGAACAATTTGTTTGATATGCTCACATGTATACATAACATCTAACACGAAAAGGATGAAAACAACAAACATCCAACAATTGCTTACTCAACATAGGCCCTGTTTGGTAGTGCTTATTTCCAACTTATTTCAACTTTTAGCTTAATTTAAGCTATTTTGATGTGTTTGGTTCAGCTTAACAATACAGCTTATTACTTTTTGTAAGTCAAAAATCAACTTATTCTTTGAGTAGGGGAGGAGAAGCTTAATTTATAAGTCAAAAATCAGCTTATGTTCACAGCTATAAGTTATAAGCTGTTAGGCTATAAGTTATAATCACTTTCCCACAGCTCTACCAAACGGGGCCATATAAGACAACTCAGTCTTCCTGAACCATAATCATCATAACATATAATCTACACAGATATACTGGGACAATAATGATAAACAAAACTCTGCTCTAACTGCTGGTAAGCCAAGGATACACATTTCCATAACACAAGCCAATTTACCAGTCACCAGCTGGAAGGTAATGGGACCTCTACTAATTTACCAGACACCCGTTGGAAGGTAATGGTACCCCTGCCAAGTTCTTCAGGCACTAGTTGGAAGGTACTGGTACGCCTTATTCTAAGAGCAACCAATTTCTCCAGGCGCTAGCTGAAAGGTAATGGTACCTCTCATTGTCAGCACATGTACATTTCCCATCATCATGATAAACCACAAACATAAATAATCCTAGTGTACTACATACACATAATCTTTCAACATCACAATATCATCCTCTACCAATGACCAAGGACAAAACCTCTAAATATATGTATTAAATACATGATCCGATTCTCACGAGACCTAAGTCCAACAACAAATATAATAATAATATTTAAAGATTTCAAAATCTAACCTCAAGTTCATTCTCAATTTATGAAAGCTTACAATTTCATTTTCTTTCCAAAAACCAATTTCTGCATTTCTTTAAAATCCATATCCGTGATGTCAAAGCCACAACCCGATTTCCTCTCAACATAAACTCTTCAATTTAACAATTTACACAAGCCACAACAAATAAGACACAGCCGTTGTTCAATTTTATAGCGATTCCAGTTTTGACCCATCACTTGTTGTACTCCGGACTTGAGTTGGTATGGTTTTGAATAGTTATTCATATCTTGTTTCCCTTGTCTTCGCCTTATTTTTGGTTATCAGGTGTAACATAGTCCGCGAGGGACCCTCGCTACAGCTTGGACTCGATTTGTGTCACGGTTCGTAATCTGAACCAAAGAGTCCAAATCTGGCAAATCGTTTTGAGAAAATAGATTTTTGAAAGAAGTGCCAAACCTGGACTGACTCAGTGCCAAAGGCCACGTGTCCGTCATCACCAAAGTTGCCTCGGCTCGGGAACTTGGGTACGATCGGGGAAGGTCAGCTATGAGCACCCCCTCTCGCCCGGTTCGAAGACCGGCCTCTACTAACCATGATATTTTATTTTGAAAACACTATATGCTCTTATTCCGGTTATTAGCCTAGAATTACTACGTTATGCGCACGGCAAAAACCAGTATAGACCAAATCGCCTACATTGGAACAAAACATTTCATATTTGTTTTGAAAATGGTTTGCTACTCGCAAGTAGGCTAAAATGCAGGTTTTGCCACCCTCGAGAGGGGCTTTGGAAAAAGATGGCTTTGCCACTATCTAGTGGGCTTAAAATTCTCAGTTTTAATGCATTTATTCCAATTTAGGTAATTTGACCTCCATCCGCAGGCATTCAAGCAGTTATATCACACAAGTAACTAGCCTCATGGTAATCATGCTATTATGGCAACACTCACACGCATGCGGTATGCTAAAGCATAAAAGCTCACCTAGTACTCCAAGCCAAAACAGAAACTAGTTAGTAATCAAGTGCATGATCCTAGTTCATGTTAAGATGGCTAATGCAACACATGCAGAATGCAACTTAGATAGGCTCAGCTAATCTATAAGGACATGTGAAATGCTGCAACTATCATGTATTCAATTTGGAATTGAAATACAGATGCAGTTAGAATGATGCGCCGAGCCCGATGCATGCAAAACAGATGAATGAATGCAAACATGTTATCATACTGTATGCTAATTTAAACATGCTCTAGTCTACCATCATAAGCAGGTAAATAAAAGGGAAGAAAGACGTGGGGTTGGAAGACATACACGCACTCACACACACTTATTACACAATTGCCCTCACTCGGAGGGTCCAAAAGAATATACAGGCTAGATAACAAATCAACTATCCTAGCTAATTAATTATTACAGACCCTTAATTATTTAACAAAAAATAAATGCAGAAAGAAGGTGGCCGCAGCCCTGCCTCGGGATGCGGGAATGATGCATGCTCGAGTCATCTTGCCCGAAAACCCGTACCATGCCACTGCTGTCTCTGTTAATGTTGCCCTGCTCCTCTGAAAATTGCCAAAGTCTTGGAATATGTTCTCTGCACACTGTAGAACACCATCAGCTAAGGGAAATAACCACCGGCCATGGGAAATTTCCATCGGCTGCTTTCAAGTCTATCGGCCACATATTCTTTGCCGGTCGGCCACAAATTCCTGCTGGGACCTGCAGTTGACAGCAGCAGAGGGCAAAGCAGTACATGGCATGGAATTTTGAGCAAATGTGAGCTTGGTCACATTCCCAATCATGCAAGAGACTCAAGGGAGCGTGACCCTCGACCTTCGGGCCATCAATTGTGCATTTTTTATGCATGATGGCCTAAGAGGCCGAGGTTGCAATTCAATGTAAAATGCATGCAAACAAAACACATGAATACCAACACCCTATCATGTTAGAGTCAAAGGGATTGGCGATCGAGGGTTGAGGCATGTTTTGTCACTTGAAGTACAAACACTCCTCAATCTCCATGCCCGGTTTGACACCCCAAACCAAGCAATGCAATGCATATATACAAACTTGTCTCAAATGCACAACATGAGGTTAAAATGCAAAACGTGCCAAATGTAATGCAACCTAAACATGCAAACTAAGTTAGTGCATTCTAAATGTGCCAAGTATGGTACAATGTATATGAGATGCAACTAGATAAATGCCATGCCAACATGCAAGTATGATACAATGTAAGCATGAGGACCAAAACAATGCAACATGATCATGCAATGGTGGTGCTAAACCATGAAGGGCAGACCTCAGTCCATCCCAAAACAGTGACCAAAAAGTGTCCAAAATGGTGAACAAGCACTCATGCCAACATGCAAGCCAAAGGGGCCCAAAGCTAAGGCACAAACAAGGGGCATTCTACTACAACCATCATGACCACTCATGGCATGGACTAAGTGACCAAAAACAGATGTTCAATGCAGCAAAATACACCCAAAAACCTGCTGATATGGCAGCCCCAAAATGTCTTAAACATACAAGCATGCACAATGCCCATTTCAAGGCATAAAACTACAACACCTTAAAGCATGGGAAGAGACACAAATGACAATATAAGACCACCTTATATGGACTGAAATATGATCTTAAATAATGCCAAATCATGAGGATAGTCTAAGTTAAGCATGCTAGAAGCCAAAATACTCAAGGCCTACAAGCCAAAATGCAAAGCAACTATATCAAGCATGTCAAACATGACCAAAACAGTGGCCAACAGACCTTAAGCATGACAAATCATGACCGAAAGCTTCAACAAGCTAAGCTAAATCATGCAAGCATGGAAGCCTAAATAGGAGATGCATTTCTATGCAAGAGGGAGGGATACGAAACAAGGGTATTATGCATGCAAAAAACCACAAATCCAACCAAAGATAGAGATGCATTATTATCAAAAGACACCTAAAAACCTCTGAAATAGGGCCAAAATCGGTCAAGCATGCATGTTGCCCTTTAAGCCAAAAACAAGGATAAAAGAGAGACAAAGGGGAGAGGGGTGTCCCTCCCCTATGCAAGACCTCAAACCATCTTCTTCACCACTGAAAATCCATTGGATTTCAGTGGTGAAAAGAGCAATACAACAAAGTCAACAAGGCTTAAAGAAAAGGCACCAAAAGAGGCCAAAAGAGGCCTAAGAGGGGGAGTTCGACCCCCAATGCCAAAATGACCTCAATGAGATGTCTTAAGCATGAAAAAACAAAGCCTTTTTCAGTTATACACAAAGTCTAAAACAGAAAGCAAGATAGATCAAAAGCCAATGCAAGATTGGGGAAACTAAAGTAAAGTGATTACCCTTGAAGAACAGTTGGTCCAGCCACCCTCTACTGACCAAAATCAGTCCAAAACCTCAACAAACAACCCTCAATGCCTCTCAATCTCGGAGCAAGGTGTAATGGTGTGTGTTAGTGCAAAAGTAAGGTCAAAATGCACTTTCTAGGCCTCCAAACACACACTAAGGATGAGAGAGAGGGAAATATAGAGGGAGGGAGTGTATATCAGATGTATATATCTATATAGCTCTGGTTTTGTTGTTCAAGATCACTAACCTCTATGAATGGAGAAGAAGAGGGGCTTATATAGACAAAAAAAGGAAGCTTGAAGCTTCTCAAAGAAGCTAAATGAAAAGGGGCAAAGGGTGCAAAGGAGTCAAGGCTTCTAGAAGAAGCTAAGACAGCTGGCCAAGCTTCCCCAAGAAGCTTGGCCAAAGGGGTCATCCTTCTAGAAGGAAAAAGGGGTCAAGGGCTCAAAACAACCATCCCCGTGCATGGGGAGTGGTGTTGGTGTATTCCAGCTGGCACAGCTGGCATGCACCAAGCCTGAAGGGGTGCTGAAGGGTCACCGGCCGGCAAAATAGGTCACCGGCTGAATAAAGTGCCGGCCGGCCATATAGAATGCTGACCGGCCATTAATACCAAGCACCCACGGCCGGTAGCAACAAGGAAAGGCCGGTGATGCAAAGGGAGGGCCGGTGGACTGTGGGGATGACCAAAAAAGCCATTCCCTGCCTTCCAAGGCAAAAACACAAGTGTTTGGTGCAAAACCAAACACTAAACGAATGAGTTAAGAGATCCTGAGGCAAGGCGCGCAGCCGAGGCCTCTGGGAACTCAAAACGAACACGAACAAGGGTGATCACTGAGTGTTCAATCAGTGACGTCCAAGTCTTGAGGACGATCAAAAATGGGGTGTCTACATCGGGCTGTAGTTATGCATTTGGAACAGGTTGGTTGCTTGTTTTTCCAAACCTGTGATGGCCAGATTTTAGCTCTTCCGCTCAAACGGGCGTCACAAATTTTGATCCTTCACTCGAGCAGCCGTTCTCGCGCTCGAGCAGGACGTGTCAACTCTCAGTATTTTTGTAGGCCAGCAAATACTAGGAGAGTGCATTGGATGCTCGAGTGTCCAGTCTCACGCTCGAGTGGGGTCCTTCGTCTGCAAAACTTCAGAAAGTGCATATCCTATGCTCGAGCTTCACTTTTCACGCTTGAGCGGAACTTTGTGTCTGACGCTCAAGCGTCACTTTCTACGCTCAAGCGGACTGTGTGTATAACAGTCCGTGAAGATGATGTTCTCGCTCACTTTTCCATTTCTCTCTCTCTAAAACTTTCCAAAAAGCTAAATCTTGAGTTTCTCTCTCTAAAACTCACCTTCTCTCTTCTATTTCATCTAGATTCATTGATCTTTTCACCCTAGTGCCTTTGAGAAAAAGGTAAAGCATCTCAAGATCTTCAATTTGATCCAAATAGAAGTGGGTTTTGGTGAACTTGGAGTTTCACTCTTGCTTGGTTCATCTTCTCTCTTTGAGGTAGGGATTTTCTACACTTTGTTATGACTTTTAACTTGGTTATTTGTGGTTGTGTAAAAATGGTGGCATTTGGGAGTAATTTAAGCAAACCTAGGGTTTGGGTGAGATGAAAAAGAAGGGTTTTTGGTGGAAATGAAATAAATGAACTCGGGGTTTGAAAATGAAGTCCTATTATGTCAAAATGGGTGATTTTGGTAGTTGTATTGATATTTTGAAAATGGAGATTTTTGCCCTAAAATGACTATCATATCTATTTTGTATAAATAGTTAAAATTTGTGTTGTAAATGTGGAAATGAATGAGTATTGGAATGGATGGTGGAATTGAATATGAAATGCTTCATAATCCTTGGAAATTCTGATTAAATTATCTGTCTTGAGATTGTATATCTGTTTAGAAATATCTATATTGGGCTATCAGTGTAGGATAGCTTTGATTGTTGTAGAAATTACATATGGATTAGGTGAATTGAAACTGGTCCATGGCTGGTTATCATTGAATATGATCATGTTATGAATACATTGTATATGTATGATTAATTGGGAGAAGAGAGATGATGTACTTCATATATGAGATTATGTGTTTAAATACATTGTATATATATGATTGTTTGGGAGGAGAAAGGGGATGGACTCCATTATAATTAAGTTGGCCGGTGTGTCCTTGATGAATGTCCCAAAATTTATACATGGGTGCCAATCTCGCGGACGAAATATCCGTAAAATGGCAATTGGAAGGATTTGTGTGTAAATTGTGAAATTGATGAACCTTTGAGTTATAGTCTCATTTGGATTATTGAGGAATAGTGAAATTGGACTGTATATTTTGAAATAAATTGGAAGAAAGTATAAAGGAATATGAAATTGGTATTCTATGGCAATATAAAAGTATGGATGTTTTATCCTGGGCATTGTATATGCACATTTCACCTATATCTTTGTTAAATCTCATATATTGTGTTAGATTATTTCTACTGGGCCGTGGCTCACCCTATTTGGGAAAAACATTTTCAGGAAATGATGGCATGTCTCCATCAAGGCAATAACATTGGAGGGATCATTGGGAAGCAAGAGCTTCTCATTTTGTTTTATTTTTGTATAACCTAAGGCTAAATTTGTATGAGCTAGTCTCCTTTTGTTATAACCAAGCCAAGGCTTGGAAAGGTGTAAGCTTAAGGGCATTTATTTACGTTAGACTCTTTTGTACTATTAATGATATGAAATGAAAGGACTTTACACTCTGATTTATGCAGTTGTTATTTATGTTATGGGTTGTATTTATTGTATAATTTCAGGGGTGTTACAAATTTTACCCCTTTCCAATTCGTTAAGCTTATAATATTAAAATAGGGTTTGTCTCATTCTTCAACATAAACACGCAAAACTACTCTCCAACTAACCAAAATAAATACCAATTAACAATTAGAAACCCCACATTATCATACCCTAGATCGTTTTTACATGCTTTTTGAAAATTTATAATAAACATGCTTTTTGTGCGATAATATCTATCACATAACTATCAATAGACGAAATATTAAAAAGGAACAAAGAAATCCTTACCTCAAAGTAGAAAATAAAAAGGAAACAAGGGGTAGAACTTGACGAAGTCGAAAACAATAACTTCATCGATTAAAATGAAACCCTCGACCTGCTCAACATTTTTCTCTAAAAGACTACGGTGGGAAAACCAATGGATTGAGAGTATGTAGAGCTAGAAGGTAAGAACTTAGAGAGAGAAAGAGAGTGGATTTAGGGTTTTGAAATGTTTAGAGAGAGAATGAGATGACAAAAGTTACTCAAAATGGCCCTCTCTCGAACTAATATACACACAGACCGCTCGAGTAACCAAAACACAACTCGAGTGAACAGACACAAAAAGTGGCACGATTCGAGCACACATTGACCGCCTGCCAGAAGTTTAGACTTGCAAAAGACCGCTCGAGCGCAAGAAGTATCACTCAAGCGAAAATAACACACATCTAGTAGTTTTGCAGACTATAAAAGACCGCTCAAGTGCAAGAAAGGCCGCTTGAGTGAACAGACAAAAATCTAGGCAACAACTTATTGAAAAACTGATTTCCCAACCGGTTTCAAATACAACCAAAACTCCTAATAGCCAAATTCAATAAGTAAGAAGATGGAATTGAGATGAACAACAATTAGGTACGTGGGTTCTCGGACTCAAAAGCAAGTAAATAGTTCAGGTCTAAATCAGAATCGTTATACGTCCTAAATAATTGCAATTTTTTGGCGACTAAATGTTTTAGTCGCTGAAAATGAGATATTAATTTTTTTCAAAAGCTGTTGGCGACAAAAAAATTAGTCAACAATTGAGGACTGTGGGCAACTAAATTTTTTTAGTCGTCAATTATCTTTCCCAACAAATATTCAACGACTAATCTGGCGACCAAAAATTTTAGTCGCTAAAAAGTTTCGACGACCCAAAAATTGACTTTTGATAACTAAAAATTTAGTTGCCAGAAATGTCATTTTGTTGTAGTGGTCACATTTTGAAATTTATTAGTGCTTTATCCTTCAATAATTGTTGGTGACATTTTTTCAATCTTAGTAAACAATGATATAAAGATAGAATTTTTACATAAATAAATTTTTTATGTAAAATGGTATAGTTTTATCTGTTAGGAACTTTTTTTTTTCCCGATTATAATGTGTTATAATACAATAAAATATAGTTAATATAATTACATATAAACCCTAAAAAAATACGCAAAAGTGACCCAAAGAAATGTATATAAGGAGAATAGAAAGTCAAACACTTTAGACTTTTGATCGTCTCCATTCCATATATCTAATGAAAAATTTTAGTTATGTGTCAAATGACTATCAAATAAGAATGTAAATTTATAATTATTAGATTGTGATACTCTTCATTGCATATTTGTGATGGAGAGGTTTTATTATCATCCAATAAAAAATGTAATGATTTTTTTTTAAAATTTAAAATAATTATAAATTTACATTCATATTTCATAGTCATTAGATCTTTAGTAAATATCTTCTATTATATACATGGAATGAAAATGATCAAAATATAAAATTATTTTAAATTAAGAAAGACCATTACACTCACCATCGTATAATATAATGGAAGTTTTCTATTATAAATATACAACTTCCTACTAAGTTGTAAAAGCTCAATGTGTTAACCTGTCAATTAGTTCAATTAAGACAAATTAAATGACTTTATTTTATTTTTAAATCATTGTCACGTTGAAGAATTTTGTACAAAAGATTTATAAATAAAATTTTCCAACTTAAAATTCTACCATTTGAAATAAAATTTAATCATTCATCAACGTTTTTCCTCCAATTATTTTTTTTTATTTTTTTATTTTTTATGGATAAGCTCCTTTGACCTATATCAAGAACAAGTAACTGTTCATGCTTCGCCCGGAGTGCATAGGTATTTGTCTAAGTTTGAATTTGATCCAACTTTTTGTTTTTAACCTTTTTGCCATCGCCCAACTCCGAGTTTGAATCAGACACTATGAGGAGCTCTGGTTGCCCAACTTAAAATATAAAAAATTAAATTATTTTTAGTCGTCCTAAACTAATGTAATGCCTTTTGAAAATACAAAAATTCTCAAAAAATATAATTACCAACCATAATAAGAAAATTAGTTTGAATCATACATATTAATTAATAAAATATATTACATTGTCATATAATTTAATCAAAACTTAAGAAAATAATCATTAATTTATAGTATTTTACATATATATTTTATATATTTATATATATTAACAACAGAATTATTGTCATTGGAATTGTGAAAACTTTTGCTCAAGTCCGTTCAAATTTATCTCACACAAATTTTATTTAAAACCTTAATTAAATTTAAAATTATATATGAAAAATTACCAATATGACTTTGCACTCAAGATTATCATTGAATCATATCAAATTTCAACACAAACAACTAAGTTTCTAGTTGTCCTAAAATGTTCCCAAAATGTTTACTTTTTCATAATGGTGTATCTTATTCTAATTTTACCTTTCTTATTTAATATCAACTAGCATATAACATGTGCTATGCATGGGATTGAACAATAATTGATAAATTTATTTTTAAATTAATTAAAAACAATTTAAAAAATAAATAAATAAATAAGGTTGAGTTTTAATTTATTATTATTTTTTTTATAACAAAATGAGTGTTTGAAATTAGCTTTTTAAGTACCTTTTTGTATAGCGATCCCGATTTTGCCCCAACCTTCATTGTGTTCCGGACTTGGGTTCCGTGATGGAATATCGTATCCATGTCTTGTTTTTCTCCTTTGACCCTTGTATTTGAGTTTTAGAACTTGTTGGGTGAGT
Organism: Camellia oleifera; assembly: GCA_022316695.1. Classification (NCBI taxonomy): domain Eukaryota; kingdom Viridiplantae; phylum Streptophyta; class Magnoliopsida; order Ericales; family Theaceae; genus Camellia; species Camellia oleifera. Next base: position 32,356,925 of record CM039311.1, read on the forward strand.
TTGGAGTAGGTTGGTTGTTAGTTGAGTTAGATTGTTGTTGCCCAGATTTTGGCCTCTTCGCTCGAGCGAGGCTTCTTGCGCTCGAGCGAGCTTTTTGTAATTTGCTTTTTCGCTCGAGCGAGGTTTCTTGTGCTTGAGCGAGGTTTCTTGTGCTCAAGCGAGAATTAGGAGCTCTCAGGTTTCCTTCCAAACGCAGCATTTTTGGGGAAGGTAAAGTTTTTCGCTCGAGCAAGACTTCTTGCGCTTGAGTGAGCCTTGTGTTATTTGTTCCTTCGCTTGAGTGAGGCTTCTTGCACTCAAACGAGCGTGTGCGTCTATAAAACTTCAGAAGCTTTGTATTCTACGCTCGAGCGAGGATTCTTGCACTCGAGCAAGGTCACTTGTTGTGTCTGATCGCTCGAGCGAAGACCACGTCTATTAGTTCGCAGCAGATGATTTTTGTATCACTTTTTGTATCTCTTTTCACTCAAAACCCTAATCCGGCAGCCTCTCTCTAAAACTCCCTCTCTCTCTACAAATACTCCAAGATCCAAACACCTCTACCCTACTTCCTTTGAGAAAAAGGTAGAGCAACTCATGGGCTTCCATTTGATCCAAGAAAAGTTAAGTTTTGGGCACCTTCGAAGTTCCTCCTTCTCTCCTTTGGGCTTCTACACTTGAGATAGGGATGTTCTACTCTTTAATATGGGTTTTACTTAGATATTTGTTATTTTGTATAAATGCTGGGATTTGGGAAAATTTTGGTGAAGTTAGGGTTTGGGCTTGAATTTTGAAAGAAGGGTTTTCTATATTTGGCTCCATATATATATATATATGTAAGGTCTCGAACATAATGTTACTTGAGTATAATTGATGAAATTGGGACTTGGGGTTAATGTTTGGAAAAAGAGAAAACTTCCCCTAATTTGCATTGAATAAATTATTTTGTATAAATAATGAAATTGATGTGGGAAATATGAAATTGAAGGGGTGTATAAATGATTGGTGTAGTTGGATTTGTTAAGTCACTCACCTATGGAAATTTGATAAATTATCTGTTTGATAGATTGTATATCTATTTAGAAATATCTATTTTGGGCTATCAGTGGAGGATAGGTATGACTATTGTAGAAACTGCATGTGAATTAGGTGAATTGAAACTAATCAATTGAATTATGTCATTGAATATGACGGTTTGATTAAACCATTGAATATGTGATTTGATTAGTCATTGTATATCACAACGTTTTTAAATACATTGTATATGTATCATTGTTTGGGACGAGATAGGAGATGTACTCCATTGCTTGGGAGAAGATAGGGGATGGACTCCATTGAAAATTAAGTTGGCCAGCGTATCCAGGGTGAAAGTTCCAAAATCTTACATATATGGGTGACAGTTCCCTCGGATGTGATTCCGTAAAATGGCAAGAAAATAGAAGTGTTGGATTGATGAATGTATTGAATTGTGAACCATAGAGTGTAATCTCATTTTGGTTGATTGGATAATAACGAATTTGGTTAATAGATTTACCCGAAAAGGATGAATGGAAATGAATCGAGGTATTGGTTATCTATATTGAATGGTCTTGGAAAGAATATGTGTTGGTTAAGAATATTGCACATTTATCTAATGCTTATATCTTAGTTAAATCTCATATATTGTTTTAGCATATCTTTACTGGGTTTTGGCTCACCCTACTTGGAAAAACCATTTTCAGGTACATGTGACATGTCGCCTCCAAGGACATAGCTTGGGAGAGTTAGGGGCTAAAGACTCCGTTTTATTATTTCGTTTTGTGTTAAATATTTATTTCAAGCTGAGGGCTTTAAATGTATAGAGCTAGAACTCTTTCTTTTGTTGTAACCAAGAGACGTCTTACAAAGATGTAAGCCCGTAGGGCGCTTATTTTGTTGTAATTGATTAGTGTTAAATGTTGTAATTTCAGAATGAATATTTATGAAAGTATGATGTATGTAATCACTTTTGTAATATAAACTCTGATGAATAAAGGTAATACATTTCCTATTATGATTATGAATCGCTTGGGTTGGTTTGTCTTCTTTATTTTGAAGGCGTTACATTTTGTCTTTTTTAAGAAATTAAAAAAAGTTAATGAAATTATGAATGAGTTTTTTAATTATATGAAAAAATACGAATAAGTAATGTCATATTTTTGTTTGTTACTTAAATTTTCCGTTTTACCCTTCCAAATGTGTAACTCACAATAATTGTTTAGTCTTTTCAACCTAGTACAAAAATTTCTCAACTTTTTTTTTTTTTTTGGGTACATGCTAAACATATTTTAGCACTCTTTAGTTTCTTGACTTTTTAAATAAATAAATAAATAATCCAAACATGGCATTAGTTACACAATTTTTATTTATTTATTTATTTTTATTAATGTTTTGTCCTCAGTATTATATAACAAATAGATATATAATAATTCAGTCGATAAAATTAAAATAAAAGAATTTTCTAAAATTACAAAAATTATACTTTTGATCAAGTATAATTATATTATCTATGAAATTTGTAATTATAGTTCATCATATCACAATTTGTCAAGTGATATAACAATCTTATTATTATTATTATTATTATTATTATTATTATTATTATTATTATTGTCTCTCTCCCACTCATCTTCTATCTCTATTTATTTTTAAGGTGATGTGGCAAAAAATCTGAGATGAAATTTTTAAATTTATTTCAGTAAGTATATTAGGAAAAATATTCTTGTATTAGTAAAATTTAGTTTGTCAATTGATAGAGTATGATAAATTTAACTTGACTGTAAAGTGTAAGGATATTTTTAAAGTTTTTAAAATTTTATGAGATGATCAAGCTACCTGGGCTATGTTAGATTTATGTCAATCAACACAAATTAAAAAGTCACTTGACCAATTTGTTTATGTAAATATTTTTTAACTTGTTAAACATACTATCATTAGTAATGTTTTTTTTTTAATAATAAAATTTACATATTTATGCATATTTCTTAATAATTTTAAACTTGGGTAAAAATGTATGTTTTATACTCAAAATTGTTACATTAATATTTAGATATATTTAAGCATGTAAAAAATATATAAGTCCAAATTGGATTAGACCATGGGTCATTGTAGCCCTCAGCTTGGACTGGACCAAGAAAGTTGATCGGTTAAAGAACATTTGGTAAATAATTAATTTGAATTTTATATTTAGATTATACTATAGTTTTTCAGGTTGTACTATCCATGGATTAGCATGGGGTGTTAAAATTAAATTAGACACTAAACATAGCTTAGAAATTGAGTTTGGATTGATTTATACGCCAATATTTCTTAGCCAATTTACGCAAATTGAGCTTGGGGTGTTAACATTTTTGTTTTGCTTCATGTTCAACCTATGAGTTACTTACTTAGCCAATTTATTTATTTATTCATTTTAAATTAGTAAAAACATATTTTGAATCATTTTTTAAATCAAATTAAGAAACATGTATACAATTTTTGCATATTTATTACTATCTTTTAAATTTAATTGATTGATGTATATATTTAAAAAGATTTTTATAGCGATTTCGATTTTCACCCGACCCTTTTGTATTTTGGACTTGGGTTCGTGATTTCGTATTGTTGTTCATGTCTTTTTCCCTCATTTCTCATTGAGTTTGAGTTTTGGAGTGTCTTGGTGTGTTTGGAACAGGTTGGTTGCTAATCGGCTCAAACTATTGTTATCCAGAATTTTCGCGAGAAAGCATGCGATACATAAGAATAGTTCATGGGTTCTAAGGGTCTATTCAATTTTCGTGAATGTTAATGATGATGACATAATTGCTCTTATCCAGAAGTTCAGCAAAATGAAACCGCCATCCTTTCAGGGAGGTCTTGAACCGCTAAAGGTTGAAGCATGGGTTTTGGAGACTGAAAAATTGTTTGAAGTATTTCCGTGCTCGGAGGCACATAAAGTACTATTAGCTACCTTCACCTTGCAAGAAGAGGCTAGGAGGTGGTGGATGCTAATTCGTGACACCAACACTGTAGTGACGTGGGCTCAGTTTAAGGAGTCCTTCTTTGAAAAGTATTTCCCCCAGTGTGTCAGGGACAGGAAAGTGACTAAATTTGAACAACTGAAACAGGGCACAATGTCCGTTGCTGAATATGAAACAAAGTTCACAGAGCTTGCCCGTTATGCACCGCATATGGTGGACACTGACTACATGAAGGCCAGAAAATTTGAAGGCGGCCTTAATGTTGCAATACTCGACAGGATAAGCGTTTTAAAGTTACCGACCTATGTAGGTGTTCTTGACCGAGCATTGATGGCTGAGTCGAACATCGAAGCGGTGAAACAATCTGAATCACCATCGTCTAAATGGCGTGGTAAAAGGCAGGATTTCAAGTTCAAAAAAGGCAAGCATAACCCATCGAACAAGAAACAGAATACGGGGTTAACAACTAGCCCCAGCCAAGGGAGTGGTTTCATACCACCCTGTTCTGAATGTGGTAAGAATCATAAGGGAGTTTGTTATAAAATATCTGGTGCTGGTTACAGGTGTGGAAAAGTGGGCTACATGGTGAAAGATTGCCCTTCTGCTTCACGGGGCAATAGCAAAGCTATACCAAGTGTGGCAGCATCAACTGTTGTACCAAAACCGAACCCCAAAGCTACTGGAAAAGAGCCTATGAGACAGGGCCGAGTGTTCGCCCTAGTACCGGGAGACGTACAAAATACTGAGACCGTTGTGTCAGGTATCCTCTCTATTTGTACTCAAAATGCATATGTACTGATTGATTCGGGGTCTACACACTCATATGTATCACATGTTTTTTCACGAAAATTGAATAGACTCTTAGAACCCATGAACTATCTGTTAGCTGTATCATCACCTGTTGGGGGATCCATGACATGTGCTTATATGTACCCTGCATGTGAAATCATTGTTGGGAATATGCATCTGTTTATCGATTTACTGCCATTGAACATTGATCATTTTGATGTAATACTGGGGATGGACTGGTTACAAAAATATCATGCTACCATTGACTGTGTGATGAAGCAAGTTGTTTTCCGTCCACCTGGTTTACCCGAATTTGTGTTTAGTGGGGTTGGAGTAGTACCTCCTCCGTATTTGATTTCATCTGTGAAGGCTGTTAAATTGATTAGAAAGGGGTGTAAAGGATATCTGTGTTCTGTATTGACTGTATCTATTGATGATAATGCTAATGTGAACAATATTCCTATAGTCAGAGAATTCCCAGATGTTTTCCCAGATAATTTGCCAGGGGATTTGATTGACAGGGAGATTAAGTTCACTGTTGATGTGATTCCGGGAACACAGCCAGTATCTAAAGCTCCTTACAGAATGGCTCCAACTGAACTGAAAGAATTTAAAGTGCAACTGCAAGAATTGTTAGACAAGAAATTTATCAGGCCCAGTACTTCACCGTGGGGCGCTCCTGTTTTGTTTGTAAAGAAGAAAGATGGCACACTGAGACTGTGCATTGACTACCGCGAACTGAACAAGGTAACTGTGAAGAATAAATACCCATTACCGCGTATTGATGACCTGTTTGATCAGTTACAGGGTGCTTAAGTATTTTCAAAGATTGATCTCAGATCCGGATATCATTAGTTGAAAGTTAAACCGGAAGACATTAACAAAACTGCTTTTCGAACGAGGTATGGACATTACGAATTTTTAGTTATGCCTTTCGGAGTTACCAATGCACCTGCTGCATTTATGGACCTCATGAACAGGATCTTTAAACCGTACCTTGATGACTTTATTGTTGTATTCATTGATTTACTCCAAAAGTATAGAAGAACATGAACATCATCTGAGACTTGCCCTGCAGGCCCTAAGAGAACAGAAACTGTATGCTAAACTGTCTAAATGTGAATTTTGGCTTAATCATGTTATGGTTTTGGGCATGTTGTTAGAAAAGACAGAATTTTTGTTGATCCGCAGAAAATTGAAGCTGTAGTGAACTGGCCTAGACCAACAAATGTGACAGAAGTCCGAAACTTTTTGGGTTTGGCTGGATATTACAGAAGATTTGTCAAAGATTTCTCCAAAATTGCCTTACTACTGACTTAGTTAACACAGAAGGAGATATCATTTGACTGGACTGACCAAAGGGAATCAGCATTTTAAGAGTTGAAAACTCGACTCGTGACCGCACCAGTTCTTACCCTACCCTCAGGTACGAATGGTTATACTGTATTTAGTGATGCTTCTCATAAGGGTTTGGGATGTGTTTTAATGCAGAATGTGAGAGTAATTGCCTATGCTTCCCAACAACTGAGACCGCACGAAAAGAACTACCCAATCCATGATCTGAAACTTGCTGCAGTAGTATTTGCATTGAAAATCTGGCGTCACTATCTGTATGGGGGGACATGTGAAGTATACACCGACCACAAGAGTTTAAAATATTTTTTCACACAGAAAGAACTGAACATGAGACAGCGGAGATGGCTAGAACTGATTAAAGATTATGACCTACAGATATTGTATCATTCGGAAAAAGCCAACACCGTTGCTGATGCAATGAGCCTGAAATCAATTGGAAACTTAGCCTGTTTGCTTACCGGACAGAAAGAGTTACTTTGTGACCTTGAAAAATTAGAAATTGAAATTGTTTTGCGAGAACAAGGTGGAACAATAGCTGCTATTTCTGCTCAACCGGCACTGATTGAAGAAATTAAAGAGAAACAGCAACTGGATGATTTCTCGAAGAAGATCATCGAAGAAAGGGAATCTAAACCAAGACCGGGTTTCACATTTGAAAATAGTGTACTGAAATTTCAAGAAAGACTGTGTGTACCGAATGATTCTGAATCGAAAAGAAGAGTCCTGCAAGAGGGCCACAACTCAAAATTCTCTATTTGTAACGCCCCGACCCTTTACACGCCATCGATATTGTCCGCTTTGGGCCACGCCCGCACGGATTTGTCCTTCCCAGGGGGTCACCCATCCTAGAACTACTCCAGGCTAAGCACGCTTAACCGCGGAGTTCTAATAGCGATTTCACCACTTGGGAAAAGGCCTCGATGCTGTATAAGGGTCCCGGTTTTTACTTTTATAGCCCAGTAACTCCCCCTCCATTCCCGATGTGGGACACCGGGGCCTTACAATCACCCCCCCTTAAGGCTGCACGTCCCCGTGCAGTAGCCTGCCAGCTCGCAAGCCCGCCCACATACACCGAGCGACGCCAGGGGCCCACACTCGGTACTCCGGAGAGTCGGCTCTGATACCATTTGTAACGCCCCGACCCTTTACACGCCATCGATATTGTCCGCTTTGGGCCACGCCCACACGGATTTGTCCTTCCCAGGGGGTCACCCATCCTAGAACTACTCCAGGCTAAGCACGCTTAACCGCGGAGTTCTAATAGGGATTTCACCACTTGGGAAAAGGCCTCGATGCTGTATAAGGGTCCCGATTTTTACTTTTATAGCCCAGTAACTCCCCCTTCATTCCCGATGTGGGACACCGGGGCCTTACACTATTCATCTGGGGAATACGAAATGTACCAAGACTTGAAATTGAATTTCTGGTGGCTGGGAATGAAGAAAGAAATTGCTGATTTTGTATCAAAATGTCTTCATTGCCAACAAGTTAAAGCCGAACATCAACGACCCGCAGGCTTATTACAGTCCTTACCGATACCGGAGTGGAAATGGGAACATATTACTATGGATTTTATCATTGGGTTGCCTCGCTCCAATAAAGGTATGGACTCAATTTGGGTTATTGTTGATAGACTAACTAAATCTGCTCACTTCTTGCCTGTCAAAACAATTTATAATGCGGCCAGATTGGCTGTAATTTATATTGATGAAATTGTTAGACTGCATGGAGTGCCTGTGTCCATTGTTTCTGACAAGGATTCGAAGTTTACATCGAGATTTTGGCAAAGCCTACGGACTGCACTGGGTACTGAACTGAGACTGAGTAGTGCCTATCATCCTCAGAAAGATGGCCAATCAGAAAGGACCATCCAGACTCTGGAGGATTTATTGAGAATGTGTGTCCTTGATTTTCAGGGAAACTGGGAAAGCCATTTGCCCTTAACTGAATTCGCCTACAACAACAGCTATCATTCAAGTATTGGTATGGCGCCTTTCGAGGCATTGTATGGCAGAAAATGTAGATCTCCGATTTGCTAGGCAGAAGTTGGAGATGGGCCTTTGCTTGGGCCCGAGATTGTATACGAAACGACTGAGAAAGTAAAACTGATACAGCAGAGACTGAAAATTGCACAGAGCCGACAGAAAAGTTATGTAGATGTCAAAAGGCGAGATAGAGAATATGTAGTGGGTGATCATGTATTTGTCAAAGTGACACCGATGAAAGGTCAGACTCGTTTTGGAGTCAAAGGCAAGTTAGCGCCAAGATATGTTAGACCGTATGAAATTATCGAGAAAATCAATCCGGTAGCGTATCAAGTTGTGCTCCCTCCTGAAATGGAGCATATGCACAACGTATTCCACATCTCTATGTTGAGAGATTACCTCCGGGATCCTTTTCATGTGATAGAGCCTACTCATGTAGTGCTGAGTGATGACTACACTTACGAGGAACGGCCTATTCAGATTGTAAACAGATGGATCAAGAAGTTGAGAAACAAAGAGATTCCGCTAGTGAAAGTTGACTGGCAAAACCATGGTGGCGTGTATGCCACTTGGGAAAGGGAAGACGACATAGCCAAGAGATATCCTGAACTGTTTCCACTGAACCCTGTTTTCTTCCAAAATGAAGGTAACTCGAGTTTAGAGGACTAAACTCTTTTTAAGGAGGGGAGACTGTAACAACCCTCATCACTGTTTACCGATTACTGCTAAACTGAGACTGATTTAGACAGATAATTGAACTGATTGAAATACTGAACTGACTGACTAAAATCCAAAACTGATTAACTGACTGTATGTATTTAAATGCATTTTCTATCTATTGACTGTTTGATTATCTGTTCGTGCATTTATGTTTAAACTGCTAATTGAAAGCCTTATCGGCGGCCGAACCGGAAATCGATTAGTGTTTTATGATCATCATAATTTATGTGATTTTATAGTGTAATTATCTGAAAATTGATTTGGTATTATTAAATTAAATTAAAATAAGCTTAATCGCATTAAGTGGACTTAATTGCCAAAATGCCACTTCGTGGCCCACTACATGGAACATTTGAGACTTGCCTTCATTTCATTTCATACATTTCATCAGCCTTGTTGAGTGTTTCAACCGACCAGAGAGGGAGAGTGTAAGAGCAAGCTTGATTTCATCTCCTATTTGCTTAGAGACTTGTAGAAATTGAAGATTGATTTCATATTTGAGCCTCTATACCTCTAATTCAAGACTTAGGTAAGGAATTCAACCTCTTATTGTTGTCTTTAAGTGGATTCTTGCATGGTTCATGTTTAATTGAGGAGCCAAGTCATGTCTTAGTCTAATGATGTTGCATTGGAGCTCATTCCATGCATGCATGTTGGTATTGTTGAGTTTTAAGTTGATTTCATGGATAATTGTTGCATGCATGTTCAAGTTCTAGCTAAGGTCCATGAAACCATCATGTTTTTGAAAGATTTGGCTCATTAGAGCATGTATTGAAGCTTTAAAATGATTTAATTTTCATGCATGTCATGTTGGACTCATGTTCATGAAAATTGGTTTGAAAATGTATTTAATTGAGCTACCTTTGGGCTTTGATTTCTCAAATTGATCTTTGAGACATGTAATATTATGTGTTTACAAGTGTTTTCCAGGTTTTCAGCTCAAGAGGATCGGGTTTGATGCCTTTAAACTTGGTTTTGAGCTTGGGACTCAAATTTGGGTTTTCTAGATTTTGGACCCACGCTCGAGCGAGGAAGTCCACGCCCGAGCGTAGACTTTGTGATCATGCCTTCCGCTTGAGCGGGAGATGTGACGCTCGAGCATCAAATGCGTGCATCCAGTACTTTGCATGAGTTCACAGTCTGCTCGAGCGAGAGAATCCACGCTCGAGCGAGGACTTGTGTCTCATGCTCGAGCGAGGGTTGAGCGCCCATCGAGCGTGAATTTTGAGCATCCAGTATTTTTACTGTAGCATACAGTCCACTCGAGTGATGAAAGTCACGCTCGAGCGGAGCTCCTTTGTCTGCATGTCCGCTCGAGCGTAGAAAGCCATGCTCGAGCGAGACCCCTATTTCCTGAAAATTTTGTAAAGTGTTCCAAAGTGCATCTTTGCATCCTCTTTCCATCCTAGGCATTCCTAGGGCATAATTAAGGCATCTTAAAGAGGATATAGATGTAGAACCACACCGAGGCAAATTAGGGATTAAATTGTCATCTTTTCCAACTGTGAAACTTAGTGTGTGTTCAATCTGTTAACTGTTTAGGGTTGGCTTCCGGAGACGTGCTCTAGCTGCTTATAGCCCAAAACTCTGTGAGTAACAATTGTGTAAAGATATGTTCAAAATGATTATCTTCTGAATACTGAACTGTACTATTTTCTGAACTGATACTGTTAACTGAATGAATGTATGTCCTCTATTCTGAACTGTATTGTGGCATCCTTAGCAACTACTGTTACTAACTGTTACTGTTACAAAGATCTCTGTCGGCTCCCTCGTTGGAACCACTACTGTTTACTGATTGATGGCCATCATTTACTGTTTGGTCTTCTAAGGCCTACTGTTTACTGTACTGCTATGCTAATGGATGTACCACATATGACTGAATGACTGAAATACTGAAAGACTGAAATACTGATTTAATGAACTATTTTCATTATTCTAAGGGCATTCATTCTAAACCTCTTTATGCATTATGTTATTCACTGGGCTTTAGCTCACTGCTCATATATATATATGTAGGTGTTCAGGCACCGGAACAATGCTAGAAGCGTTGGGGTAACCTCCAGTTTTGTCAAGCCAACTATTGTGCCTCACTGTGAGGTTCCGAGCCTGCCAAGCTATGACTTAGGGGTGTTTTATTTCCCCCGTCTGTCTCTGTAACTGTTTTGTTTACTGTATAGACTGATAGCACTGTACTGTACCATTTACTGTACTGTTTAAGAGAGATTAGGTCCCTGTTCTGACTGACTGTAAATATTGTGCATACTGTTCAGTACTGAAGGTATAAATGTATGAAAAATCTTTTTGCATACAGACTGTCATAACTCATTGGACATTGTTTATTTACTGTTTTGGCTTCTGCCATGCCCCTGTACTCTGTTTTACTGTATTACTGTTAAGCAGGTCTTCGGTAATCTCGGATTACTGGCCGGTTATGGTGCTAAACCCATATATATATATATGGGCGGATTTGGGTCTTGACAAGATATATTAACACAATATATGAGGTTTAACTAAGATATGAGTGTTAGATAAACGTTCAATATTCATGACCAACTCACATTCTTCCCATGACCATTCAATACTGATATTCACATCTCAATCTATTTCCATGTATTCATTTTAAGTCTTATGACAAATATATATATATATATAATTCTCCAAATAACCTAACTAAGACTACACCTCAGTGGTTTTCAACCAACATAACTATCATACAAGCACTTCAACCCTGCCATTTTGCGAAAATTTTGTCTGCGGGATCAGCACCCATGTATACATAAGATTTCAGGACTTTTACCTTGGACACTCCGACCAACTTAATTCTCAATGGAGTCCATCCCCTATCTCCTCCCAAACAATAAAGTATATCACATTTCTTCTCCCAAAACATTATACATATACATTGTATTTAAAAATATCGTCATATACAATGACTATCCATAACACATATTTAATGTCTTAATTATACCGTCATATTCAATGACACAACTTAAATGATTAGTTTCAATCCACCTAATCCTCATGCAATTTCTACAACAATTATGGCTATCCTCCACCGATAGCCCAATACATATATTTCTAAACAGATATACAATCTTTATAACAGATAATTCTTCAAATTCCCATAAATGAGTGATTAAACAAATCCAATTACACCATTTATTTATATATCCTCCAAATTTCACATTTCACATACCAATTTCATCATTTATACAAAATAATTATTTAACACATATTAGGGCAAATTTCCCTATTTCTCAAATATCAACCCAAAGGCTAAAATCCACAATTTTAACACAAGATATCCTCATGTTCAAACCCCAAATTCATCTATGAAGCACAACATAGAAACCCCGCTTTTCAATTTAAAACCAAATCCTAGGTTTACCCAAAAACTCCAAGATTTCCATCATTTAGACATAACAACAAATAACTAGGTTAAAAGTCATACCAAAGTGTAGAATATCCCTATCTCAAAGAGAGAAGACGAGCCAAGCAAGAATGGAACTTCAAAAATGACGAAACCAACTTCCAATCGGATGAAAATGGAGATCTTGAGAAGCTCCACCTTTTTATCAAAGGGAATAGGGTGAAGAGATCAAAGGATCTAGGCCAAAATGTAAAGAGAGAGCGAGAAAGCGAGAGAGAGAGAGAGAGAGAGAGAGAGAGAGAGAGAGAGAGAGAGAGAGAGTATTTTAGAGAGAGAACCTCAACTTTTAGGGTTTTTGAGAGTTTTAGAGAGAGAAAGATATGAAAAAGTGATATAAAATGTTACTTTTACGTCTGATATATGCACAGTCCGCTCGAGCGGAGAGTTTGACGCTCGAGCGTCAGAAACAAAGTTTTGTTCCGCTCAAGCACAATATAGACCCGCTCGAGCGTAGAATACACACTTCCAGAACTTTTGCAGACAACAGACAAACCGCTCGAGCGCAAGAAATGACGCTCGAGCACCGACCTGCTCGAGCGTAAGAAATGCCGCTTGAGCGTGAAAAATATTTTCCCAGCATTTTTGCAGATATGCAAAGTACTGAATGTTTGCAAACCCCGCTCGAGCGCAAGAAAGTCCGCTAGAGCGGGAGACTAAAATTCTGGGCAACAACATTCTAGACCAACTAGCACCCAATCTGTTCCAAACACGCCCAAAATATTCCAAAACTCAAATTCAAAGAGAAAAATGAGAAAAAGACCAAAGTAACGATATTAAACCACAAGACTCGAGTTCAGAATACAACAAAGGTTGGGTCAAAACCAGAATCGCTATACACTATGTTAACCTGTCAATTAGTTCAATCAAGACAAATGAAATGACTTTATTTTATTTTTAAATCATTGTCACATTGAAGAATTTTGTATAAAAAATTTATAAATAAATTTTTCCAACTTAAAAATTCTACCATTTGAAATAAAATTTAATCATCAATCAATCATTTTTCCTCCTTTATTTTTTATTATTATTTTTTTCTTTTTCTTCTTCTTCTATGGATAAGCTCCTTTGACCTATATGAAGAACAAGTAACTATTCATGCTTTGCCCGAAGTGCATAGGTATTTGTCTAAGTTTGAAATTAGCTTTGTGCCATAGCCCAAGTCCAAGTATAAATCACTACAACAAACAGCACTTTCGGCGACCAAAAAACCATTTTTCGTCGCTGAAAGTAGGAGAATTGGCAACTAAAATGGAATTAGTCGCCAAAATTGATCACTTTTGCCGACTAAAACAGTTTAGTCGCCAAATGCATAGTTATTGGTGACTAAAATCAATTTCGTAGCCAAAAGTAGGTTTTGGCGACTAAAATTCAGTTTAGTCGCCAAAAGTGGAAATTTTTGGCTACTAAAAAAAATTAGTAGCTAAAAAGAGGGGTTTTGCTGACTAAAAGTCACTTTAGTCGCCAAAAGTGGATGTTTTTGGCTACTAAAAAAAGTTAGTAGCTAAAAGGAGGGGTTTTGCCAACTAAAACTCACTTTAGTCGCCAAAAGTGGATGTTTTTGGCTACTAAAAAAAGTTAGTAGCTAAAAGGAGGGGTTTTGCTGACTAAAACTCACTTTAGTCGCCAAAAGTGGCCTAAATTTTTTTTTAGTAAATAATTTATTTTTTACATAAATTATATTGAATTAAAATAATTATATTTATATATATTATTCTGTATTAATATCGATTAATATACTATATAAATAATATATATTATATATATATTCATGTGAAGTTGTAGTGGCATAGTGGAGGGAGTGTGTTGCAAAAAGGCTTGGAATGTGGGACGGTTGGGGTTCGAAACTCAGGAAAAGCAAAAAAAAAAGTGGTTTTTTTTTTTTTCGTTGGAAACACCTTTGGCGACTAAAAATTTAGTCCCCAAAACTCTTTATTTTGGCAACTAAACCGTTTAGTCGGCGATTGAGTGACTATTGGCGACTAAATTATTAGTCGCTAAAGACCTGATTTCCAAAAGTGTAAAACACTATTGGCGACTAAATTATTGGTCGCTAAATACCTGTCTTTTGGCGACTAAACAAGTTTTAGTCGCCAATACCTACGCCGACCACGTATACGCGACAAATGTGGCGACTAAAGAATTTTGTCGGGAAAAGTCAAATTTCGACTTTCGGCGACTAAAAACAGACTTTTGGCGACTAAAAATTTAGTCACCAAAAGTGATTTTTTTTTTTTTCTAGTGAATCAAAAACTATGAGGAGCTTGGGTTGCCGAACTTAAAATATAAAAAAATAAATTATTTTTAGTTGTCCTAAACTAATGGAGTGCACCTTTTGAAAATACAAAAATTCTCAAAAAAATATAATTACCAACCATAATAAGAAAATTAGTTTGAATCATACATATTAATTAATAAAATATATTACATTGTCATATAATTTAATCAAAACTTAAGAAAATAATCATTAATTTATAATATTTTACATATATATATATATATATATTTATAATATTGTTATTGGAATTGTGAAAACTTTTGCTCAAGTCTGTTCGAATTTATTTCACACAAATTTTATTAAACCTTAATTAAATTTAAAATTATATATGAAAAATTACCAATATGACTTATTTTGCACTCAAGATTATCATTGAGTCATATCAAATTTCAATACAAACAACTAAATTCTAGTTGTCATAAAATGTTCTCAAAATGTTTATTTTTTCATAATGGTGTATCTTATTCTAAGTTTACCTTTCTCATTTAATATCAATTAGCATATAACATGTGCTATGCACAGGATTGAACAATAATTGATAAATTTATTTTTAAATTAATTAAAAACAATTTTAAAAAAACAAAAAATAAATAAGATTAAGTTTTAATTTTATTTTTTTAACAAAATGAGTGTTTGAAATTAGCTTTTTAAGTACCTTTTTGACTTTTTAAGGGATTAAAAAAAAATGAAATTAGGAATGATTTTTTAATTATATGGAAAAATGAGAATCAGTGATGTCATATTTTTGTTTGTTACTTAAATTTTCCGTTTTACCCTTCCAAATATGTAACTCACAATAATTGTTTTGTGATGACTGGGTACATAACGCGTTTCATTTTTTTTTGATTTGTGTTGGGTTTACTCTTGTTAGAGTGACAGGTTTGACTTGAGGCCTTATCAACTATTTGGGTTTGTCATTTTTTTGAAAAAATTTTCTCAAAATTCTTGTTGTTATTTATTTCGGTGTCAAGTTTCACTTGTTCCAGGAAGCATGACGTTGGATCCGAGAGATTTCAGTTCAGCTGGTAAAATTTCTGGCTGGGAGGCAAAGCCACACGTGCGGGGGTTTGGGCTGCATGTGCGGAAGGTGAGGCTGCATGTGCGGAAAGCAGGGATTGCCAAGGTGCAACACTGAAATAATTGCACGTGAGATTGCAAGTGCGGGGAAAGAGGGCCTCACATGCAAAGATGGAGGCTGCACGTGCGGTAAAGGCGTGATGCACATGCGGGGAAATGCGTGCACGTACAGGAAAACGCTGAGTTTGAAATCTGCCTTTTTCTTATTTTCTTACGTTGAGTGTATCTCACTTTTTACACATCTCTTTCTCTTTCTAAAATTATCTTTTACTACCCCTTCTCTTTAAAAACCTCTACCAAATACCTTAAACTCTTGATTTCTTCCAATCCATTAGAGTTTTGACGCAACATCCTTCATTAATTTTGGAAAGCTAACCGAGGGCTTCGTTTTGTGCGGTGGAGATTGGATTTCAACACAGTCAAATTTGGGGATTTCTCATCTTTTCTTCTCCAAAATTTGAGTTAGGGATTTTCTTAGGGTTATATATGTATATTTGCAAGATTATGTTGATTTTGGAACTCTCTTTGATGGTATAGAAATTTGATTTTTGGCTCAAGTGTGTTGATGATTTTAAAAGTGGGTTTACATCTTTTTTTTTTTTTCAAAAATTTCTTGAGAGCTTGAGCTACATTGTGAGGAAAGATCTTTGGAGAGATTCTTTCAAAAAGATGAGGAAATGTCTAGTTTTGGTAAAAACCTAGAAATTTGAGATTTTTGGAAGAGATGTTGAGAATTCATGGGTGTTTACCTATTATAGTGTTAAAATGAATTAACGATTGGAAATTTTTTATTGTTGTATATAAATGAGAAATTCCATGGAATATAAAAAATAGTTAGTTTTGAAGTTTATTGTTCAAAATGTGGGCATATGTGAGGACTGGTCATGTTGTTTATCCGTTTCCCCTTTGTTTAACCTCAATTTACTATTGTTATAGCGTTGGATTTTGGCGTGAGGCCTTGAGTTAACTGTTGGATTGCGTTGTTTGGAAAGACTCCTTCTTAAAGTCTTAACATCCTATTTTGTTTGATTCTGAGCACGTCATTTATTTCGGAGGGCACGAGGTTGAGATTAGGAATGTTGGGAGTGGAGTTGAGAAAATTTTGGGCTGGGGAAACAAGGCTGCATGTGCGGGGCCTTGGGCTGCACATGCGGGAGATGAGGCCACATGTGTGGAATTCAGGGGAAGTTTGGGGCAGCACACTGCAATATATGCAGGTGCTGGAGGAGGTGCGGCATGAGAAGGCCGCACATACGAGAGGTATGCTCCACACGTACGGGGCACATGTCGCACGTGCGGAACGCTAGCAGACCGAGATCTCTGTTTTTTCTTTCTTTTGGGGTTGAGTGTATCTCATTTTTCCATATCTCTCTCTCTCTCTAAAAATACATTGCTCTCCCTTCTCTCTATGTTTCTACCTCAAAACAAGATCAAAATCTTTGATCTTCTTGCATCTATTTGAAATCTACCTATAGCTTGCTCATCAAAGTTTAAGAACTCCTCAAGAGTTTCATTGTGTTCGGTGGAGATTGGGCTTTGGCATCTTTGATTTCTAGGGTTTCATCTCTCTTTCTTCATCAAACCTTGAGGTAGGGATTCCTTTGAGTTATATATATATATATATATGTTTTGCAATAATGATGTGTTTTAAGGGTCTTCTTAAAGTTATTACATTGTTTTTGATTTTGTGGTTCAAAATGTAGAGATTTTCAAAAGTGGGTTTAAATCTCAACTTTTTTGTTAATCCTTGAGGGTTTCACTTTCATTAACTTAAGAAAGATGATTTTGGTAAGATTTCACCAAGGAAATGGGGAGATGTTTTGGTTTTGATGAAGAACCCTAGGAATTGGGGGTTTTGGAAAATATGGAAAAGCCTATGGATTTCTTCCTTTTTCTTGTGTTAAAAGAATGAATGAGTGTAGATTTCATAATATGGTTTTGCAAAATGGCAATCTTTTTTATATATGAGAATTGAGAATTTATTTTAAAATTATTGTTAAATGCATGAACATGTATAGTTGTGAGATGATAAATTGTGGTGTACCATGGATTATGAGAATTGTGAATCTTGGAAATTGATGTTGGAAACATTACATATAGTCTTGAAGAGACTAAATTGTTAAGAATTGTGCATGAGGAGAAAATATTGCTATGTGTTGATAGCTTTGGTTGTGTACATGATTATTTTGTGAAATAACATTGGAGGGAGGAAAATGGAGAAATGTTATGAGGTATTAATTGTTGCATTACATATCTATTCAATTTATTATTATTATTATGCATTTTGAATTGAGTTTGGAAATGCTTACATTGAGAAAAGGATATTTTGAATGAGAACCATTGAAATGTTATGGGGTAAATACGTTGGTAAGTCCGGATAGGAGGTGTAGATGAAATTGATAAGTTGGCCTAAGTGTCCGGGGTGAAAGACCGAAAACACGCCCTGAGAAGGTACCACTTCCCTTCCTGTTAACAACCGGTAAAGTGGAGTTTTTGGTAGTGCTAGTTGAGCCTACTTGCAAACACCAACCTAAGGATTACCTTAGTCATATTTACCGCCCCTATTGAAGAGAATTGTAAATTTCTGAATTTTTGAGATTTCATATTGTTGTTGAAAATGATGATATTTTGAAAGAGCATGCATATGGACTTCGCATTAAGTTGGCATTGCATGACATTTGCATTGAATATTTGAAATCTTGCATAACTGTATATACTTTATTAAGGATTTTCTATCGGGCTTTATGCTCACCCCTATAGGATTTTGGTGCAGGAAAGGATGTGGTGATCTCGCCGAGTTGAGGGCGTGGACATATTTTGTGAAGAGTAAATAATTCTGTCTTGTTGTGATTGATTTTGCTAGCCAAGGGCTATTCATGTATGGGTCTGAAAGGCCATTTTTGTGTAACCGGGCTTAAGCCTTGGAAGTTGTAAGCCCATGAGGGCATTTTTATTATTTTTGGGATATGATGCTCTACATGCTATAGATTCATGTATTTCTATATCATTGAATGTATAATTTGCATGTGGAACTTTTGTTTAAACCTTGTTGATTAATGGTGTAAAGGTTGGAGTATCGTTATTATTATTTAGTGGGTGTTGATTGATGTATTTAGTTATGTCGGATTATTTTGGAGTATTACAGCATAGTCATAAAATGACTAAATTGTTGAAAATGCATGAAATGTATAAATATGATGCTCTTTTGATAGCTATAAACAAATATACATGTATCTTGTGAAATTGCATTGAAAAAAGAAATGGAAATTTTGAACACAATGGAAAGATTGTATGGAAGAATTGAAAATAGAAGGATATTATATCGCAAAGATATATGTTGTAACGCCCCCAAAATAATAACAGAAAACCCATCCATTCATACATACATTGCTACAAGGGATAAACATCTTTACATGTTAATCAACAGAATTAAACGCCCCATGGGCTTACATCTTTCCAAGCTAACACTTGGTTACAAACAGAAGAGTACTAACTCAAATACATGAAAAGCCCTTGGCTTGAAATTACATGTAATTAAAACAAAATACAGTCAAAACCACAATCATCTGCCTGCCTCTAGCCTCTCAAGCGATATCCTTGGAGGTGGCATGCTCCCTGTACCTGAAAATGGTGTCCCATATAGGGTGAGCCACAGCCCAGTAGAAATACACTAAACCAACTATGAACAATGCCTAAAACATTAGCAATCAACAGATGGCCTACACTTATACATTCTGAGACAGCACTTACATTCTTTTACCATTTCAAGACAACCCAGCTTAAGTACCAATTCACTTTCCATTTCTTCTTCAACAAGAGTTTGAAAACCTGGCTCAGTATCCTGGCCAAAACCTTTTCGCGTTATATCACTAACACATAAACCACTTTCATTCTTTACTTATGACACACATGTTGGTGTTGTATCAACTTAACATAGAAACATTTTCTATACTTCACAATTGATAACGATATACATTTTAGTGCTATATCAAATCAATCCATACACTTCCGTACTTCCCAAAACAATAATGATATACATTTTAGTGCTATATCATATCAACAAACCACACTTCAACACATCTCCATGGAAAAGCATATGAGCTATTTCCAATATTTCTCCATGGACAAGCATATAAGCTACATCCAATATTTTCCATGGACAAGCATATGAGCTACATCCAATATTTTTCAATGGCCTAGAGGTACATCCCCCATCTTCCCCTAGCCATCAGATTAACCGGTTTAGAGGTACATCCCCCATCTTCCCCTAAACCGTGGAGTACATCCCCTATCTCCTCCCATACACAAACACAAACAATGCATATAAACACATAACCACATACGCATTCAATCAATACATAAAGTTAATGTATTCGATCACTCGTCATACTCTATGACATTTCCACTCGATTAGGTTTAGTTTGCCTAATCAGCATGCATTGTCTACAACAATCAACACTACCCTCCACCGGTAGCCAAAGCAGTTATTTCTAAACAGGAAATAAATGCACAAATGGATAATATAACCATATTTCAATCAGGTGAGTAATACACGATTCAACTACACCCTTTAACCCCGTACATTCTCAATTTCCACATATTCAATCCAATTCCTCATTCTCTTTAATTAATTATATACATTAATTAATTAAACCAATTAGGGCAAATTACCATAATTCACAAAACAACCCTAAGGCTCCATTTTCATTTACAATCCGTCATTTACTCCCTTTCCGATGCCAAACATGCATACAGGCTCATTTCTAAACAAAACCCCAACTTTTGTAAAATTGCACAAAAGGCCCCAAAGTTTCTCAAAAATTACGCAACAACCCCCAACATATCCAAGTGCTAAAATTTAAAGACAAAGACCATAAGGAGGAGTAGGATATCCCTACCTCGAAATTCGAGCCCAAACGGAGATGAAGACCAAAACCCAAAGTGCTCCAAATCCCAACTTTTTCAGATTAAAACGAAGATCTCACCACCCTCTATCTTATTAACAAAGGACTTAGGTTAGATCCACACTAAAGAGAGATGAAATCCTAGAGAGAGTATATGTTTAGAGAGAGAGGGAGTCGGCTGCTAAGGTTCCAAAATGAAAGAAGAAGAAAAAGTGAAGTTCTCCCCGCTGCTGCCTACTGATATACACCAGGCTCGCTCGAGCGAAGACCCGGTCGCTCGAGCGACCAGACACAGAAAACACCCAACACCGCCTCAAAAGCTCCCCTCGCTCGAGCCAAGAAATCCTCGCTCGAGCCAACCACCGACCCAGAAGCTCGCTCGAGCGAAGAAAATCTCGCTCGAGCCAGCAATGCAAGCCTTCAGGTTGCAACTGCAACTAGACCCACGCTCGAGCGACGGACAGCTCGCTCGAGCGAAGAAACAAAGCTCTCAGGTCTGACTTAGACGCAGTCGCTCGCTCGAGCGACTCCACCCTGGCTCGACCCACCAGACACAAGAAACCACGCTCGCTCGAGCGACCAACTCCTCGCTCGAGCGAAGGAGCAAAATTCTGGGCACCAACACTTAGCTCCAAACACAACCAAGCCAAAACGAACCCGCCCAACACGTCCTATAACCCAAATACAAAGTCTAAAAGGACGCAACCAAGGTTCAAACAACCTCTAACACCCACAGACATAAGTACGAATCACTGTACACCAAGGGGTAAACCCGGGATCGCTATAACCTCCCCCCCCTTAAAGAATTTCGTCCCCGAAATTAAGGTCACGCCAACACGAAGGCCAACTGACTACCAACCCCTCAATACAAAGAAATCAATCCCTCAACTGAAGTTCTATTCGTCCCTCACACTAGGAAAGGACTAAACGAGGACACATGCCCCAACAGAAGACAACACCCCGGCATACGAAACTTCAACAAAACCCAATCTCTTCCGAGATAAACCACCAAAACAACCGACTAGCTCTCAAAGCTAAGTCACTACTCAACAACTCAACAACCACAATGCTGAATGGAACAATTAACATATCGGTTTGTCTGAGCACATAAAAATTTCTCTGGTTCAAAAAGCATTTTCAGAAAAATAACCAAACTTTGAAATTTATATAAAAGAAAAATTTTGAAATCTAGTTTTTGCACTTCCCATGCGAATTTCCAGAGTTTTGTAGACATTTTTCAAAAACATGATGCTGCTCACAACCCAATCATTCTCATCTGATTTAGCCCATCAGGCCCACTACTGGTTACCCCGTCCCTATTCAAGAGACAAATCACATATATATATATATATGCCACCACACGCATCTATAACATGCATTTCTACCACACATTTAACATATACAATGCTAAATCCAACTACATTCTCATGGTATAACCCACAGTATGACCATAAACCACAATACCTATAATATGCACACCACATTAAAGATATAATATATACGCAAATGCCCATAATGGCTCCAAAGATTCCTCTCCCACCCCAGTGGCTTCGCTACCCCACTGTGTTTCACAACACCTCAACAAATGGAAAGGTCTAATCACATAGACCCAAGATCAACAACAATAGTAATGCACATACTATCACTACAGCGTTCTGAAACGTCCTCTACACCACGACTGCTAACCATATGCTAACCGGTGTCCAACACTTGACACTCCAAGCAAGTCATAATAAGGCCAATTCACGGAATGACGCGATATTCCCAACAACACATTCACAGAGAGAGACTCCCCTAACACTGGAAGTCCCAACCATGCAACATCCCAACGGATAATAGCGCACACCCTCGTGCCTCGCCACGCACAAGTAGAAACCAAACAAACCGAACTGATTCTGACTGAGTGTCTCAATCACTCTTCACAACCTTACCACCTCACTTGTGTTACCACTATCTGACCTGGACGACGGACACCTATGTCCAACTCCTTTCTAGATTTATCCACCCAACCACAACATATCGACCACTCATCATCATGCGTCACACCGTGCAAAGCTCCCTCATTTAGAGGTCTCACCCTCCACCTCGAGAGTACAACCCTGACACCCAATCTCCGTGCCAAACCACTAGCCAATGCTATCGCCCGACAACCACCATGGACTAACCCAGCCTTAACATACGCCGCCAACTCGGCTTTCACTATTCACCATTCTAACCTCTCGGAGGAGTACAAGTCCTCACCCCCCCTCGTCATTAAGACATACCTGGGTCTGCCAATCTCACACCACTGTGACTCTATCCACGGGTCACACCTCAACTACGGGTTATACACCCAATCAACCCTTCTAACAATACCTCCTGACTTGGTCAAAACTAAGGTACAAATCTATCACCCTTGATTCACATAAAGAACTTAGGAAACTCTTATTTCCCACTGCCCAACACATAGCACCAGCTACTCACCACATACCACTCCTAGCATAACAGCTACCATTGAATACAGGGACTAACATCCCCTCACTCAAAACAACCATACTAGTGTACCTACAATCTCGGTAATGCTAACCGCCACGAAGGTACCGATCCAACCCTGACAAAATCATAAATGGGTTACACACTTGGCAAGTGAAACAGCTCTCGCCCCACCAGTGCCTTGACTAACACACACACCCCTTGGTGGTTCACAACTTTTGAAAACATGGCTCCTTAGCCCCTACTTTGCCCAAATCAGGTTTCCTGCAAGGAAATGTATTAACTACCCACCCTTTCGGTCTCACCCCAACTCGTTACATTAATAACACTCTTGAGCTATAACACGTTCACATGCATCCAGTCCAGGGAAATCAACAAACAGAGCATACATACATATAGTTAAACAAATAGTTCAAGTGTTTCAACATTCCCAACCACTTGGGTTATACAACAAACCTCCAACACACGGGTTACACAACCAAACCCAAAGATTACAAAACGATAAACCACGGATTACAAAACGGATCAGTCAAAACAGAACCAATCCCTCGGTATTACCACCACTATCGTCCCTCGCTGGACCGACAAAATTGGTCATCTCCAAACACAAGATAACCTACGAGTTTACAGGCCACGGACAGGTACTACCAACGTGCCCCCCCTCTGGCCACACCGAGAACAACTATCAACCTCCCCAACTGGAACTTGGAAACTCGACTCTCCCGAGGCCCTCGGAATCTGGCCTGCTAGTCCCTCAAAACGATACTGCCCCTGCCTAGTCGAAAGAAACTGAGCCTGACTAGGCTGCAAGGTCCCTAAAGAAGCCCCCTGCCGAGTACAAAAACGTCGAAGATGGCCCGGCTGCTTACACACCCAACAAGTAAACGGCTCCCGGGTACGAGCCTGATTCGAAGTCTGAGCTGACGAAGGCTCCAACAATTGCCTCCCCACTGAACTTTCAGTCGGCGTAAAACCCGGCTGATTAGACAATCCTGATGGTACAACTACTAGTTGGACTGCTAACCTTGCCCCCCTCCTTTGTGGGCAAACCGAAACCTTGTGGCCCCGCAGACCACATCTGAAACAAATAACACTCCTCTGTTCGCTTGCTCCCGAACCCAAATCCGTCACTGGAAGAGTAGTTCTAGCCCATCCTTCCTGCTGCAGGTCTGAACCCCTCTGCCTCTTCAAAGGCCTACCAACACCCCGAGTCACCGGAGTCGCCGAGATGGCTTCCTCCCCACTCTGCCCCATTGCTAACACCGCAGCCTCTACATGGGCAGCCGCCCCAACAAGCACACTATAACTCCTATGCCAGGATCCCGCAATCCTCACCCGGATATCATCACACAACTTACTCTCAAACTCCGCACAACGCAACTCTTCCGTCTCAACCAACTCTGGAGCAAACCTCGACAGGTTAGCAAACCATCTCTCAAACTGCGCCAAAGGTGTAGTACCTTGGCGTAACGCCACAAATTGTTTCCGCAGCTCTTCCCGAGCGGAAGGAGGGAAATCACAACTGCCTCGCCTAGGCATCCTAGTAAAAGATAACAAAGGTATTAGCACATTCATAAATGCGCCGAAACTAAACATTCGCGTCCTAATGCATGGACGAATGTAATTCACTCCACGTAAGCACATAAACATATAAGCACTTACGAATTTCATTTCCGGATAATGATAGTCCCAAGGCGTTACTAGAGTTCCAGTTAGAAACGGCATTGATCAGGTGCCTTTCCAACAGGACTCCCAGAAACCCAAGGATCCAATCAATATCCTAGAAACCAAATCCCATACCCAAATAGCCACATAAACATGTTATCAGACAGGCACATAACATTACATCTAAGTCTCTAACAAGCGAGACAAACCCATTGTGATCCTAATCACTTCCCACGTACCCAAAGTATTCAAACCCGGTACGCTCTGATACCAAGTTGTAACGCCCCCAAAATAATAACAGAAAACCCATCCATTCATACATACATTGCTACAAGGGATAAACATCTTTACATGTTAATCAACAGAATTAAACGCCCCATGGGCTTACATCTTTCCAAGCTAACACTTGGTTACAAACAGAAGAGTACTAACTCAAATACATGAAAAGCCCTTGGCTTGAAATTACATGTAATTAAAACAAAATACAGTCAAAACCACAATCATCTGCCTGCCTCTAGCCTCTCAAGCGATATCCTTGGAGGTGGCATGCTCCCTGTACCTGAAAATGGTGTCCCATATAGGGTGAGCCACAGCCCAGTAGAAATACACTAAACCAACTATGAACAATGCCTAAAACATTAGCAATCAACAGATGGCCTACACTTATACATTCTGAGACAAGCACTTACATTCTTTTACCATTTCAAGACAACCCAGCTTAAGTACCAATTCACTTTCCATTTCTTCTTCAACAAGAGTTTGAAAACCTGGCTCAGTATCCTGGCCAAAACCTTTTCGCGTTATATCACTAACACATAAACCACTTTCATTCTTTACTTATGACACACATGTTGGTGTTGTATCAACTTAACATAGAAACATTTTCTATACTTCACAATTGATAACGATATACATTTTAGTGCTATATCAAATCAATCCATACACTTCCGTACTTCCCAAAACAATAATGATATACATTTTAGTGCTATATCATATCAACAAACCACACTTCAACACATCTCCATGGAAAAGCATATGAGCTATTTCCAATATTTCTCCATGGACAAGCATATAAGCTACATCCAATATTTTCCATGGACAAGCATATGAGCTACATCCAATATTTTTCAATGGCCTAGAGGTACATCCCCCATCTTCCCCTAGCCATCAGATTAACCGGTTTAGAGGTACATCCCCCATCTTCCCCTAAACCGTGGAGTACATCCCCTATCTCCTCCCATACACAAACACAAACAATGCATATAAACACATAACCACATACGCATTCAATCAATACATAAAGTTAATGTATTCGATCACTCGTCATACTCTATGACATTTCCACTCGATTAGGTTTAGTTTGCCTAATCAGCATGCATTGTCTACAACAATCAACACTACCCTCCACCGGTAGCCAAAGCAGTTATTTCTAAACAGGAAATAAATGCACAAATGGATAATATAACCATATTTCAATCAGGTGAGTAATACACGATTCAACTACACCCTTTAACCCCGTACATTCTCAATTTCCACATATTCAATCCAATTCCTCATTCTCTTTAATTAATTATATACATTAATTAATTAAACCAATTAGGGCAAATTACCATAATTCACAAAACAACCCTAAGGCTCCATTTTCATTTACAATCCGTCATTTACTCCCTTTCCGATGCCAAACATGCATACAGGCTCATTTCTAAACAAAACCCCAACTTTTGTAAAATTGCACAAAAGGCCCCAAAGTTTCTCAAAAATTACGCAACAACCCCCAACATATCCAAGTGCTAAAATTTAAAGACAAAGACCAGAAGGAGGAGTAGGATATCCCTACCTCGAAATTCGAGCCCAAACGGAGATGAAGACCAAAACCCAAAGTGCTCCAAATCCCAACTTTTTCAGATTAAAACGAAGATCTCACCACCCTCTATCTTATTAACAAAGGACTTAGGTTAGATCCACACTAAAGAGAGATGAAATCCTAGAGAGAGTATATGTTTAGAGAGAGAGGGAGTCGGCTGCTAAGGTTCCAAAATGAAAGAAGAAGAAAAAGTGAAGTTCTCCCCGCTGCTGCCTACTGATATACACCAGGCTCGCTCGAGCGAAGACCCGGTCGCTCGAGCGACCAGACACAGAAAACACCCAACACCGCCTCAAAAGCTCCCCTCGCTCGAGCCAAGAAATCCTCGCTCGAGCCAACCACCGACCCAGAAGCTCGCTCGAGCGAAGAAAATCTCGCTCGAGCCAGCAATGCAAGCCTTCAGGTTGCAACTGCAACTAGACCCACGCTCGAGCGACGGACAGCTCGCTCGAGCGAAGAAACAAAGCTCTCAGGTCTGACTTAGACGCAGTCGCTCGCTCGAGCGACTCCACCCTGGCTCGACCCACCAGACACAAGAAACCACGCTCGCTCGAGCGACCAACTCCTCGCTCGAGCGAAGGAGCAAAATTCTGGGCACCAACACTTAGCTCCAAACACAACCAAGCCAAAACGAACCCGCCCAACACGTCCTATAACCCAAATACAAAGTCTAAAAGGACGCAACCAAGGTTCAAACAACCTCTAACACCCACAGACATAAGTCCGAATCACTGTACACCAAGGGGTAAACCCGGGATCGCTATATATGTTGTATTGGCATTTCAATTCAGTTGGTTGTTACAAATTTTGAATTAGGATTTGAAAATTTTTGCTTTGAGAAATGAAATATTTGTGAAACAAGATCTCATTGATTTGCTTTTGGGATAAATACGTTGGTAAGTCCGGATAGGGGGTGTAGATGAAATTGATTAAGTTAGCCTAAGTGTCCAAGGTGAAAGACCGAAAACACGCACGGAGGAGGTACCACGTGCGTTCCAGTTAGCTACCGGTAAAGTGGGGATTTGGTAGTATTAGTTATGCCTACTTGTAGACACCAACCTAAGGATTACCTGAATCGTATTTACCGTCCCTTGAACTTGATTTAAAATCTATTGCATTGTCAAAATTTCAAGATTTCATTATGCATGATGGCTTACAAAAGATGAAGATGCAACTTTCTTTTAAAAGCATAACATGGCATGTGCATTTCATCTCATAAGACTTGTATAAAATGTATATACTTTGTTAAGAATTTTCTACTAGGCTTTATGCTCACCCTATGGGATTTTGTGTAGGAACATATGTGGTGATTCTCCTAAATTAAGGGCGTGGAAGTATACGTTGAGAGCACAAGGCTCTTATTTTTGTTGTGATTATATTTTTGCAAGCCAAGGGATAAAATTGTGTGGGTTCGAGCAACCATTTTGTGTAACCGGGCTTAAGCATTGGACTTTGTAGCCCTTGAGGGCATTTATTTACTTTGACTGGATGTTTTACATGCTATATATTCATGTACTAAAGTCGTTGAATGTATACTTATATGTGAAACTATTTTGTAAACCTCTTTTGATTATGTATGCAAGTGTTGGAGATTTACTTCTGTTCACCGTAAGGAGAGGTAGTGGTGTACTTCGATTGTGTATTTTTTTTTTTTTGGGACGTTACATGTTTAGTCTTTTCAACCTGGTACAAAAATTTCTCAACTTTATTTTTTGTACATGCTAAACATATTTTAGCATTCTTTAGCTTCTTGACTTAAAAAATAAAATAAAATAAAACTAAACATGGCATGAGTTACACAATTTTTATTTATTTATTTTGTTATTAATGTTTGTCCTAAGTATTATAAAACAAATAGATATATAATAATTCAATTGATAAAATTAAAATAAAATAATTTTCTAAAATTATAAAAATTATACTTTCGATCAAGTATAATTATATTATCTATGAAATTCGTAATTATAGTTCATCATACCACAATTTGTCAAGTGATATAATAATCTTATTATTATTATTATTATTATTATTATTATTATTATTATTATTATTATTATTATTGTCTCTCTCCCACTCATCTTCTATCTCTATTTATTTTCAAGGTGATATGGCAACAAATTTGAAATGAAATATTTATATTTTTATATTTATTTTAGTAAGTACATTAGGAAAAATATTCTTGTATTAGTAAAATTTGGTTTGTCAATTGATAGAGTATGATAAATTTAACTTGACCGTAAAGTGTAAGGATATTTTTAAAGTTTTTAAAATTTTATGAGATGATCAAGCTACCTAGGCTATATTAGATTTATGTCAATCAACACAAATTGAAAAGTCACTTGACCAATTTGTTTATGTAAATATTTTTTAACTTGTTAAACATACTATCATTAGTAAAAAAAAAAATTATAATAAAATGTACATATTTATGCATATTTCTTAATAACTTTAAACTTTGGTAAAAATGTATGTTTTATACTCAATTTTATAAAACATGGCATGGTTTTTGGGAAAGAAATGTAAAACGTTTTGACATGGGCATTGCTTGTGCATTTCACCCTTATATCTTTGTTAAGATTCATATATTGTGTTGGATTATTTCTACTGGGTTTTGACTCACCCTATATGGGAAACCATTTTCAGGTATTGGTGATATGCCTTTACCAAGGACTTAGCTTGGGAGGACTGTGGAGCTGAAGGCTCAATTTTGTTATTTTGTATTTAATTGTGTTCAAGCCTAAGGCTTTATTTGTATTGAGCTTAAGACTCACTTTTGATGTACCTAAGCAATGACTTGGAAAGATATAAGCCTTTAGGACATATAATTATCTATTCAGCTTTCACTTCTTTTCACTATCTCATAACACATGCTGTAGATTTAAGATGTACTGTTTATGAATGTATATCGCATGTGTCATTATTTGTATATCAAACTTTGATTAATGAAAGCTTATCAATTCAATTATGTTGCTATTTATTGGTTATTATGAGATGGATGTATATATATGGTGTTTATTTCGGGGTGTTACAATTTAGTTTTAGAGTGTACCGGGTTTGAATACTTTGGGTACGTGGGAAATGGTTATTACCACAATGGGTTTGTCTCACTTAAAAGAGATATTTGCATGTATGGTATGCTTATGTGATAACATACCTATGTGGTTATATGGGTATGAGATTTAATTTATACGATATTGATTGGGTCTATGAGTTTCTAAAAGTCTTATTTCAAGAGGACCTGATCACCGTTGTTTCTAATTGGAACTCTAGCAACATCGTGTGATGATCATTATCTAGGAAGGAAATTCGTATGTGTTTATGTGACTACATGCTTATGTGGAATGAATTACTATTGTCCTCCGCATTAGGACGTGAGTGAGTTAGCTTTGGCACATTTATAAATGTACTAATTTCTTTTGTTACGTTCATTAGGATGTCAGGACGTGGATGTGGACGTGGTGGTGTTAGGCATGGTAGGCCTAGAACGAATGAGGTGTCTTTACCGAATGAGATTTCAGCACAAGAAGAAGGGGTTGGTCAGGTCAATGTGGTCGAACCAGTTGGTCAACAGGCCATGGGCACTTTGGCTCGTGAGATGGCTGGAGCTTTGCAAGAATCTATAGACATTCTCAGGGCTAAGAATTAAGTCCAGACCCAAGTAGCTAAGGCAGGATCGTCATTCTTGAAGAGGGAGTTCTTCCAGTCTAACCCGGACGTGTTTTTAGGTGATCTTAAAGAGCCATTGAAAGCGGGTGAATAGCTCAAACAAATTGTGAAGACGTTTGAGATGCTTGGCATCGAAGACGATAGTTTAAGAGTGACCTTGGCATCCTTCCAGTTGAAGGGAGATGTGGGTCAATGGTGGAAGTATGCGCATGAGCACATTGGAGTAACTTGAGAGGCTTTCGTTGATGCCTTCCAGGACAAGTTCTTACCTCCCACTGTTAAGGAGAAGTTGAGAGAGCAGTTCTCAAAGCTCAAGCAGTTGAACACACCAGTGGCTGAGTTTGAGGCTGCATTTACTAGTCTATCAAGGTTTGCACCAGAGTTAGTGGCGACAGAAGAGCACCGTTGTGTGGCGTTCAAGAAAAGGTTGAGGACTGGGTTTCTTTTCAAGGTAGTCGGTTCAATGATTAGAGATTATAGACGACTTGTAGAGTCGGCGGCTTATCTTGAGATCGTGATGCAAATGGAAGAGGAGCGGATGAGAGGCTCCAGAAGGGATCAGGATGTTCAGGGGGACAGTAAGAGGCCGAGGGGTTCTACCCCACAGCAGTCCCAGGGAGCTTAGCTGAGGTCCACTTTTCCAATACTAAGTTCGGGTTCTAGGAGAAGTGTCCAGGGAGATTTCACTTGCTTTAAGTGTGGCCAGTTAGGCCACAAGTCTCCAGTTTGCCTACAAAAGGGATGAGGGCAACAGTTAGTTTCATCTGGGATTTGTTCTTAGAGCCAGAGTCGAAGAAGAGGGCAACCCCTCACTTGTTATTAGTGTAGAAAGGCAGGGTACTTGAAGAAGTTTTGTCCTCATTTGGGTAGCACACCTGGTACATCTGGTTTGAGGCAGACACAGAGCTTCCAACCTACACAGTCAGCACAGGTCTTGATGGCCAATTAGGGAGCCTATTCGGCTCAATCAGTATATTAGACGTATGGTCCGAGGAGTGAGCAAGTGGAGCAGAGACCTTCAGGGCATGTGCATGCTGTTACTACGCCAGACTTAGTGCTAATACCTTCAGTTGTGAGATTGATTGATACGGGTGCATCTCACTCTTTTATTTTGTCTGCATTTGTATCGACATTGGGGTTAGAATTGGCTTGGTTAGCATCTCCACTTAGTGTCGAGTCACCTAGTAATGGTGAGATTGTTTTGGAACAGGCGTATCGGGGTTGTGACATAGAGGTTGCTGGTCTTCGACTTCCTTTTGCATTTGTGTTGATTGACATGTCGAGTTTTGATGCTATTTTGGGTATGGACTAGTTGTCATCGTATCGGGTTGTCATAGATTGTTACCAACAGAGGGTTACTGTATGTACCTTGAGCGGTGATTGTTTTTATTTCATGGGGGATAGAGCTGATAGAGTTTTATCACTGGTGTATGATCCGCGTAGTCGGAGTGAGCTTAGTTATCTTTTTGCAAACTTCTTGGGTAGTTAGTGTAATAAAGTCCAAGTTGAGTTGTTAAGGGTAGTTTGTGAATACCCAGATGTTTTTCTAGAGGATCTCACTAGTTTGCCACCTCATCGTGAGATCGAATTCTCTATTGAGTTAGTGGCTCTGTTTGGTAGAGCTGTGGGAAAGTGCTTATAGCTTATGCCTAAACAGCTTATAGCTTATAACTTTCAGCTTAAGCTGATTTCCAGCTTATTCTTAAAGCATCTCCTGCCCCACTCAAAGAATAAACTGATTTCTGACTTCCAAAAAGTTATAAGCTATAAGCTATAAGTTAAACCAAACATATCAAAATAGCTTAAATTAAGCTGAAAGTTGAAATAAGCTGTAATTAAGCTCTGCCAAACAGGGCCAGTATATGGCACGGTACTGATTTCTATGGCACTGTATAGGTTTGCACCTGCCGTGTTGAGTGAGTTGAAGATTCAATTCCTAGAATTGTTAGATAAGGGTTTTATTCACCCTAGTACTTAGCCTTGGGAAGGACCGGCGCTATTTGCGAAGAAGAAAGATGGTGTATTGCGACTTTGTATTGATTACTGGAAGTTGAACCTGGTAACTGTTAAGAATAAGTATCTAATACCACGTATAGATGATTTGTTTGACCAGTTGAAGGGGTCTGGCTACTTCTCTAAGATAGACTTGAGGTCGGGTTACCACCAGTTAAGGGTAAAAGAGGAGGATATCTAGAAGATGGCATTCTCTACACGGTATGGCCATTATGAGTTCCTAGTGATGTCCTTTGGGCTAACCAATGCATCAGTCGTGTTTATGGATTTATTTAACCAAATCTTCCGCGAGTTCTTAGACCGCTTTGTGGTTGTCTTTGTGGATGACATTTTAATCTACTCACCCTCCGAGGAGGAACATAAAGAACACCTGTGAGTTGTACTCAAGTTGCTTAGAGTCCACAAACTGTATGCTAAGTTTGGAAAATGTGAATTATGGTTGAAAGAAGTCAAGTTCTTAAGCTACGTAGTATCCGGGGAAGGAGTGACTGTAGACTCTTCAAAGATAGAAGCAGTACAAAATTGTGAACAACCTGAGAATGCCTTTGAGATCCGTAGTTTCTTGAGGTTGGCCGGATATCACCATCGGTTTGTGAAAGATTTCTCTAGATTAGCTTCACCATTGACTAAACTGACGAGGAAATGAATTAAATTTGTGTGGAGTGAGACTTGTGAGAAGTCATTTCAAGAGCTTAAGGTTAGACTTACTACTACTCCAGTATTGATTATTCCGGAGAGAGATTTGGGCTATTCGGTGTATTGTGATGCTTTACGAGAAGGTTTGGGTTGTGTATTGATGCAAGAGTGGAAAGTGGTAGCTTATGGCTCACAGCAGTTGAAAACACATGAGAGAAACTACCTTACGCATGACCTAGAGTTAGCAGCAGTGATCTTTGCCTTGAAAATTTGGAGGCATTATTTGTATGGTGAGAAGTTTGAAGTATTTTCCGATCACAAGAGTCTGAAATTTCTGTTTACACAGAAAGACTTGAATCTGAGGCAGAGGAGGTGGATGGAGTTTGTAGAAGATCATGACTTTGAGTTGCATTATCATTCGGGGAAGGCCAATGTAGTGGCTGATGCATTGAGTAAAAAATCCATTAGTAGTGTAGCTTGTATTGTCATCCAAGAATATGAGATGTTAGGTGCTATTGATGAGTTTGACTTGTATCTTGGCGAGTCCGTTGAGTCTGCAGCCTTGTTTTCGATAGTTGCACAACCTACACTTGTGAGCCGAATTATAGAAGCGCAGAGGGGTGATCTTAAGGTAGAAACCCTCCGGGAGAAGATCTCTAGTGGAAAGGTAGAGAAAGGCTTGAATGTATATTCTGACTCAAGTGTTAGATATTTTGACCGTCCTTTCGTGCCGGAGTCTTGCCAAGAGGAAGTACTCCGAGAGTTTCACCACTCAACCTTGCGGTGCATCCGAGAGGCACAAAGATGTATTGTGACCTTAGTCGCCAATTTTGATGGAGAGGTATGAAGAGGGATATAGCCACTTTTGTGTCGAGGTGCCTTACTTGTCAACAAGTGAACGCCAAATATCAGAGGCCAGCGGGTTGTTACAACCCTTGCCTATAGTCGAGTGGAAGTGGGAACATGTCACCATGGATTTTGTTGTGGGTCTTCCGAGGACTTAACGGGATAATGACGCCATTTGGATGGTAGTTGATTGCTTGACCAAGTTAGCGCACTTTGTACCTATGCACACGAGTGACTCGGTAGATTATCTAACCGACCTTTAAATTAGGGACATGGTGAGGTTGCATGGGGTCCCTATAACGATTGTTTTGGATAGAGATCCGCATTTTATGACTCAGTTGTGGCAGAGCCTACAGAATGCCTTCGGCACGAGATTGACTTTTAGCACCGCGTATCACCCTCAGACTGACGAGCAGTCAAAGTGCACTATTCAGATTCTAGAGGATATGCTTCAAGGTTGTATTCTTGACTTTAAGGGGTCGTGAGAGAGGCACTTGCCTTTAGTGAAGTTTGCCTATAACAATAGTTTCCACTTGAGTATTGCCATGGAACCGTTTAAGGCCTAGTATGGCCGACCGTGTAGATCTCCTATATGTTAGGCTGAGGTGGGCGATACACCTATGTTGGGTCCAGAATTAGTTTGGAAAACGATGAATAAAGTTGCATTTATTCGTAAGAGGTTGGTCACAACTCAGAGTCATCAAAAGAGCTATGCCAACCGTAGGAGGAGGCCGTTATCCTTCGAGGTAGGAGATCATGTCTTCTTGAAGATATCACCTAGACGAGATTTGATGAGGTTTGGGAAGAGTGGAAAGTTATCTCCTAGATTTATCGGGCCTTTTGAGATCCTTGAGCGGATTGGAGAGATAGCTTATCGCTTGGCCTTGCCGCCACAGCTTTTCGGGATTCATGATGAGTTTCATATTTGCGTGCTTTGGAAGTATGAGCCGGATCCATCATATGTATTGGATTGGACCGACTTAGAGGTAGATGAGGATGCTTCATATGAGGAAAGACCGGTGAGAGTCTTGGATACTCGAGACCAAGTCTTGCGAGGCGAGACAATTTCCTTGGTTAAAGTATTGTAGCAACATCACGGAGTTGAGGAAGCAACTTGGGAACGTGAGTTGGAAGTCCGTGAGAAGTATCTAGACCTATTTGTTAATGTTTAAGCATGTATTGAAACTTTTGTTATGTTGATTTAATATAAACATTGTATATGTTTTGGAAATATGAATTGTATATTAAGTATTGAGAACTTGTTTATCATGATTGATGAGAATGAATGACCAGTTGATGAGTCATGGTATTGGAATTGATTGATTATCATTGTTGTAATTAGTTTAAACATGGTTTTAAAGTTTGATTTACAATTTCAGGGACAAAATTAGCGATCTGGGCTTAGACCCAACCCATTTATTGCTTTTGAATCTGGGAAACCATATTTGTGATGGTCGTTCTTTTCTCTTTATGTTTGGTTTTGGATTTAGAGGTCGACACCATTCTTGTTAGTGTCGACATTGCCTCATTTTCTTTGTCTTGTTGTGCTCCTAGGGTCAACACTGGCTTTGGAGGTGTCGACACCGTCTCACTGCTATGTTCTTGGAATAACTACTGAAATTTAGGGTTGATACCAGCCTTGATAGTGTTGACACTTGTCTTTTGTTGTTGGCCTCAAGGGTCGACACCAGTCTGGGAAGGGTCGACCCTTGTCTACTGCAAAATCTGGGTTTAGTTGCTTAAATTTAGTGTCGATACCTCCAGTCCAAGGATTGACACCTTGTCTATAGCCAGCATTGTCTTTTTGTCAATTCTTCTTGAATGGTCGACACCACCGACAAAAGGGTTGACCCCTGTAAGTTTTTTCTAATTTTAGTTCGATTTTGGGTCCTACTTCTTGGGGATTTTGACTTGTTTTTTTTGGTTGACTTTGGGACTTTATTTCACTTTAACCTAGCACTATAAATAGGGCCCTCACTTACTCTTTTCTTCACCTTATCTTCTCTTTCTCCTCTCTAAACCATGAATCACTCTTCTCTCTCTCTAAACTCACTTTTTCGCTAAAAGATCTTCAGATCTACTCACTTAGAAGTATCTCCTCACCTTGCTCCTTTGAGATTAAGTGTAGAGCTTGTTGAGGGTTTCTTTTTAATCGAAGCAAATCATTGTTTCGTTACCGTCAACTTTTGGAATTTTCTTCCGTCTTCATCTTCTAAGTTTGAGGTAGGGATTCTCCGCACACTCTTATGATTCTTAACCTAGTTATGTGACATTTCTAAAACAATATCATGATTTTTGGAAATTTTGGACAACTAGGGTTTTGGTTGGAAATAAAAAAGAGTGGTTTTCAAATAGTTTGTTGGAAATGCTTGTAAAAAGATGTTTAGTGTTGATATATGATGAAGTGATGGGTTTTTACCTTTGAAAATGATTTGTAAAGTGAAAAGGGATTTTTACCCTAGAAATCTCAAATGTTGATCCCGTAAAGATAATAAGAATGATGTTGGGTTTTATGTAATTAGAATGATGTCTTTCTCTACTCAAAAATGATTTTGAAAGAAAACGAGGTTTTGCTCTTGTATTGGAAAAATGTTGAAGGATGATGTTGGACTTGTAATATTGCTCACGTCTTGATGATGGTGATAGAGGATATTGATGATGATGGTGGAGTTGGATATGTTATATCGCTCACATTTTGGAAATGATAATAATGTATATTGTTATTGAAATTTTCTATTTATTAGAGATTTATGTTTTGGGCTATTGGTGAAAGATAGTTATAAGTGTTGCAGAAATTGTAAGAGAATTAGGTGAACTAAAACTAATTTCTCATCCATGTGCATTGAACATTATTTTTTATTTAATACATTGAAAATGTATATGATTTTGAGAAAAATGGATGAATGTGGGAAAGATGTGTGTATCACTAAATCAAGTTGGCTTGTGTGTCCAGGGTGAAAGTCTCGAAAAATGCACGAATACATGGGTGCCGATTCCCATGTATATCCGTAAAATGGTAATAGTAGCGCTTGTATAGGCTATGTTTACATGGGTGCCGTTTGATGGTTTCCCGGGAATGAAATATCCATGAAAGCTTGTACTGGTTTGAGATTTCCTCCTTACTTTCTATTGTAAAAGGCATAAATTGAGGATTGTGATATAAATTGAGCATGTCATGGTTTTTAGGAAAGAAATGTAAAATGTTTTGACATGGGCATTGCATGCGCATTTTACCCTTATATCTTGTTAAGATTCATATATTGTATTGGATTATTTCTACTGGGTTTTGGCTCACCCTATATGGGAAAACCATTTTCAGGTACTAGTAATATATCTCCACTAAACACTTAACTTGGAAGGACTGTAGAGCTGAAGGCTCAGTTTTGTTATTTTGTATTTAATTTTGTACAAACCTAGGGCTTTATTTATATTGAGCTTAGACTCACTTTTGATGTACCCAAGCACTGACTTGGAAAGATGTAAGTCTTTAGGGTATAAGATTATCTGTTCAGTTTTCACTTCTTTTCACTATCTCGTAACACATGTTATAGATTCAGAATATATTGTTTATGAATATATATTGCGTGTGTCACCGTTTGTATATCAAATTCTGATTAATGAAAGCTTATCTATTCAATTATGTTGCTATTTATTGGTTATTATGAGATGGATGTATATATATATATATATATATATGGTGTTTATTTTGGGACGTTACATAAAATGTCTAAAACACCCAGTTTCGTTGAGTTTAATAACTAAAATATTATTTTTTTCATCAATTTTACTTAATGAAAATGTGCAAATGGTTCAAATTGAAAATATATCAAATTGTTGGGGTTTAAATTGGAAAAAATTAAAAACTCAATATTTATGTGGTTACAAAGGTCAAATTCTGGAGGTTTTTTTTTTTTTTTTTTTGTGTAATTTCCCCTTAAAAAAATATTAATGAAATTATTATTCATATTAAGTGAGAGATAACATTTGGATAAAATACATCATTATTGAGAAATGAAGTTTATAAAAACGTTTTAAGAAAAATAAGATTTAATTATTTATATTAAAATTTAATAGTAATCAATAATAATCTTAAAATAAAATATAACTTATTGATATTTTTTCCAATTATAAATCCTACCGACGTCAGTTTTCCGAAATTGACTTTTTTTTAGATGATAGTGCATAATTTATCAATTACAACCTCAGCAAATAACAAAAATAATTGAGATTTCTTGTTCTTTTGAGATCTTCACAACTCTCTTTGAATCTCAATTATTGGTAGTGTAAATCTCAAACATACATAAATAGATCTCACACGTACATCAATAATTAAAATCTAAAAAAAATTATGTTGTCTTAAAAAAAGGTCCCAATCATTTTTCAACAAATAATTGGTAAGTCCTACACTTTAGGGGAGGACAGCGTAAAAGTTAGGAATCAGAATCCTCATCTTGATTTCTCCCCTTAACTTTTTACTTGTTGGGTCATTGGATCTAATTTTAATGATTCGAGCTGTTCATATTTTAAGATTTATTGACTATATCATACTTATAAAAAAAAAATCAAGTTAATCGGATATAAGAAAACATGTATTCGAAAAACTGTTTATTAAATTTTTTTAAAAAATGGTTTGTAGTTTTTGATGTCGGATCAATTTAATTTTTTACAGGTATGATATATTCAATAAATTTTAAAATATAAATAATTCAAATTATCGAAATTGAGTTCAAAAGTTGATCCAATGACCTATAAGTAGGGAATTAAGGAGAACAAGTAAGGAAAAGATCCAGCTTCAAAAGTTAGAGCCTTCGTTTGTTCGTGGTCACACACAGACAGGCATGCATTTTACTATTTGCATTATTAAAGGAATGAAGACGACTTTTTTATTTTTTATTTTTTTTATGAGTAATTATTCACTAATTTCGGGACAAGTTTGATTGGTAGGATTCGAGTATGTGCTTGTGACTATTAATCTGTGGGCCCAATATTCTTGTGTTTGTTTTAAAATTTTGTTTTACGATTATTAATCCAATGGCTAATTAATCCAACAAATTTGTAGGATTTTTAATAATGAGGTAAGGGTGAGATTATATATCTTGAGCTGAGAAATAAAATAAAAAGATTCTTTTAACCTTGACTAAAAATTAAAACTCTTATTATTTTTATATAATTTTATATTTTAGAAGGTTAAAAATAATTTTTTTAAATTTAAAAATATTTTTCGATATTTATTTTATCAAATTAGTTTATATTTTAAAAAAAATTTAAAAAAAAAAAAACCAAACATAACCTTTGTATTTTTGTTTTACTTTTATTTATTTATTTATTTATTTTTCAAAACCATGTTTATGAAGAAATTTTGATAAAGTAAAGATTGTGAAGAAACGTTGATGGGGCAAGATTAGAAAAGACAATAAATATAGTTGTAATCCTATATTCATATGTTTTCTTATTCAATGCAAATCAAACAATGGATAAAGAGATAATTTATTTTACTGATCCAATTAGATAGTGAATACCATACTAATTTGATGAGATTATTAATACCTTTACTATTAGTCTTATGAATCAAATATGACCTCAGAGAATAGATATGTGATATTCTATAACGTTGTGATTAGTGAAGAAAGTAAATATATAGAATATTATATTAGGTGATTGAAGAACATAAAAAGATATGTAAGACTATCTCTAACGGTTCACCAAACTTGACATCAAATTTGAATTTTGGTGAAAAAGTCACTGCTTGGTGCTCCAACGGTTGCACCAAATCGGTATCAAATTGAGAATTCACTAAAAAATTCATCAAAGTGAGAACAGGCAGCAGCTTTCACCATTTCACTGTGCGTGACCGTTGGGGAGGGCAATCGGTCGACCAGCCGGTTGATCGGCTGGTTGACCAACCGGTCCACCGGTTCCCTTGCAAAAATTTTGGTTCAAACAGGCCAAAAGGTTCAAAGAGATAAAATATATATATATATATATGCCTTGCCGGTCGACCGAACGGTCGACCAACCGGTCAATCCCTGTTTTGATGCCCACCATTGGAACAGCATGTATCAAAATGAGAAAATGGGTCTTTTTTAATGTAAATTTAATTAAAAATTTGATAAATGATTGGAGATGCTCTAAGTACTTCAGAAACATTTTATAATTTTCCTTTATTTAAATACTTATTTTTGGCCTTTTTGACATCATCTTCATTGCTGGATTCCACAATCTTTCGGCTACTACAGGATTCCCATTGTTGGTGATGGGATTAGTTTTCTCATGATGGAGTCCAGCTATACCAGCCGACCACCCTGTTTCACCTAAAGCAGCTAACCCCACTCACTGCTAGTAACCGGACAATAGAATTGAATTGAGCAGACACTTTATTTTGATCATCCCTAAAATTTAGGCACCTCCTCCTAGTCACCCGATGATAAAAACAGTGATGAATAAAATCTCAATTTTTTCCATTATAAAAATTGTGATGGACGAAGGTGTGATTATTTATGATAAAAATTGTGATGGAAGAAGGTGTGATTATTTATGTAATTTTTTTATCACAATTTTTAACCGCGATGTTACAAATGTAAGTGATTGTAGCAATAAGATCTCAATGTTTTTTTTTTTCAAATGTGACCCTTTGTCAAATTATAATCTCAATTTTAAGGAAAAAAAATCTCAGTTTCTTTAAAAACTGAGATGTACTCCTCAACATACAATCTCACTTATTTGAAAAAAATTTAGACGCTTTTCTCAACAAATTCAATTCAGCCATTCGATATTCTACTCAAACCATTTTTTTGGGTAAGAAATTTTATTACTAAAAATAAAGATAAGTACAATGAGATCAAGACACGGACCTATAATTTCATTGCCAAACTAAGACTAATTTATTATTACCAAACTAAGACGAATTTATCACAACCCAGCGTACAATTTGAAGCATATAGATGCAAATATAGTAAAATATTCCAAAGAAAAAGTAGAAAATCCAGAAAATCAAATAATTTTGAAGTGGTTCCTCCAAAATCTGGAAGCCCCTTTGTAGGAAGAATCATCAAGGCCATTGATGAGAAATTCATCACTATCCCTTGACGTCATTCTGAAAGACAGCAAAATACAAGAGAAAAAAGACACTTGAGAATGAAACAATATGCAAAAGTAAGGCAAGAAAGGAAAATCAAACCTGAAGCGTAAATATCCAAACAAAAAAGAGGAGCACAAAAGTAATTCAGCAAAGGCAAGAACCATAGGTTATATGTGTAGAACACCTCAAAAGGTTTGATTGTCACAAAATAGAACTTCTACATTCCAAAGTTAGCAACATTCAGTAGAAGAAATTTCAAAGACAAGGGGCAACAAACTATCTGTGTTTTGGAGGAAATGAAAAGAGCAAGGGGTTTCTTTTCTTTTCCTTCCATTCTTTCACTTTCTTTTGTTTGGTTCTTATTGTGAAGAGAAAAAGAAAAAAAAAAATAAGAGAAAATATTTCAAAGTTTTCTTCTTGGGCCCGGAAAGTTTCTTTCTTACTTCATCTAATAATCAAATTAGAAATTGATTAATCCATTTCAACAACAGAAAAGAAACATAAATAAAAGAAAGATTACCTCCTGTCTCTATGAATCCTTGCTGCTTGAGATCATAAAGTTGAAATGAAACTACAAGGGAGAAAATTAAGTACTCCAGCAAAGCTTAGCGTAATATACCAGGAAATTTAAATGAATCTATGACACTAGAACATGAAAAAAGTAAACTTAAATAACTGCAAGAAATAATCTGAAGAATAAATTACTAAATTGGTCAATATCTAGCATAGTGCATCATTATGATTTATGATATTCCTCCCAAAATTCTGACTACATTGAACAAGTAACCAACTCAAGTCTATCAACAAGAAACTAATAAATAAACTCAACCAAGTGAATTTCTAGTGCATCAATATGATTGATCTTCCTTAAAAAATGGGACTACATTGACCCATTCATCCACCTGCAAATCTGTGACTTTTAATTTAGAAAACTGGACACTTTCCAACTCCAAAACGAGGACACTACAAGGGAAATACAGAGCAACCAAGCAATGCAACATAACTGAATGCATAGGAAGGCAATCAATATAAGCAAAGTACACAAATTAACAATCAAGAAACCAAAATGCAACAGAACTGAGAAAAGCAAAAGACCAAACCAGAAGAATACCTTAATTAAAAAATTAGAGAGAAAAAGAAAATTAGAGAAAAAAAAAAAAAATAAACCCACATTAGATTTGCAATGGAAATCCTCCATTACATACATGGAATGGAGAAAATCAAAGTCCTTTACATTCAATAGGGGCAATAAGAAGACCAAGTACTGCCTTCTTCATTTATTAAGACCATGACTATATAAATTCAGCTAACACTAAGATTTATAGATGGAATCAAAATGCAAAACTTTGATTTGGGCAACACAAGAATTCCAAATTATATATATATATATATTCCTTGCAAAACTTGTATTTGTCATGCACAAAAACAATATATGACTAGAAGATACCTGATCCCATCACACTGACAGTGATCCCATCACACTGACAGTGGACCCACCGCTGGCAAACATCGCAGCAAACCATAGGCCTTTTTTAAGATAAAAGTTACAATACATAAAGGTAATTAGTTTGAATAGAGAAAAGTCAATACCAAGTTTGAAACCTTTCAAAACATGAGCAAAATGTAAATAACTAAGGACACTCCTCTCTAAACATTTTAATTTCCACAATAATTAAAAGAACCAATCCACTAGGCACTTAATGGGGTATTGCTAATAATAAAAAAATCCGTAATGTCATGTCTCTTGAGTTAAAATCGAGAGCCAACTTTTTCAAGCCCACTACAAACTTTTTAGCAAATTAGATAGTCATGTGCAAGAGAAGATAAAACACAGGACCAATTAAGAAAAGCTAAGAAGAATTTTTGTTGACTAGGAATCAACACAAATGCCCAAGTTTCAGAATAAGTTCAGATCTTGTAGCTTAATGTTGATAAGGTGGCATTACCTATCAGGCATGTATATGAAGAATGCTCCTCAGCTGTCATCAAACAACATTAACAGTCAGGGTCATTTGTTACAGGCTGGTTTTTTAATTACAAAGTCACAATTACCAAAACTCAACAGAGGTGTGTCTATTGGCCACATAGTGAGATGGGGGGAAATTACTAGAAGCATGGAGCAAAGGGATTTATGTCTGATAGGGTAGTGCACCAATTAATGTATAGCAATTTATGATTGGTACTTATAACCAGTTTCTTCTTTGACATATATGCAGAAAAACAAGAATGAAAGTGAGACTCATTTGCTTCTTTAGAAAACATAAAAAAATAAAGAAGGAAGACGAAAAAAAGAAAGGCAAAGGCCCTTGTGATTTAGAACCCTTGCAAAGTGAAAATTTTATATATCAATATTCAGGAACCCCTGATTTCTTATAGCATATTGATGTAATTATCGACTTGCCTTGATTACCTAACTAGTAGATAAACTATGCATGCCACTATGCACGCATCCTAATTAGAACCAAATAAAACAGTAGTACGGATTGAACTATCTTTTGAAATCCTACAATCAATTTCTATAAAGAGCAGGTAGTAACAAACTCATATCATCATATAACTCTACTACCATAGTCCAGCCTAAAAAGGCTAATAGCAGAAGGCCACAAATCAAATTCCAAAGCTCATTTTAGCTTCTTTTTTCAACAAACTTTTCTTTAGTGTTATGGGGTAAACTCTCATATTCTTTCAGATCAAGGTAACTCACCTGAGCATTCTTATTCCACAGTCAGGGTCCAGATGGGGTCAAGATAGCATACAGTTGTGCAACTTTTATCATCTGATATTCGTAGCTGTCCAAAATCATTGAGATCCGTGGCATAGACACAGCCAGTTTCTGTCAAAAGAAAAAAAAAAAAAATATGAGGACCATTTTATAAGACTCTACCCTGTCTGCAGCTAGATTTCTTTTTAATTCATCATCAATTTATAAAATACAAAACCTGGGCACCAAGAGCAAAAACCAAAATCAAGCCGTTGTAGATGAGACAGAACTTATAAACAATATTTGTTTTTTCATAGGAGGCTGATCTGATAAATCATTGTGAAATATATGGTCCTGGATCTTGCATAGTAATGTGCATTTTGTATAACTCTCTGGATCTTGTATAGACATGGTCCAACATTCAATTCACAAAGAAAACTACACAAGGGAGACGCAAATAAAATAGATACAGCAAAGAAGCACGCAAGTTTACAGCAAAGAAGCACTCAAATTTTGTTTCCGGCGACGAATTCCATTAAGAAAATAGATACAAGGGCTCCAATAACAATAACCATGGTTGCTACCATAAGAGAGAGAAGATGCAAGAAGAACATAAGTTAGATGAAAGGATGAAGAAGACAAAGGAAGGTATAAAGGTCAATTTACCATTGCTTGTTAACAGAAGTTAGACGTGCACTTTGGTCCATAAACCATGTGGGTGTTATGTGGTGATTTCCAAATGTCAGGGGGGTAATCCACATCCGGTCTAAACCACAAAGGGGGAAAGTGAAGTTTACCCTATCTTTTATATCCCCAAGTTGCACCTACCATCAAAGGATAATAGATGGGAACTTAGGGAAGATATGTGGGCAAGTATACAAATAATGAAACCACATAAACTAAAAATCACCTAAAGATACTGTTTGCACCAATTTTTGTAAATTTCCTATCGACAGGTGGATCAATTGAAAAATAACATGCTGCAAAGTTGGAGTGAGAGTTCTACATCAATTAAAGGGACAAGTGGCATTAGAGAGGTTGATCATATGCATTGGATGGTGCAGATGATGAAGCAGTTATCAGGCTAGGTCTAGATGATGGAGCAGTTATCAGGCTAAGTCATGGGCTTAGTGGGTAACTTGCAAGAACAGTCATGTGTAGGATGGAGGTTTCTCTTTGTTGATAGAAAGCCTATAGTGTTGAGGGACACGTGACATCATAAAAGAAGGGCAATTCGACAGGTGAAGGTGAAGGTTTAATGAAGTTTGAACCTTTGGAAATAAGAGGGGCAGTTATAGCAGTTATGCAGTAGCTTGGAGGATTATGGGGTCATGGGTTAGAGAAGTAAGTAAAGCTATAAAAAGCAGAGATTTGTAGAAAGAAAGAGGGGATCAACAAACAACACAACAACAATTTAGCATTTATCTTAGGAGTAGTTTATCAACTTAGGAGTAGTTTCTTCAGTAACTTGTAACTTGTAACTTTGTG
Source organism: Camellia oleifera (assembly GCA_022316695.1). Lineage (NCBI taxonomy): Eukaryota > Viridiplantae > Streptophyta > Magnoliopsida > Ericales > Theaceae > Camellia > Camellia oleifera. Next base: position 32,401,849 of record CM039311.1, read on the forward strand.
AACTCCGGTAGTTTCATCTTGAAATTACCTTTAGTTTACTTTGTTTCTCTTGTCGATTATAATTTTGTTCCAAAGAAGTCCTTGTACTTTCAAGGCATTTGAATCAAAAACACAGTCGCTTGATTACTCTTGTTTGGTTGTTCAGTTAAAATTGTTGTTTAATTCCTATCGATTGGGAGTAAGCATAATTTTTACTAACAATTTTTGGCACTGCCCTAGTGGGCACATCTCTCTAATTTGGAATGATGACAAGAATTCGAAGGCAAGATGAAGTACAAGATGAAATGATTTGGTTTTGTGAAGAGGAGATGCATTGATGTGAGAATGAAATTTTATATTTACAAGAAAAAATTGATTATCTTGATTGGCAAGAATTTCAAACAATAGCGCCATTGCTATATTATTTGAGGTTAGAGATATGAAATCATTTTGATAAAGTGATTGGTCAACTTGGTGATAAAAAAAATGACTATTTTGAGATCGAAATTCATCAATGGAGAGAAACATTGAAAATTCTTATAGAACCCAAAATTTGTGGCTTTTTAGTTGTTCTTCTTATGCCTTTAAAGGTTGTGAATGATGAAAAAGTTAATTCATCAGTTGTTATGGGTGAAAAAACAAAAGGCCATGAGAATAAGAATTCCATGGTATGGGGCAATTTCACAAAGAAGAAATATTTTTTTGGATTTTCAAAAAATGTTTCTAATCCATTAATGTATGAAACAAAGAAGTGTGATCTTAAGCCAAATATGGCTAAAAATGATGAACAACCATATGTTCATGAATTAAAATTTTTGACATTGTTCAAGATGTCAACATGTATGAGTTTTTAAGGCCATTGATGGCTTTTGTTGTTCAAAATCTTTTCTGGATATGTGGATCACACCAAAACTTGGTTTTAATAAAATGGTTAATGAACCAACATTGTTTGGAAAATATACATTCAGAAAATGTATATAAAACAAGCTAGATAATGGCCATTGAGTGTGGCCTCTATTTTAGACTTTGAATCTTCGAAGTTATGACTATTAAGGAAAAGTGTGTTTTCACTGTTGAACACTAACAGTTGAAAGCATGTGATCAGATTTTCAAGTGCATGAAGAAACTTTTTTGGTCTAAATTGTGTTAATCAAATATGAACACAAGATCAAAGGAAATTGCAGCAGTTGTATTTGCACAAAGATACTGTGTTTGTTGAAGGTGGTTCTAATTAGCCATTTGCACATCATATACTTGAAATGTTTCTAATATGCTCTGTCGAATGTAGCTCACTTGGATTGAGTTGTGATTTTGCCAATTATATGGCATGTGATTATTAATAATGTGGTGTTTGATCACCAAATTTCTTGGCCCTAAGCGTATTTTTATAGATGTTTGTTTTTTGAAAAGGTTGCTGCCAAATTTAATTTTTTATACAACTCTTCAAGAATTCAAGACTTCTCATTGTTAAAGAGTTAGGGGAGGGGGGGCATTGTTTGCACCCATTTTCATAAATTTCCTATCGACAGGTGGATCAATTGAATAATAACAAGTAGCAAAGTCAGAGTGAGAGTTCTACATCAATTAAAGGCACAAGTGGCATTATAGAGGTTGATCACATGCATTGGATGGTTCAGATGATAGAGCAGTTATCATGCTAGGTCCAGATGATGGAGCAATTATCAGGCTAAATCATGGGCTTAGTGGACAACTTGCAAGAAGAGTCATGTGTAGAATGGAGTTTTCTCTCTGTTGATAGGAAGCCTATAGTGTTGAGGGGCATGTGATATCATAAAAGAAGGGCAGTTCGATAGGTGAAAGTGAAGGTTTAATGAAGTTTGAACCTTTGGAAATAAGAGGGGCAGTTGCATCAATTATGCAGTAGCAGTTCCAAACTTGGAGGATTATGGGGTCATAGTTTAGAGAAGTAAGGAAAGCTATAAAAGCCAGAGATTTGCATAAAGAAAGAGGGCATCAATAAACAACACAACAACAATTTAGTTTTTATCTTAGGAGTAGTTTATCAACACAGGAGTAGTTTCTTTAGTAATTTGTAACTTGTAACTTTGTGAACTCTGGTGGTTTCATATTGAAATTACCTTTAGTTTACTTTGTTTCTCTTGTCAATTGTAATTTTGTTCGAAAGAAGTCCTTATACTTTCAAGGCATTTGAATCAAAACACACAGTCGCTTGATTACTCTTGTTTGGTTGTTTAGTTAAAATTGTTGTTTAATTCCTGTCAATTTGGAGTTAGCATAATTTTTTCTAATAGATACACATACTAAAGCAACAATAAACAACCTAAGATACCACCAAGACCAATCAAAATATGAATAATCGCCAGCACATGCTCCCAGTCTCAATCACAGATAAAACATGGAGCTCACTAAGTATCTCGCACCTCATAGTTGTGACTACTATAGCCACTCCACCAAAGCCATGATGGAGGAAAATATCTACCCCATGAAAGATCCCGATAGAGTCACATGAAGCTCGCATGGTCAGTTATCATAATCAATGGTCTTAGTGAGTATAGCGAAACAAGAGCCACACAACAATAGTATAGAAGGTAAAGCCAATCACACCATGTGAGCACTTGTAAGCACTCAACACATCCCCCTACTTCCTCAACTAGTCACAAAGCCTCAATTCCCCATGGCAACATCCCTTTCGCTCCATTTTAGAAGTAACTTAATGACTAATACCAGGATGGGTCACATAAAGATAGAGAGGCTGTAAACACGCTAATATTTAGCTAAGGTTGTATACCGCACGCACAAGAGCCCAACATAAAACTAGCCAAAACCTAAAATAATCACCGCGTTGTAGCTTGGTTTTTGTGCTCCTTTCGGATACGATTAGCCCTACAGTTCAGACTCCCGTGGTTCTGAATCTAATTTCACAAGTGCAATGTGAAACAGTGAAAACATAAAAAGAGTCCAAATCTGGCAATTTTTTTGTAAAATCAATTGAATAAAAAATGCCAAAAATGGATTGCATTGCCTAGATTTTAGAGTCGCCACCTAAATATTTTTGAAAATTTAGGAAACCCGTGACTCGTGCCAAAAGCCACTTATCCGTTATCACCAAAGTGTCTCGGCTCGGGAACTTAGGTACGAGAGGGGAAGGTCATGAATTGAGCACCCTAGTCGCTCGATCAAAGATTGGCCTCTACTGATGTGATTCTTATTTACATTATATGTTTTATTCCGATTATTAGACTGACATTACTATGTGTTGCACACAAGTATAGACTAATTTGCAAAAGTTGAAACGCTTTGATTTCATGTTTGTTTGAAAATTGTTTTTGATACTCGTCACTTGAAAAAAGCGAGCTTGTACGTACATTAATCAACTTATCCCAATTTTAGAAATTAGCCTTCATCCACAGGCATTCAAACAAGTATATCACGTAAGTATTTAGCCTCATGGAAAGCATGCTCGATATGCTAACACAAACATACTATGTGATATGCTAAAACAATAAGTGCTCACCTCGTACTCCAAGGCAAGCCAAATAGAAAAAGAAAAAAAAAATTGATTAGAAAACATGCATATTCCTAAACCATACAACGTGACTAATGCAACGCAAAGATTTATGCCACTTTTATAGGCTCGGCTATGAGCATGGTATATGATCCAATTCCAAGACATGTCATAAATCACGTATTCAAACAATGAAAATGAAATTGACATTGGTTAGTATGATGAGCCGAACCCAAATGCATGTGAGACGAGTGTATGCGAACATGAGAAATGTTAAGAAACATGATGCTCTACACTACCATTATAAGCGGGTAAATAAAAGGGAGAAAGAAATGGGAGTTGGAAGACATACACACTTATTACAATTTTGCCCTCATGCAAGAGGGTCCAAATGAATGTCCCAGTGTCCAAATTAAACTAACTATTAGAAAACCAAATGAATGAATAAACAACTAATTAGCTAACCTAAAGACTAATAATAAGAAATAAGATAACTACTTAATTTATTACAACAAAACTATCTAATTTACTCACAAATAAACATTCATAATCATTACAATAATGCTAATTATATTTTAATTACAATGATAAAGTGAGCATTAATTTACAACATCTGATAGAACCAAAAACACAAGGATAGGCATGCATGTGACGGTTTTCAGAAGTAACTCTGTCTGCCTTCCTTGGAATTTGCCCTGTTTTACCTTCAACCACTGCCCTCTGTTTTTGTAAAACACTCTGTTTACCAAACATTGGGGCAAAAATCAATGAATGCAATGAATCAACACCAACCCCTCCCCTTTATCATGGAGTGAGCTCAAAGGGGGAAGTAAAGACACTTCAAGGGTTGTCAAAACACCATGAATTGACAGTGTGATGACTCTTGACACAATAGACTCAACATAACGTCCGGCCGAGCCCAAGCGACCTTATTCATTTTCTTTCCGTAGGTTGATCCAATTTTAAGCCAATTTCATTAGTCTTGTCCATTCTTTAATCCATTTGTCCAAGGTGATGGTGAAGTCCGTTAAATGAGAAGAACAGTCAAATGACAAGTACTCCTAAATATGAAGAAGAGGACCATGCCTTTGACGATGAACCTCCGTAGAGATTAAGCCATTGAGCATAGGTCTCTGGCTCATATTTTGAATAACCATCAACCGGTTGAAATAACTCTCAAACAAGAAGAAAAGAAGAAATGAGGGAGATTGCAGACGTGATTGCGAGATTGATTCTTAGTTAATCATAAAAAAAAGCCATTAAAGCATGCATAACACAACATAATAAGCTAGATGTGAAGACTTACAATGCAACAAGCTTTGATATTCAAGCATATACCAATTCAATAAATTGCAACAGCCCTAAAACAGCCCCTAATATGCTAAAAACAGTGACCAAAAATCATGTTGGAGAGCGTAAAATGGTAGGAAAGAATAAGGCAAAGCAAAGCTAGTGAACAAAAAGCAAGGAGAGGTGGCTAACCTCTCCATTTTTGAGACTTCAAACCATGTTTTTTAGGCTTTTCCAAGCTCTGAAAATCAGTTTAAAAGGCAAAGAAGAGAGTGTAAAAACAAGGGCTTGAGTTATGAAATAAGGTGCAAGAGAAGGTGTTAACCTTCCCTACCCTTTAGTAGCTATTCAAACCCAAGTTTAAACACTTGAAATGGATTCAAGACAACATAAAAACACAAGAAGTAGCTAACAAGAGATAGAAAAAGAAGTAAAGGAGAAGGTGGTAAGCTTATACCTTTCAAAGAAGCAAGCTCTTGTTTGTAACACAAACTTGGTTCAAGCACTCTCTCAAGCTTGAATTGTGATGCTCAAGCCTCAACCAAGGTTCTAAGGTTATGATCTAAGGTGATGTATGGTGTATGGATATTGATCAAGAGAGATAGGTTGGCTCAAAGGTGACTTGTATAGGAAGAAAGAGCTCTCTCTTGTGTGTATATATTCTTTTGAATTTTTTTAGCCCTCAAAATAGAGGTATAACCTCGTTTTTATAGAATTTGAGCAAAACAAGTCGAAAATATCTTCAAAAAAAGACAGTTGGCGGGCTTTCGCCCAGAATAGTGTGTATCGCCAGTGAGGCACAGCCGAGCCCAAATAGCGACGGCCGGCTCCCAATGGGGCACGACTGGGCCCTATTGTGCTGCCCCACTCCCTTGTTTCAAACTCAGTATAAAGAGGCACAATGATAAAAAATGAACCTCTAAGGTAAGAATGAGACAAGTAGGAAGGTTTTGGGATTATTTCGGGGCTCAACCTTGGATTCCCTCACCGAGAACTCGAATCACACAATGCAGTTTTCATCATCGAGTGCACTGGACCAAGCGCCTAAGTCTTATGGGTGGTCAAAGATGGGGTGTCTACAGTTGCCCCTCTTTGGCAGAGCTCGAAGTCATAAAATGACGTGAGTGAATGTCAAAGCCCCCAGAGACGACCCATTTGACATGGCCGTAAGACTTGGGCAAGAAAATAAACCAAAATAAAAATACCAAAGGTTGAACCCGAAGGTTGCCTACGTTTCCCTTTGCAAGGAATCAAACTGCGCAGTTCAGGGACATAATGCAAAATGATATGCAGGAATCATAACTTATGATCATGCAATGAAACAATGCAATGAAACATTCAGATATATGTTAACAAGCAATGAAACAATGTATCAAGCGATAACATGAAACAACACTTGAACAAAAGCATAAATCCAAGCAAAATAAAGTAAGCCGTGTCTCACATTGAAAGAAGTGAGTAAATAACCACGTCTCCCACGGGAAGGACAAAGAAAGCACAAACCAAACTACGTCTCACATAGAGAGGATGTAAGAAAATGCAAACCTAACTACGCTTCAAGTAGAAAGGGTGAAAAAGCTCTATGTCAAACTACGTCTCACATAGAGAGGGCGGAGGGTGGTGTGAACCCCAGGTGTACCTGACGTTTTAACCAAGTAACCTGAGATCTTAACGCGTCACACGCGAAAAGAGAAAAAGCGGTGTGAACAAACAGGTGCACTTGCCGTTCTCAACCAAGGTAAACAATCCTCACGCGTCACATGTGAGAGGAGGAAAGGTGGTGTGAACAAACAGGCACACCTGTTGTCTTTGACTAGGGTAAACAATCCTCACATGTCGCACGCAAGAGGAGGAAAGGTGGTGTGAACAAAAAGGTGCACTTATTGTTTCTAACTAGGGTAAACAATTTTCACGTGTCACACGCCAGAGGAGGAAAGGTGGTGTGAACACCGGGACACGCCCAATGTTTTTAACTAAGGGAACAATCCTAACGCGTTACACGTGATAGAAGGAGAGGTGGTGTGAACACCGGACATGCCCAATGTTTTTAATTGAGGGAATAATCCTAACGCGTTGCATGCAATAGGAGGAGAGGTGGTGTGAACACTGGGACACACCCAATGTTTTTAACCGAGGGAATAATCCTAACACGTCACACGCAATAAGCGGAGAGGTGGTGTGAACACTGAGACACGCCCAATGTTTTTAACCGAGGGAACAATCCTAACACGTTGTACGCGGTAGGAGGAGATGTGGGATCAATAAAAGGGCAAACAATTCAACACTTGACACTGCAAGATTGGAAGGCCTCGGAAAATAAAGCTCACTGAGATAGCCGAATTCAAGGTACAAAATTGAAACGTGAATTTACAAAGAGTTAAACATGAATTTAACAAAGTTATAGAAAATCAAAGTAATCGGAGTGACACTCGAATAGGTTGCCGGTTTTGTCTTTTGTTTTTTCTCTTCCACACACGAAATAACAATACGAATTACGAATAAATAATGAAATGATGGACCAATTTATGAAACAAAGCAACAAAAACAACAAATAACTAACCAAAGCAACAAAACAAAACAAGAATAAAACCTATTTCTTTTTTATTCTTTCCACCTTTCTTTTCCTTCTTTTTTTCTTTTCTTTTCTTGCTTTCTGCCACCCCTCCCCTCCCCCCCGCCCCGCCCCCCCCCCCGGCCCCAAATTCTGATCGAGGCCCAACATTGAAACAAACAAAAACAAGAAAACAAAAAACTAGGTTGCATTTGGGGTCGATTGGGCCCTAATAAAGCACGGCCAGGCTCCAATGGAGCCGGCCGGGTCGTGATAGCGATATGGGCAGTTTTGGGAAAGCCACGACCCGTGGCTGTTTTAAACACATCTCACCCCCACTTCACACACATACAAGGTCAAAAATTCCTCCCCTCTCTCTCTAGATTTCCTCTTTCCTTGAGTTACCCAACAATCCTTGCAAATTTTTTCCTTAAAACCCTTTCAATCCTCTACCTTTTGAACCGAACGAAACTTGATCTGGTTACGATTTTGGATTTGCCCTTGGTTTTCCTTAGATTCTCACACCTTTACCCACATTTTTCCTTTCTCTTATTTTGATTTTTCTTTCCTCCTTACTTTCCCTCTCCTAGGGTTTTGATTTTTTTGTGTTTTTGGGATTTTCACTCAAACTTACTTACCCCTTTACTTTTTTTGTACATTTCTCATTTTCCCTCATACATCCCCATGGCTAATGATGAGGTTTCCATCCCCGACCCCGTAGTGAGTATTGGTGTCGTCTTAGGTGCGGATATAAAGGCCGAAGACGATCTCGTGTTGCCTCTCCTTACGGATAAACCATTCGACTCGGCCATCTACCAGCCGCGTACACATGCTCTAACCCCAGGTGGTATCTTGAGATTTGAGGGCCTCATCCAAGGGATAGATGAGGGCATTTTGCTGCGAGAGCCAGCGAAGCATTTGTCTGTCGATGCCTTTATGGTAAGTAATCTTTCCTTTGTTTTGCACATATGTTCAATCTCATAAGCAAACTACTCATCAATGTTGTACACGTATTGATAACATTTCCTATTTGTAGGTGATAACTAGGAGGATTGGCAGTTACGAGTCCACATCCGGTCCTCGACACTGGTATAAGAGGCTTCCTGTGGAGGTTTGCACACAGATCGATGCTGCAGGCTTCGGGCCTTTCTATTTGGGGCTCATACAGATGAGAGCTGAGCCACTGCTCTATAGAGCCTTCGTAGAGAGATGGTGGGACACCACTGACTCGTTCAACTTCTTGTCGATTGGGAAGCTGACCTTGACTCCATATGACTTCTCGATGCTCATTGGTTTGCAGGTTGGAGTTGGTGGCCCGATCCCATTTGATCTCGATATGACACGGCGGAGAGCCGCACAGCGCCAACTCCTCGGAGCGATCCCAGACATCACCAGTCACGGGATGGTAAGTTACAGTTGGTTCTTTGATCACTTCTTTGACTTTCAGCCAGCTATTCCAAATGAGGTCGCCTAGTACACCCGCGGTTTCCTTATGTAGCTCCTCGATACTACCCTGTTTGCGAACAGGGAAAATACCGTGGGGTTATATCTCCTGGGAGCACTGGTGCACCTACCACAGGTGGCAGAGTATGATTAGGATGGCACTAGCTTAGCCACCCTATATTGCTACATGAGCTTCATATCCCGCTGAAAGGCAGATACACTTGGCGGCTACTGGAGGGTTTGGGAGGTACACCTCATACTTATTTTTCTATTCAACTTTGCATTTCATTTTTTTGTTCATTTGTTCATTTACTTTATCCATGTCTTTTTGCTTACAGCTATGGGTTTACACGTATTTCACTTCCCTGGCTCTGGTCCCAGTGAGGTCGTTTGAGTTGTCAGTACCCCGCTCTCGGTACTATAACTCTTGATTTGAGCGACACTGTCGCGTAGACTGAGACTTCCCTTACTTTCGTCGTTTACTTGACACCATCACTACAGATCAGGTAATAAAATATTAACTTTTAACATTTACATATTGTGTGCATACTACACTGTTTCCATACTACTGTTTCCATACTGCACTATTTCTATACTACACTGCACTGCCATTCTCATACTGTTGCTTCTTATACTGCTTAGATCTTTTACATCTGACATCTACTTTCACAGGTTGACTGGCACCCCTAGGCGGGTATCCCTCAGGCAGCGAGGGCGACCTATGTTGCTGCATGGCATGCCTCTACTATGAGGATTTTGTTCGAGGGTCCCTTTGGCCTAGCTTATTACCCGGGAGAGAGGTTCATCCACCAGACACAAGGCGTAGCGAATCCTGACATTCCACATCCTCATCCTCCTTCCGGTATGAGGGTAGTCGATGATCTTCGCGATGGACCCCAATGTTGACTTCCTTATGTTGGGAGAGGATAGGTGACCGGTACCACGAGTCTGGCAACGTCACTGCCTTCTTACGTTACTCAGGTGATGGTGCCTCTTACTTTGGGCGTGGTCCGTGTTGTTCCTGAGGTTACTGTTACTGCTGCTGCTACGGAGGAATTCCCGCTGTAGCTCCCGTCCCTGGGCTTCTCGTGATTCCTACCGAGGTCGTGTACATGTGACCGGATGGAGTGATTGAGTAGATCCCTCTTGAGCATATCGAGGAGAAGCACTGTAGGCTGGTGCTTGCTCCCGACATTGAGCAAGTACACACTTCTTTATACTTATGCCCACTGCACTTTCTCATTTCTTCCTACTGCATTCTGTTATTTTTGTCTACTGTGCCCTGTTATGTGGTTCTCAATTCCAATGCTCTCCCTCTTGCAGGTACCTACAGCATATGCTAACGACCTTCTTCGGACGATTGATCGACTGCTTCTCATGGTACAGAGGAGGCAGAATGTTTTAGCGACTCATGGGATCGAGGTATACTTCTTCATTTATAGTTCACATGTGCTACAATTGCTGCAAACTTGCTATTCTGTTGAGTCTATACTAATATTGGTACTTTCTCTTTTTCTTTTTTTTCCTTTCAGCTTGAGCTAGCACCAATTGCACTTGTAGGACCTCCTCCAGTTAGGAAACGGTGACGAGGCTCAATGAGGGGCAAGGAAGGAGTTGACTAGGAAAAAGGCAGAGTGAGACAGGGCTTACCTCTCGAGGAGTCTTTAGAGGAGTACACGACCTCCGAGGAGAATGGGGAGGCGGTCGAAATACGGCCTAGTAGTACCAATGATGATAGTGATGCACCCCCTCCGCAGCCAAGGAGGAAGAGAGCGAGGATGGGTTACTGATTTTTGCTTTTTCTTTTGCTTTGTAGTTAGGAACTATAGCTTCAGATATACTTATGTATTTTGTTTTTGAAGACTTTTCTTATGTTTTTGGCCTTTGTAAATAATGATCAGGGTTGGACTCACCAGTTTATAAAAAGGCAGATTTTTGTAGTGATCTTCTCGCGTGATATGTGATGAATGAATGGCGCTTGCATGATACTTTTGTACAAGAGTGTTAACAACTGTGAATGCTTGCTCTTGAATTGATTCTTGAATCGGATAATAACTTACAATCGGTCAAAATATAAAACACAACTCGATAACTCGAAAACAAAATGAAAACAACTTGAAACTACTAAAAAACACTTGGTATAAATAAAACAGGACTCAAAATATAGCCATAGTACGTCGAAACAAAAGCCAGCCCTTTTCTGCAACTGCACTGAACTAGGCCAACATTTTAGACCCTGGCCGGGTCCAAATAGGCATGGCCGGGCTTCAATGAGGATGGTCAGGGCACAAAAATGAGGTCGGTCAGTGCTATCCAACTGTCATGCATCGCTCATTCTTAAAGTCTATAACATGTGTTCCTAAGCTGTTTTCCTGGCAGAACAATAAAATTTTGATATTTTGCTCTTAATATGGAGACTTTTCTCAACAATAGGCTTCGAGACTGTGGACGGCTCGGAAAAAGGTGAACTTTCACAGTTTTGGCCTAAATGCTCTTTTTCCTCTTGAGTCGTACTTTGCTTTGTTTTCGGTTCCTCCACAGCACTGCTTGATGTTGGAACCCAATCAAACATGTGTTTCGCTTTGGATCATAGGAGATGTGTCCAACGATCGAAGAATTTCATGCATTGATCGAATCCCGGCATAACGAAGAAACTACGCCTCAGCCTAGTTTTGGCCATGCCCAGGCTTTGAGATGGATGTGTAGGTTTTCAATACATGAGGCTCAATCTTTGCCCCTACGATGGAGAGCTAGACAACCCCGGCTTAGTTCATCAATTTTTAGCTATTGGAAATAGGGACGACCTTCTTTGGCGAGGTTATCGGCAACATGTTCTCTGTTTATGTCTTGCTTGCGCAATTCCTCATTGCCCCTAGTTTCGGCAGCAGCCAACATCTGGTTGATCGAAGTGGCCCAACGTTTGAAGAAGGGTAAGAGTTGCATGGGCTTGGCCTTGGCCGAAACCTTGATGGGTTTGGATGCCTTTCATCGGCAAGAGACTACCCACTTTGCAGGGAGTCCGTTACTTCTTCAGGTATTGCCTCTCACCCTACTAATTTATAATTCTCACATCACTCGATTCTCAATCTCTGTTTTTCTCTCAAAACCTCTTCCTTACTTTTCCCTTATCATACACCTCTCTATTCTTTAATCTCTCTTATTTTTCATCCTTCCCCAGGTATGGCTTATGGATAAACTGCAAGTAGTGGACCCTTGTCCCGAGTACTCGGCTAGAGCTTACTTTTTTTGCCAACGGCTAGTGGATTTCCCTTCACAAGGGTTGTGATGTAACTGGATGTGCAGTAGATCTGCAGCCGACATAACTTGGTGTTGCTCCTGGCTTACTTTGACTGAAATGAGCTACAACATGTCCCGTCAGCTGGGTATGCAATTGATTGGCCTTACACACTGCGTGTTCTATTTCCCCTTCCGGTTCAGATGCTAGTTTGGACATGAGCAGACACGTCCAGATGAAGAGGTGGAATACCTGGCTTCATTTCCCATTCGTGGTTCACACCTACCTCGAGACCTCACTGCTTGGAGGACGAAGGAAGCTTCTGGCCCCTGCCCCTAGCTTCAGTTACACCCTTTCTAGTGCAAGTGTTTAGCTTGGCTTGAAGACAAAGACCAAGTTGGGCCATCTTTAGCTGCAGAAACTTCCACGAGTGCAAGCAGAAGACATAGAGCTACCCGACTAGGCTGTGCCCCTAGTTTTACTGCTTTGATATTTCTTTTCAAGTTTTAGTGATGGAAAAGCAATTTCCAGTTTAAATCAAAGAGTTGAGAGTGTACTTGTGTTGAAATCAATAAAATTAAAGTTGCGAGTACTAAAAATTTTCCTTTCGGTCCAAAAAATGGTCCAAGTTGTAAAAGGGTAAAATTTTGAGAAAAATCAGCTTTTATTAAAAATTTTCAAAATCGTCTTCGAAATGGTCACTACTTGACACACTCAAAACACATCCTCAAGATGTACAGTCTTGAATCAACAGATCACGACTACCCATAACCACATTCACCATACCGGTCCTTCTGCCAAAATGAAAATCACACAACCAAGCTAACTGATAATGGAGAAAGGTGACCTGATCATATATGAATGAAAAGGACAGTTGAGTTAAAGATAGTTACGGCCGAACTTTAGGATGAAGTTGCCTACGTATCCCAAATATGGGAATCAGACTTTATGTAGTTCGGTTGGAGTTCACTCGAGTATTAACTTTCTCTTTTTGTGCTCTAAATTTTGTCAAAGTCGCCCTTTAGGGTTTTTAACCTTGCGAGCTCAGTTTTTCTTTATTTCTAATTTTTCATGCTCTAACTTTTGCCTAGGTCGCCCTTTCAGGTTTTCAGCCTAGCGAGCCTCTCAGGGGTAATATTTCTTCAACTTGTCCATATTGATCGGTTGTGAAAACTCCAAGCCATCCAAGTCCATGAGAATAATCGCCCCTCTGACCAGATTGACTTGATGATATAAGGACCCGTCCAATTGGGTCTGAACTTGCCCCTAGTGTCATGGATGAGAGCTCGGTTGTCTTTCAGTACCATGTCCCCTTCCTTGAGATTCCTGGACTTAACTTTTTTGTTAAAAGCCCTAGCAATCTTGTGTTGGTAACCCTGAATATGATATAATGCCCTTAGTCTTCTTTCATCGAACAACATTAACTCCTTAAACCTACTCTACTGCTAATCTGCCTTTACTATCTGACACTCGGCCATAACTCTCAATGACGACACTTCAATTTCAATTAGAAAAACAGCCTATATTCCATAGACGAGAGAATAGGGGGTTGCCCCTATAGATGTTCGGATTGAGGTTCTGTAGCCCCAAAGTGCAAATGGTAGTTTATCTGGCCAGTCCTTGTAGGTCTTGATCATTTTCCGTAGGATATTCTTGATATTTTTTTCGCAGCCTCAACAGCTCCATTGGTCTGCGGTTTGTATGTTGGTGACTTGTGGAAAGCCACGTCATATTTCTTAAGTAGATCCACCACCTCTTTCTTGAAGTGTGAGTCATTATCTGAAATGATCTCGTTCAGAACCCCATATCGGCAGATGATGTTGTTCTTAATGAACTTAGTCACAAGTGATGCTTTCAGCACAGAATAAGATTGGGACTCCACCCATTTAGTAAAGTAGTCAATTATTACCAGAATGAACTCATGCACATTTGATCCCTTTGGCGTGACTGCACCGATAACGTCGATTCCCTAGACTGAGAAAGGCCATGGTGAAGTCATATTGTAGAGCTTAGACGGTGGAATGTTCATACGATTGGCATGAATTTGGCATTTATGGCATCGTCGAACAAAACCAATACAATCCTCTTCCATGGTTGACTAGTATTAGCCTTGTCTAAGGATTTTGCGGGCCAACATCACACCATTCATGTGGGCTCCGCACTCTCCCCCGTGAACGGCCTCCATAAGACGTTTTGCTTCTTCTTCTTCAACACATAGTTTATGCATTCCCAGATGGCCTCTTTTGTATAATTTGCCCCTGCAGATGATAAATTGGACGGCCAGACACCGTATTCCCCATTTGTCTTTAGCATTTGCCCCTGGTGGATATATCTATTTTTTAAAAAAGTTCCAAATATCGTAATACTAGGGGTTTTTGTCTTGCGCTTCATCTATTGCGGCGATGATTTGGTAAGCAGGCATATACTTCTGCTCAATAATGATTGGTCGCATCTTTACTCCCAGTGAGATGTCTACCATAGAAGATAGAGTTGCTAATGCATCAGGAAACCGAATGCTCTCTCTCAACAAATGTTTAAATGTTAGTTTTTCAAACCTAGGAATCAGAATATCCAAGGCTTGATGATACGTCTTCATGTTCTCTTCTTTGAGCCTTCCAATCCCCATTAGCTTGAGAGACAACCAAATTCAAATCTCCGATGACGTCCAACCTTTTTGTTCCTAGTTCTAGGGTAGCTTCCAAACTAGTAATGTACGCCTCATATTCTGCTTCATTGTTGGACACTCTGAACTGGAGTTTGAACGCTAAGGGTATATGGGAATCATCGGGTGTTATTAGCAACACACCTATCCCATAACTGTACTGATTAGCCGCCTCGTCAAAGTACGTCGTCAACGTTTCCTCTTCTACATGCAGAATCTCTTCATCTAGGGAACATGTATTCCACTGTTTCATCTCTTTCTACTGGATGATCCGCTAGGAATTCCGCCACAGCTCTCCCTTTAATTGACTTGCGTGTAACATATTTGAGATCAAATTCGAAGTGAAGAAGCAACCAACGAGCTAGCCTATCCGTAAGCGCTGGTTTCTTGAAGAGATATTTAATGGGATCTAATCTCGAAACCAGGATTATAGAATGAGCTAACAAATATTGTCTCAACTTCCTAGTAGCCCACACCAAGGCTAGGACAAACTTTCTCTAGGGGAGTGTAGCGGGTCTCGTAGACTAGCATCTTTTTGCTCAAGTAGTAGATGGCCTTCTCCACTTTGTCTTCAGATTCTTGAGCTAGCATGCACCCCTATAGTTGAATTCGTCACTAACAGGTACAAGATCAATGGTTTCCCCGGTTCTAGTGGTGATAACACAAGCAAATTTTACAAATACTGCTTGACCTACTCAAAGGCAAATCGACAGCGATCGTCCCATTAAAATTTCTTTCCCTTTTTCAGGAGACCAAATAGTGGTTCACAAGTCAAGGTTAATTTTGAAATAAACCGTCTTATAAATTGCACTTTACCAAAAAAGCCGTGCACCTCCTTTTCAGTCCTCGGTGGTGGCATTTCTAAGATGGCTTTGATTTTGGAAGGATCTACTTCAATTCCCCTTTGTGTGATCAAGAAACCTAACATCTTTCCTTGTCGTTACCCCAAAGGTGCATTTCTAGGGGTTTAGCCTCAATCTATACTCTCTAATCCGTTGAAAGAATTTCTCCAGTGCGGTGTAGTGGTTTTCTCGCTCCTTGGATTTGACAATCACATCATCCACATACACCTCAACCTCTTTGTGGATCATATCATGCAGAATGGTGGTTGCAGCCCTCTGATAGGTAGCCCTAACATTCTTTAACCCAAATTGCATGACTCTGTAGCAGTAGGTGCCCCATGGAGTAATGAAAGTGGTATTCTCCCTATCCTCGGGTTCCATCAAAATCTGGTTATACGCAGAAAAACCATCCATGAATGACAATAGCGCGTGGTTGGTAGTGAAGTCTACCAACTCATCTATGTGCGGTAGCGGAAAGTTATCCTTTGGACTAACCTTATTTAGATCCCTAAAGTTGACACAAACTCTGATTCTGCCATCCTTCTTCGGAACTGGAACAATATTGGCTAACCACATCGGATACTTAGATACAAGCAAGAACCCTGCCTCAATCTGTTTGGTGACTTCTTCCTTGATCTTCAAAGCCCAATCTGGGCGGACTCTACATAGCTTCTGCTTAACTAGCCAGGCCTCGGGGTCAAGAGGGTTCGGTGCTGTACAATCTTAAGATCGATTCCAGGCATGTCTCTGTGGGACCACGTGAAAACATCTTTGAAATATTTTAATAAAGCGATTAAACGCTCGCATTTCTTCGAAGACAATGTGGACTCGATCTGGACCAAATGAGGATCCTCCTCAGTACACACGTTAATTGATATGATTTCATCTGTACAGGGCTTAACACGCCTCTCCTTCTCATGATTAACCAAATTTTCAAAACCTGAGGAGTTTCTTCCTCTTCGTTTGAGTCGAAATTTTGAAAATCAAGATCATTACAACAAACCAAAGGCACATAAAATTAGGCAAAGTTCACAACATTCTCATTCAAAAGGTCGGTTCCTCAGTTACAGTGGACTCAAAAGAAAATCTGAAAAAAGACCTGGACAGGACCTTGATATCCGGGTTACCACTCCCGAAAGTACAAGACTCAAATGAACTCAAATCTGACTCCGACTCTACAAAGTCAGTGGAATTGGATCTGGACTCACTATCTGATTCAGAACCGCCAATTATGCCTTGCTTAAATTTCAAACCAGGGCGTGGAGCCTTGGATGCATCCATGATGAGGCTAGTGAAATCTGCTACCGGTGTATCCCCAATCATTAAGATAGTAGAACCATCCCCCAGGTTGGCGGACTCAACTCTAGCAGTAGAACTTGCTAGTAGGTCAGCCAACATTTTTTCTAACAGCTCTTCTTCTTCAATATCCAGGCTTGCCATCCTGCCTTGATCTGTGCTAGGGCTTAGGTCTGCTTGTTCATCCTCCTATTTTGGTAACTGGTGTCCGAAGAAGATCTCGAACCCCGGATACCTTGTTTTTGTCTCCCAATCATACCAAAGGTCTGGAAATCCACAGAAGGGGAAGTCTTCCCCTTGGCAGACAAAACGTCCATTCAAGATCCCTTGTATTGGTTTGTGGACTAACTCATAATGCCTCCCAGTCCTCTTTGCTTTCAATCTTCCTCGTAACCCCTCCCCCTTTCTTTGCCAATCTGTAGTGGTAGGCTTATACCCCAGCCCAAAAGTGTGAGGGTTGTGACTCATCTTCTTGGCAACAATACTTCCTTGCCAACCACTCCTGCCTAGTCTTGATTCAGGAATATGCCCCTGTTTGTTCATCATGTAGATCCAAGAATATCTAGGAATATGCTCACATAATTCCCATCGTCCTCTGCCATGATGGTTTGGACCAGCCGGGCCTCTGCCAGAGAGAAGCCATAAAGGAACACGTCCTCCTCCCCATGTATGATTTCCAGTATTGGTACGGTAGTTCCCTAGGGAGGATGGATCACAGAATTTCCGTACACAGTAGCAATCCCATCTTTGAAGGGGTACTTTTACCAACTGATGGACCGTTGATGACACTGCTTTTATCTAATGTAGCTAGGGCCTTCCCAGTAGTAGATTGAACATGGCCGGTACATCCATTACATGGAATTCCACCTTGTGTTTCGGACAGGCTGATTAGGATATGACTCTTGAGTGTTCCCATAACATCCCGGCTCGTATTGTCATAAGCCTGGATGGCCTGAGTCGTAGGTGTAAAGTCAGTCGGCCTCAAACTGATGGCGTAGGAAGTCCTCACTGGACATACATTGATTGCTAGGTCCGATATCTATTAACACCATAAGAATCACTTTTTTTTTTACTTTCCAGGGTTACATATAAGGGTCGGTTGTAGTTGGCACCCTCAGGTGGTAATTCCTTAACTGTAAAAGAAATCATCAGCGCATACGTCTCCAGATGTAACCAACGATACCGATTGGTCAGCAGTGGTGTCGATAGGCAGTTTTGTTCGGTTCATTGCCTCTAACAGTGCTTGCCTATGCTCCCAAGAAGCCATTATTAGCCTCTACTTTTATATGTCCGCTTGAATCTTCTTGGGCTGTTTCAAGACTCAGGTTTTCTTCAACATCCTTTTCTTTTGATCTCTCAACCTCTTTGTTGGAAGACTCCAGCTGATCTAAGGTTGTGGGTTTGAAGTACCGACCACTCCGAGTCATGTCATTAATCTCATCAGTATACCAGGTCTCATCAGGGGTATCATCCTTCCACCCTTCATCAGTGTATGCATGACTTAAGTCGCTGTATTTCTACCACTCTCCTAAAGCCACAGGCTGGGCCATTATCTAGTTCTATCCGAAGTATGTTCATATCACGCCCCCTATCCATTCCTCTTCCACCACATCTTTGGTTTCTACATCTAGATATTTTTGGAGCTTCCTTAACATTCCTTTTCTGATCACTGGGCTCCCATTTCGACCTTTTTGGTAGCTTGGACATCACCTACCATTGTCTTGGGTTCTTCTTTTCCTTTTTCCTCTTCCCTGCTCCAGAGCTATCTTTGTCTAGATCTCTTCTATCATTTCCCTTTGAAATTGTTCTAGTGCCTGTACTTTCTCAGTTAGAGGTGCAGCCTTAGCCTTTGCCACTAGAACTAATTTCCTCTTCCTTCCCATTCTCTCTTATCTATTTCTCAACATCTAACTCCTCCTCACTCAACTATCCATTGCTTGTTTCCGGCTTGCTTGGATCCCACCATCCCAGTTGTACACTACTTGTATCCTTTTCTTCAAAGAAGTAGAGGTTGTTTAGATCCTCTTCCAGCTCGGCGAGGTCTTCTTCCAATTTGGCCAAGTCATTTAGGCCTCGTTCCGGCCAATCATTCTGATTCTGCCCTAGCTAGGTCCTCCCCAATAGCGTTAATGTTGAGGAAGTCCAGGTAACATGATTACTGGCTTTGGCTAATCGACAACCATGATGTATAAGCTAGGGGTCATACTCCTCTGCGAGTGAGGCACCTTTCTCTATGACTTGGGCATCAGGCTGGCTTTTCTCTGGTGCACTCTCTTTCTTCTACGTTTCTACTGCCACTGGGTTCTGGTTAGGTTGGTGGTGGTGTTAAATCCATCATGCACATGTCCATGCCTTCTGGAATAATCACCTCTGACTTGGGTAGATGAAATGAGGTAATGTAGGTGCTGGGGTTAAATGAGGGTGGTAGTGTATGTATTTGGTTAATGTTTTGGGTAGGGGGGCTTGGTTATGTATAAGAAGCAGGTTGGTAGTTACGTTTGGTTTGGAAGGTGGGGCGATGACCTTGTTGTCAATGAGATCCTGGATCTCATGACATAAGTGATGGCACAGGTCCGTGGGGTGGCTGTATTGTTAGTGAAAGAGACAGTACTAGGTCGGGTCATGTTTAGGCGGCAATGGGTCAAGGAGGGGTCGCAGATCAAAGGGCTTAAGATGTCCCATTTCCATTAACATTTTGAGGGTGCGGGCTAGGCTCATATGGAGATGGGTAAAGATTCTTCGATTTTGGGGTGGGCCGGTATTTTGTGAAGGTTATGAGGTTATGGAAGTAGCAAAGGGATCAGCCATCTTGGCCGTTGTGACAACAATACTGACATTTGCAGGCCACAGAATAGTGCTACTGCTAGCATTGGTACTTCAGGCGAATGGCCTTCTGGTAGGTTCACTAGTTCTATGGATGATACCTTTCTTGAATGCACTCTCAATCTGGACCCCTAACTCGTGTAAGGAAGCAAATGTGGACAGCGGTGCCACTATCATTCTCTGCATCATATCTGGCTCAAGGTTTTGGACCACCAGCCGAACTTGCTTTTTTTTTTTTTTTCAGAAGGTCTATTTTTCATTTTGCTGCTTTTGCCCTCCATCTGGCAACAAAGTCAATGAATGATTCTTTGGGGTTTTGGGTAGTAGCCTCCAGCTCACTGATGGTTACCTCTATTTGAGTGTTATAAGAGTACTGGTTGACAAACGCCTCAGATAACTCCTCCCAATTCGCTTTGTAGAGTCCTCTAACTTAGCGTACCAGATGACCGCCACATCAGACAAGGTTCTCCCAAAAAGTGATAGTTTCTGAGCCCTAGATAGTCCCTATTGGCCTTAGCACATTTGAAAACAAGCGGACGTGCACAATCGGATCCCCCACTTCCATTGAATCTATCGATATGGGGCATCTTAAATTTCTCCGATAATTCGACCGAAGCCTCAGTGTACCCATCTTCGATATCTGGAATGGAGTTAAAGCCTTGGGATTTTTTCAGTGCTTTCTCTAGCCTGGCAATCTTGATTAAGGCCGGATCGATTTCATTGATATCAAAAGGAAAGATTCCCACAGGGTATTGAACTAGAGCTCTATAAGCTGGAGCCGAGAGAAACATTTCTTGAGGATCTGGGATTTGGGGATTTTTTACTGGTGGAGGTGGATCCGGGTTTGGCTAAGCAGTCAGGATCAGATGCACGGTTGATGCGGATGCCCCAGATGTATGTCGTAGATCAGCGATGACTTCATCCTGTGCGGCCATCCTTTGGTTTATGGTATCCATGGTTCTCTAGAAAGTTGACATCATGGGAGCAAATTCTTTCGTGTTTTGTGCCATTGCTGGTCTAGATGAGTTAAATGTTGGTGAACTGCTTGAGTGCGAACGGATAGGTGTTTGCTAAATGCTTTGTACCGGCGTTGTTGAGTAACTGGCAGAAGTGAGACTAACATAGGCTAGCCACCAACAATGTCACGACCCCATCCCGCCCCTAGTAGGATGGTGCCATGATGGCCAGTAATTCGAGACTACCAAAGGCCACTTACAAGATCACACACACACAAATCAGAGTAAACGTATGGGGCTTACAAATGCGGAAGCAATAATTAGAAGCTAAGTAGTCCATAAGAGCAGTGCTTAAGTTAAATGAAATGACATACATCACAACATAGCTTTAGTACAATAAAATGGAGTACAAAAATTACATCTTGACTAAAAGGCTTCTCGGCCATCAATTACAAAATACAAGGAAATAACAAAGAAGCATAATCTTCAAGATGTTGCAAAATACAAATCCAAAACACATCGGCCAACACATCTAGGCGTCGCCGCCGCCTTGCTCATCACCTACATATATATAGAGAGGGTGAGCTTGGATACTCAGTGAATGGCATAATTAATAAAGGGTTTACATGAATGATATCCGAGGTCTTTTAACAAAATAGTACGTAGAATAAATCAAGTTCATCAATCAAATCCTCCGAGCTTCAAGGGATGCTTACTAACATCAACATAATACAAGAGATGACATTCCGGACAAACAAACCCACACGGTAAAACCGTCAGTGGCAAGGCAAGACAAGGCAAGAGAGATCTCTAAACAAGGGTGTCGTTGCATTATAGTCCCCGGACACTAAGGACTTGTGCTATGAATGCTTATAGTCCCCTAGCACGTACGGACTCCCAAACTTTGTGCTACAAATGCTTATAGTCCCCTAGCACGTACGGACTTCCAAACTTTGTGCTACAAATGCTTATAGTCTCCTAGCACGTACGGACTTCCCGAGAATGTCATCAAAACAAGATATAATACTTATTGCAAATAAGGATAATCATTCATGCTTGTAAATAATTTACGAACAAGACAAAACAAGGTTTTATCAAAGCTTTATAACATATCTTTATTAAAATACCACTCACTTATTCCTTCGAACGTCGGGGTCAAGGCAAGTCCAAGTCCTACAAACACATGGCAGAAATATGTTGATTGCACTCTCAAACAAACTTTATATGAATGCAAATGATCTCGGCATCCTTCAAGAACTAAGTCAATTCAAAACAAACACTGTCTCCCATCTCGGGGAAACATACTGGGCACCAATTCAAGTCTTGGCCGAGGTCCCACACCTTCTCGCCGAGGTGTGGTCCCGAGGGCCAGTTTCAAAGAAATGAGGTCGGGAAAACCTGGGTTTTCCCTCTGCCCAAGAACATGAAGAACATGAACATGAAGATCATGAAGAAGATGAATGCAAGGATCATAACTTGTTATTACAAAATCTGAGATTTCATGCTATGAGTTCGAAATCATGAACCTGGGTGCCCATACTAGAAGATCTTTGGAAAAAGAAACACAAAAGCATGTAACTTGTTGCAAACTTTCGGATTAAACAAGGCTTTTCCTCAAGAACACAAGAATACCAACTTTCTCTCTCTAAAACCAATCTTTAAATCAATGTATGGCATTCAAAACATACTCAATCATGCAATGCAACTAGATGATCAATAAGAACAACAAGAGTTAATCAAGATTCTAACCTCAATACTCGAATCCAACGGTTTGAACTCTAAGGATCAAGCTTGCTACCCACTTCTCACTCTAAAATCCATCCTTCTCCTTCTAGAGCTTCTCTCTCTTCTCCAAGACAAGAATGTAACAAATGGTGGGTTTCTCTCTCTCTGCCGGCTGATTTAACACTCAGCTCGGACACGTGGCAACGGTTGATTGGTTCTCCTCAAAAAGGTGATAGATTGACAAGACAAGTCTATGACAAAGCGTGTTCAACAAGCTAGGCGGCAAGGGACTCCGGCAAGTAATGACATCGGCTAACAACAAGACTTCGGCAACAAAGGGACAATGACTTCGGCTAAGGACAGGACAATGATCTCGGCTAGGAAGAACAACACTTGACTAAGCTGTGCCACACCTTGGCCTAGATGTGCCACACCTCGGTCTATGTCATACCACTCCAGGACAAGATCACTTCGGCACAAGGATAACATCTCGGCCCAAATAATACACATCTCGGCCTAGGCGATACACACCTCGGCCCAGATGATAATCATCTCGGCCAATATGTCAGGACAAAGGTGGAGGTCAACAAACAAATCCTAAGATGGTCCTAAGTGTAAAAGCATCAAAAGGGTGACCTATGCTCAAGATGACCTCGGCTGAAACACACACTCTCACCAAGAGACATAGCATTCAAGTAACACTTATGCAAGACAAGTCAAGATTCGAAATGCAAGCTTAACAAGGCAAAATCATGTAAAATGCATATGAGTATGGTTAGGGTAGTGTGAGGGTCATTACAAACAAGGTCTTGAGCTTTGCAAAGCTTTCCAGAGCGAGTACACATAACTTGGGGAATATCGGGTCTTTTTGAAGCTATGATGATAAACTACCTAGCAAAAGAAAAGAAAAACCATCGATCAAAATCGAACGTCACTTCAGCCCAATTCACAGTAGATAAAACATAACCGAAGAACCACAATTCCCACTGAACTCTGTTCTCAAACTCATATTGATGTGAACCATCCTATACAGTCTCACTGTAAAGGCATATACTAAGTAAAAGAACCAAAACACCCCTATGAGAGGGGTAGGGTTACCATGTCCTAGATTTTTGACATGATCTAGGTTGCATTACTTCAATCAATGAGTCTTACAACATCCTGCATATGGATGGCATCTTGTTCTAATTTGGAATAGTCACTATAGCCTCACTATATGCAACTAGGTCAAATGGTCGAAAGGGTACCTCGGCAAGATTACCTAATATACCTCTCACACCTAACACCGAGAAGTGAAAGGAGAATCGAGCAGTACGGTGGTAATCCAGATCCAAGTGTTGTGTTTCTAACATAGTAGAGCCCATGATTGGTCAGCCTTTTGGAAAGCCTTTTGGGCAAGCCTCTGGCAAACCGTCCAAGAATAGTAGATGGAAAACACAGTGACTTAAAGTAACCATGCAAATACAATGCAAAGAACATATAAGTGTAGATAATATTTCACATCATGAATTTTAACTCAAGTTCTCTTTTGTCCCCAACAGAGTTGCCAGAAGCTGTAGGTTGCTTTTCATGCTCCTTTCGGATATGACTAGTCCTACAGTTTGGACTCCCATGGTTTCTGAATCTGATTTCACAAGTGCAATGTGAAACAGTGAAAACACAAAAAGAGTCCAAATCCGACAATTCTTTTGGAAAATCGATTTGAATAAAAAATGCCTGAAATGGACTACATTACTAAATTTCAGAGTCACCAACTAAATATTTTTAGAAAATTTAGGATACCTGTGACTCGTGCCAAAGGCCACTTATTCGTCATCACCAAAGTGTCTCGGCTCGGGAACTTAGGTATGAGAGGGGAAGGTCATGAATTGAGCACCCCATTCGCCCGATTAAAGATTGGCCTCTACTAATCATGATGTGATTCTTATTTACATTACATGCTTTTGTTCCGATTATTAGACTAACATTACTATGTGTTGCACATAAGTATAGACTAATTTACAAAAGTTAGAATGCCTTGATTTCATGTTTGTTTGAAAATTATTTTTGATACTCGTTACTTGAAAAACGTGAGCTTGTATGCACATTAATCAACTTATTCCAATTTTAGCAATTAGCCTTCATCCATAGGCATTCAAACAAGTATATCACTTAAGCATTTAGCCTCATGGAAAGTATGCTCGATATGGTAACACCAACATACTATGTGATATGCTAAAACAATAAGTGCTCACTTAGTACTCCAAGGCAAGCCAAATAGAAAAAAAGAAGAAGAAGAAGAAGAAGAAGAAGAAGAAGAAGAAGAAGAAGAAGACTAGAAAACATGCATATTCCTAAACCATACAACGTGACTAATGCAATGCACAAATTTATGCCACTTTTATAGGCTCTACTATGAGCATGGTTATATGATCCAATTCCAAGACATGTGATAAATCACGTATTCAAACAATGAAAATGAATTTGACATTGGTTAGTATGATGAGCCGAACCCAAATGCATGTGAGACGAGTATATGCGAACATGAGAAATGTTAAGAAACATGATGTTCTATACTACCATTATAAGCGGGTAAATAAAAGAAAGAAAGAAATGGGGGTTGGAAGACATACACTTATTACAATTTTGCCCTCATGCAAGAGGGTCCAAATGAATGTCCCAGTGTCCGAATTAAGCTAACTATTACAAAACCAAATGAATGAATAAACAACTAATTAGCTAAGCTAAAGACTAATAATAAGAAATAAGCTAGCTACTTAATTTATTACAACAATACTATCTAATTTACTCACCAATAAACATTCATAATCATTACAGTAATGCTAATTATATTTTAATTACAATGATAAAGAGAGCATTAATTTACAACTTCTGATAGAACCAAAAACACTCTGTTTCCCAAACATTGGGGCCTAGCCGGGCCCCAATGAAGCCCGACTAGGCCCAAATAGGGCCGATCGTGCCCTAATTTTATGCAAAGCTCTGTTTTTGTGCTCTGAGGTGAAAATAGTGCAGACAAAATTTTCTGAGCATCTGTTTGTCCCCTATTACCCTTCTCTGTCATGGAAAGCCTCAAGAGAAGGATGAAGTCGTTTCCAATACCATCAATGAGCAAGTTGCTTGCTTGATGATTTTGGCCACGATTTGGACAAAAATCAATGAATGTAATGAATCAACACCAACCCCTCCCCTTTATCATGGAGTGAGCTCAAAGGGGGAAGTAAAGACGCTTCAAGGGTCGTCAAAACACCATGAATTGATGTGTGACGACTCTTGACACAATAGACTCAGCATAACGTCCGGTTGAGCCCAAGAGACCTTATTCATTTTCTTTACGTAGGTTGATCCGATTTTAAGCCAATTTCATTAGTCTTGTCCATTCTTTAATCCATTTGTCCAAGGTAATGGTTAAGTCCTCTAAATGAGAAGAACAGTCAAACTGAGAGGTACTCCTAATTATGAAGGAGAGACCATGCCTTTGACAATGAACCTCTGTAGAGATTAAGCCATTGAGCATAGGTCTCTAGCTCATACTTTGAATAACCATCAACCGGTTGAAATAACTCTCAAACAAGAAGAAATATAAGAAAGGAAGGAGATTGCAGACGTGATTATGAGATTGATTCTTAGTTAATCATAAAAAATAAAAATTAAAAAGCCATTAAAGCATGTATAACACAACATAATAAGCTAGATGTGAAGACTTACAATGCAACAAGCTTTGATATTGAAGCATATACCAATTAAATAAATTGTAACAGCCCTAAAACAACCTTAATATGCTAAAAAAAGTGACCAAAAATCATGTTGGAGAGCATAAAAAGGTAGGAAAGAATAAGGCAAAGCAAAGCTAGTGAACAAAAAGCAAGGAGAGGTGGCTAACCTCTACATTTTTGAGACTTCAAACCATGTTTTTAGGCTTTTCCAAGCTCTGAAAATCAGTTTAGAAGGCAAAGAAGAGAGTGTAAAAACAAGGGCTTGAGCTATGAAATAAGGTGCAAGAGAAGGTGTCAACCTTCCCTACCCTTTGGTAGCTACACTTGAAATGGATTCAAGACTGCATAAAATCACAAGAAGTAACTAACAAGAGATAGAAAAATAAGTAAAAGAGAATGTGGTAAGCTTATACCTCTCAAAGAAGCAAGCTCTTGTTTGTAACACAAACTTGGTTTAAGCACTCTCTCAAGCTGGAATTATGATTCTCAAGCCTCAACCAAGGTTCTAAGGTTATGATCTAAGGTGATGTATGGTGTATGGATATTGATCAAGAGAGACAGGTTAGCTCAAAGGTGACTTGTATAGGAAGAAGGAGCTTTCTCTTGTGTGTATATATTCTTTTGAAATTTCTCAGCCCTCAAAATAGAGGTATAACCTTGTTTTTATAGAATTTGAGCAAAACAAGTTGAAAATATCTTCAAAAAAAGATAGCTGGCGGGCTTTCGCCTAGAACAGTGTGTATCACCAGCGAGGCACAGATCGGGCCAAAATAGCCATGGCCGGCTCC
The DNA here is from genome assembly GCA_022316695.1 of Camellia oleifera. Lineage (NCBI taxonomy): Eukaryota > Viridiplantae > Streptophyta > Magnoliopsida > Ericales > Theaceae > Camellia > Camellia oleifera. The sequence goes on from CM039311.1 coordinate 32,428,642, forward strand.
CAATGGGGCATGGCTGAGCCCTAATGTGCTGTCCTACTCCCTTGTTTCAAACTCAGTATAAGGTGGCACAATGGTCAAAGATGGACCTTTGAGGTAAGAATGAGACAAGTAGGATGACTTTGGGATTATTTCAGGGCTCAACCTTGGATTCCCTCATTCGAGAACTCGAATCACACAATGCAGTTTTCATCATTGAGTGCGCTGCACTAAGCGCCTAAGTCTTGCGGGTGGTCAAAAATGGGGTGTCTACACACGTAACAGCAAAACCAATGCCAACCCTCCAAGCCCAACAGATCATAAGATAGATAGAGGTGGATCATAGAAAACTTTTTATTTGTATATGGCTCAATAAAAGTTGTTTGATATGTGTTCTATTACAAATATACATATTAGAATTAGTATTTAATAGATTGCACAATGTGGAAACTAAGCAACAAGCCAACAAGTTCACTTTCCTACACCGAACACAGTCACTCTTCAAAGAGTTGTTTGTAGGTTAAGATTTATAGTATGTCAGTTGACATGTTGCCATGAAATCTCATTAATGGCATAAATGACCCAAGTTCAAATACATTTTGGAGCTCATTAGTTTGTTCGCATTTGCTTTCTATTTATTTTTTACCCAAATTTCAATTTCTATTCATTCCCCACTAATTCCAGCAACCAAACAAATCAAGCTGGAATGTTAAGGAACAAGACAAAAATAATTATTAAAGAAAGAAAATTAGAGGCTTTTTAAAACCAAACCAAGTCAAAAGAACTTTAGCAACATCCTCTTGTCAATCGAACACCACCCCTTTTTTCTCTAACCCAATTCAACTCTCTGGCCCTTGGTAGGAAAAAGGAGAAATAGAAAATCGAGATACATATAGAGGTCAACCAATGAAAAAAATTAATTAATAGTAGTAATGAATAAAAATTTGAGACATAAATTGATTGATTAAATAGCAGAGCAGAGTAGCGAAGCGAGAGTAACATTTGGTATCACTATGATGCAGGAAACCTCAAATAATTCAGACACTCAGCAAAAAATATTTAGAAAGGTGTAAAATGTTTCAAAATGCGGCATTACGTAACGGTTGTAGCCGTACGTGCCATGTATTACCCCTGTTTTTGCAGTGTGATTGAGATTCATAGGTGTGTCAGCTGTAGCGGCCATAATGGTGTCGTAACGGTCATAATAGCCCGTTATGCACCGTTACACAATGTTATGAGCTGATTCTTTACAATAATAAATAAATAAATAAATAAATGAAAAGCTGATAAAATATATACTGAACAAATTTTGTACATATCTTTATGGTTGAAAAAGATTTTGTATAGATTTTGTCGACAAAACTCTTGAGTTATTTTCAGATTGTAAACTCGTGAACCACTTTGAAGTGAGATTCTTCAGCCCCATAATCTTCAGATCAGATCCACAGCCTTTAGAGTCTTTAAAAACTCTCTTATTGAGATTCAAATCTTCAGATCCATAAATTTCAACCATCTTCAACTGAGTTTTTGATAAAAAAAAAAAAAGAGTGGTTCACGGGAAGAGGGATACAGAGAGAAGAGGAAAGATGGAGGAGTGAGAGATAGAGAGAGATAAGAGGGAAGAGATGCACCTGTGTTGAAGATGGCTAATTTCCCTGACTGTGACATTGGGCCAACTTTATTCCCACTCTTGGGTGTTTTTTCCCCCCTCCCTCCCAATTATAGGGTAACACGCTGTTTTCTGGAAAACGGCTTTTCGAAAGCCATGTTCTATAATTAAAATAATAATAAGATTTGAACACAGAAAATCAACTTTTGAAAAGCCAATTTTAATTAAGTTTTAATTAATTCTGAATTAATACTTTTTTTAATTTATATTTTCAACATAAATATTGTTTTTACCAAAAATATTTTGAATATAAAAAAACGGTTGTAGAAAAGGTGTTTTACAAAACGACTTTAGAAAAACTGTTTTCACAATTTTTTTTCCCCTTTTTTATTTGGGTTTTAAGTGATCCAACCAGGTTTTTGTTTTGCTCTAACACTAAACACTCCATTTCATAAGACAATGAAGAAGACACTGCAAAGAAGACCACCGCGAAAAAATGCAAAGAAGATGAAGGCCACCGCGGGACCACCGCAAAAACGAAGAAGACGAAGCTAGAAAACATCCTCGCACCTCTCCCTTCCATCATCCACATTAAGGTTTGTTTTGCATAAATTAGGGTTTTATTTTTTGAAAATCCCAAATCAAAAAATAAAACCCTAATTTATGCAAACAGACCTCGATGTGGATGATGGAAGGAAGAGGTGCGATGATGTTTGCTAGTCTTCGTCTTCTTCGTTTTTGTGATGGTCTTGCGGTGGTCCTCTTGTGTATTGTTCGTTGTCTGATAGAACTGAAATGTTTAGTGTTAGAGCAGACAAAAACTTAGGTAGATCGCTTAAAACCCAAATCGAACGATTTTTTTTTTTTGTGAAAACGGTTTTTCTATAGCCATTTTATAAAACGACTTTTCTAAAACCATTTTGTATTCAAAATATTTTTAGTAAAACAAATATTTATGTTGAAAATATAAATTAAAAAGAATTTAGTGTAAAAATGGTTTTACAAAAACCGTTTTTAATTAATTCAAAATTAATTGAAACTTAACTAAAAATAGCTTTTCAAAAGCCGATTTTTTATGTTCAAATTTTATTTTTATTTTAATTATAGAACATGGCTTTTGAAAAGCCGTTTTCCAAAAAATGGCATTACCAATGCCGTTTTACCCTATAATGGGAAAATAAAAAATAAAATAAAAACCCATCCTAGAATGGGAATAAAGTTGGCCCAACGTCACAGTCAGGGAAATCAGCTGTTGAGGATGAAGGAGATAAATCTTGCAAAGGGAAGATGTCAATCTAATCTATTGTGACTCTGTAAGTAAGACCCAAGTTCAAAGTTTTGTTTGGCTGCCTCTTGGCAGCCTCTGGAAGAGGTGTTTAATATTATTTTGTTTTGTTTGTGTGGTCTTCAGTCGGCTTTCCAACAAAAAAAGTTATGGTCATTAATGATGTATTTAGCAATTTTGATTTATATATATAGGCTATTTTTAGTATTTTATATATAATAGTTGGTGATTTTTTTTTATTTATAATATCTAAAAATCATAACACCTATAATTATATTAATACATTTTATATATGTTAGTTTTTATTGATTAATTTATACTTTTTTATTTATAGGTTATTCAATGTAATGTCCCAAAGAAATTAACACAAATAGACTCATTATCTTCCAACAACACAATCTAGATTTCCAAATTAATAGCTTCCATTGCTTAGAGTATATGGAATATAAAGCCTCATCATTAGCATCATCATTAATCTCTAACATTTGTATTCATTACTCACTAGAGATTTAGAAAATACTCCACATGCGATTATACATTCAACATTTCTAGAATATGAATCTACAACATGTGGCACCATAAGTCGAGTACAATTCAATGCTCTCAAAGGGGCTACAAATTCCAAGGCTTAAGCCCGGTTACACAAAAATGGTTTTCGACCGTAGTGTAAAGCCCTTGGCTAGTCAAAAATAATTACAAAAAAAAAAAAAAAAGAGCCTTGTGCTCTCAAAATACATTCCACATCTTTAACTCAGCGAAATCACATCATTTCTTGCACAAAATCCCATAGGGTGAGCACAAAACCCAATAGGAAGATCTTAACAAAGTATACAAATTTTATACAGTCTCCTGAGATGAATGCATATGTCATGTCATGCTCAAAACATATATCTCTATCTTTTGAAAATCTTGTGCTCAATGCAATTTGAAAACACAATAATTCGATAACTTTAATGTAGTTCAAGGGGTGATAAATACGACTTAAGTAATCCCTAGGTTGATGTCTGCAAGTAGGCATATCAAGCACTACCAATCACTACTTTACCAGTTGTTAACCAGAAGGCACGTGGTACCTCATCCTTGTGTGTTTTCGGTCTTTCACCATGGACACTAAGGCCAATGTAACCAATACCAAACTACACACCCTATCCGGACTTACCAACGTATTTACCCCAAAACAAATCAAAATGGTTTCGCAAAAACAATTCCTTTCTCAAAGCACTAGTTTTCCAATGCAAGATTCAAAATCAATTGCAATAATGATTTAATGGAATGACAATGCAATATGTAACGATGCATTAATATAGTTCCATTTTCAATTCCACTACACAATCCTCCATTGTGATCAAATTTCCACATCTCTTATCAATATAACACCATAATACATTTTACAAGAGATAATATAACAATATCATCATTCATACATTTTTCACATATTAATCATCATTTATGAAATTGGGTCTTTTCAAGACAAACAACAAGCTATTCCTCAAGCTTCCCAAACCAACAATTATCATTTTCTCATGAAATTTTCTCATTTGATACAACTATAGAAATTTCCTCCATCATTTACTCACATAACAATTTATCAAGTATAAATTTCACAATATCTCAACTTTTTCCCAAAATCCCAAATTTCTAGGGTTTTCACCAAAACTAGCTTTTTGTTCCATTTTTTAAAAGAGTTTTCCAAAATAACACCCACACTTTAGAACATAGGTCATACTCTTAAAAGCTTTGGCAAAAATAGAGAAAATCTACTTCTAGTATCATCTAGGGTTCATCAACCCAAGCTCATGATCCAAACATGTAAGAAATATTTCAAACAAGCATAGACTTACAAAAACATATTTATAACTCTAAGAATATCCCTACCTCAAGCTTGGGAGATGAAGGGGATGAAAACCCTAAAACTCAATATTAATGAAAACTCGATTCAATCTATGTAAAGGTAGCCCTCATCGCCCTCTTCAGTTTGGTGTAAAAAGCCACCTCAAATTCTTGAAGATTTTTGCTAAATCTTATAGAGAAGTTTGGATCTGGGAGAGAAGTGAAAAAGTGTGTCAAACACGTTTTTGGCATCAGTTTTGAGGAAAAGTGCACAAAATTCGAGACAGACGTGCCGAAATCAGCACGAGTGGTTTAAATTCCGCACGAGTGGAATTCTAAATCCGCACTAGCGAATTCTGATGCTCCATAGATGGTTTGCTCTAAAGACAAACCTAGAAATTTTCACAAAACTCGCTCGAGCGGAATACAGAATCCGCACGAGCGGTTTTTTGCCCAGAAAACCCAAAAATCCTTATGTGAATCCACTCGAACGGTTGCCAAATCCGCATGAGCGGTTTTGCCCTAAAACTCAAATTGATTTTGTACTCTGAAACAAGTTCCAATGCCCAAAACTCAAAAAAATTTTAACTCGGGAATGTTAAGACAGGTTAAGTAAGAGCAGAAAAGAATTCTCAACGACTCAATACGATAAACAAAACGACGAAAGTAAAGCACACTATCTTACTACTCAACACCAGTCAATTCCAAGACCTAGGACATCACATTCAAAAAGATAACAAATATTCAAGTGATTCAAGCCCAAAAAAAATTGTGTATGGATTTTTTTTTTTATAATTTTTTTTTATAATTTTTATATGATTACATTAGCATGTAAAATCCAAATGTATAACTAGTGGTTGTATTTTTGTTTTTATAATCATTTCATTTAATATTTAATTGTGAATATTTTTTATTTTGTTATTGTAATGTGTTGTGACAACAATTTTGATGGCACAATTTTATATTTTTTTTTAAAAATGTCTTTTCTATAAAAGAAAAAAAAAAGGCTCAAAATTTTGTTTTCTTTATAATTTATTTTTTATTTTTTATATGATTACATTAAAATGTAAAATCCAAATGTATAAATAGTGGTTGCATTTTTTTTATAATCATTTCATTTAATATTTAATTATAAATATTTTTGATTTTGTTATTGTAATGTGTTGTGACAACAATTTTTTGTGGCACAAAAAAAAATTTTTTTTTTTGAAAGCAAATATATTTTTTAAAATAAAAAATCAATAGCTCAAAAAAAAATTCTTTATAATTTATTTTTTAATTTTTATAGGATTACATTAGTATGTAAAATTCAAATGTATAAATAGCTATGAAGCACGGGTATGGGTACGAGTACTAGTACGATACAGGTATGTTGATACGATAAAATCCAAAAAAAGTAGGGTACGGATACGGCTTAGTACGCTTGTAAAAAATATTTATTTTTAATTTAGAATAATGCCAAAAATAATTAAATGGTTTAATTTGTTAAGATTCAACCTACAATTAACATTTAATGCTAAAAGTAAAGGTATAAATCAAAATTAAATGCAATATATTAAATAACTTACCAACTATAGTTTAATTTTAAAAACATGCTAAGCATAAAACTAAAAATAAAAAAGAAGTCTAGTGAAAGGAGTTTTATCTATGTAATAGAAGAAAATATTGTTTCAACTGAGGTACGGTACAGCTTGAGTATATAGTAGGTACATCTGGGTACGCCAAAAATTAAGGCAAAAAAATTGGATACGTATTTGTGTATCCAATACGTATGTAGAAGTACCATACGAGGTACCATACGCTGATAAGTACCCAGTATGGGTACAACATGTTTTTCGAAGTACCCATGCTTCATAGATAAATAGTGGTTGTATTTTTTTTTTTATAATCATTTCATTTAATATTTAATTGTAAATATTTTTTATTTTGTTATTGTAATGTGTTGTGACAACAATTTTGATGGCACAATTTTTTTTAAAGAAAATGTGAAAAAAAAAATTTCTTCATAATTTATTTCTTAATTTTTATATAATTACATTAGCATATAAAATCCAAATGTATAAATAGTAGTTGTATTTTTTTAACCAGTTCATTTAATATTTAATTATAAATATTTTTTATTTTGTTATTGTAATGTGTTCTGACAGCAATTTTAATGGTACAATTTAAAAGTCTTTTTTAAAAAATCAATAGATAAAAAAAAAATATGTGATGTTCCGGGTCTTGGACTTGAATAGTATTGTGTAGTAGGGTGGTGTGCATTACTTTTAGTGTTTTGTTTATCGTATTGGGTCGTTGAGATTTCTTTCTACTCTTACTTAACCTCTTATAACTTTTCTAGGTTGAAAATTTTGAGTTTTGAACATTGGATCTTGTCTTGGGTTGCAAAATGAAAATTCTGAGTTTCTGGGCAAAACATGCTCGTGCGGATTTGGCAATCGCTTGAGCAAATCCTCACAGGGTTTTTCAGAGTTTTCTTTTGGGTCTCGCTTGATTGGACTTTTTTTTTCTAGGTTCCTCTTTGGAGCAAATCGCCCATGGAGCCAAAAAAATCTGCTCGGGCATATTAGAATTCTGCTCATGCAGAATTCAAACCGCTCATGCAGATTTTGGCACGTCTGTCTCAAATTTTGTGCTCTTTTTGCTCAAAACTGATGCCAAAAATGTGTTTTGCGCACTTTTTCATCTCTCTCTCTCTCTCTCTCTATACTCATCTTTTCTCTCCCTTCTGTCTACAAACACACCCAAATCCAAACTTCTCTCTATACTCATCTTTTCTCTCCCTTCTGTCTACAAACACACCCAAATCCAAAGTTCTCTCTAAGATTTAGCTCAAATCTTCAAGAAGTTGAGAGGGCTTTTCACACCAAATCGAAGAAGGTGACTAGGGCTACGTTTATAACCAATTGGATCGAGCTTTCACCAACTTTGAGTTCTAGGGTTTTCTTCCTCTTCATCTCCCAAGCTTGAGGTAGGGATAATCTATGAGTTATACATATGTTTTTTGCAAGTTTATGCTGTTTAGAGTATTTCTTCATGTTTGGATCATGATTCTGGGTTATTGAACCCTAGATGATTGTATGAGTGGAGTTTCTCTAATTTTCCAAAGCTTTTGAGAATATGAGCTATGTTCTAAGGTGTGGGTGTTGTTTTGGAAAAATCTTTTCAAAAATGGAACAAAAACCTTGTTTTGGTGGAAACCCTAGAATTTAGGAATTTTGGGAAAATGTTGAGATAATGTAGAATTTATGCTTGATAAATGTTGTGTGAAGAAATGATGGAGAAATTTCTATGGTTGTATTAAATGAGGAATTTCATGGAGGAAATGAAAATTGTTGACTTTGAAGCTTATTGTTGATTTGTCTTGGAAAACCTAATGTTTAGAAAATGAGGTTTAACATGTGGAGAATACATGTATGTTGATGTTGTTATATTATCTCTTGGAAATAGATTATGATGTTATATTGATAAGAGATATGGAAATTTGATCACAATGGACGATTGTGTGGTGGAATTGAAATGGAACTTATAAATGCATTGTTTATTATTGCATCGCCACTCTATTTTATTATTGTTACAATTGATTTTGAATCTTGCATTGGAAAAGTATTGTTTTGAGAAAGGAAATTGTTTGTGAATCAAGATCATTTTGGATTTGTTTTGGGATAAATACATTGGTAAGTCCGGATAGGGGTGTAGTTGGTATTGGTTAAGTTGGCCTGAGTGTCTATAGTGAAAGACCGAAAACACGTGCAGAGATACTACATGCCTTCCAGTTAGCAACCAGTAAAGTGGGGATTGGTAGTGCTTGTTATGCCTACTTGAAGACACCAACCTAGGGATTACCTGAGTCGTATTTACCACCCCTTTGAACTACATTGAAATTATTGAATTTTTAAATTCTCAAATTGCACTGTGCACAAAAGTTTCAAAAGAAAGAGATATATGGTTTTGAACATGGCATGACATCTACATTCATCTCAGGAGATTGTATAAAATGTATATACTTTGTTACTTCCTACTGGGCTTAGTGTTTACCTTATACGATTTTGTGTAGGAAACGATGTGGTGACCCCGCCGAGTTAAAGGTATGGGAATGTGATTTTGAGAGCACAAAGGCTCTTTTCTTTTGTTGTAATTATTTTTGACAAGTCAAGGGCTTTACATGTATGGGTTTGAAAACCATTATTTTGTGTAACGGGGGCGTAAGCATTGGAAATTGTAGCCCCATTAAGGGCATTGAATTGACCTTGACATAATGTGCCACATGCTATAGATTCATATTCTATGGAATGCTGAATGTATAATCGCATGTGGAATATTATTTGTAAATCTCTTGAGTTTAGTGAATACAAATGTTGGAGATTTGATAATGATGTTGGAGATTTGATAATGATGATGATGTAAATGTTGAGACTTCATCTTCTGTATACATTAAGCGATGGAAGTTATTGATTTGGAAACAAGATAATATAATTGGAAATTATTTGAGTCTATAGTGTGTTATTTCTTAGGGGCATTACAATTTATGGCACAATTTTTAATTTTATAATCATTTCATTTAATAATTGTAAATATTGTTTATTTAGTTAGTTCAAGTATTGCTCAAAAATAATTTTGTAAACATTTAAAATAAAATTAAAAAATGTATCAATGATGCAGAATTTAAATTCGAAAATGCCACGACAAAAGGATGCCAATGATGAACCTAGTGATGACATTATGTAATTTTAGTAGTGACATTATGTAATTTTAGTAGTAACATTATGTAAAATGTAATCTCTGTCATTTGTGAATTGTGCTATGATGTTATGTATTTTATCAGTTTCTTCTATTAAGGATGTATACTTTTTTGAAACTATTTAAAATCTACAAATGCTTCCAGAAGTATAATAATTAAAAAAAATTGTTATACATCTAAGTCCAATAAAAGAAATTTTTGCCACAAGTGTAATATGGATTTATGACATATAAAGTCATTAATTATTGAAATAAAATGTAAAAAAAACTCATTTTATAGTGATTTAAAAATATGAAATATATGGGATCATACTTAAAAATTAACAAAATTTTATCAAAATTTATTTAAAAACTCAATAAATATGATTATGGGGAAAAAAATGCGTATCAGTAAGTTTTTTGAAATTGTGCGAAAAATAAAAAAATCCACAGTTTTGGTTAATGCAATCGTTACGATACAGCTTGTACATCCCGCAATTGGAACCTGCAACTGCAACTGCAACCGTACCACCGTCACCATTACGACGACCGCAACCGCTTTTCAGAACCTTGGGTGTAAAGGATAATGTAGCAATTGAGTTGTAATAGAGGAACAAAATAAAAAAAATAAAAACTAAAAACCTAAAGTCCAAAAGACTAATATTGCTACCAGCCAAACTTGCAAGAATAGAAAACCATTACTCTTGCAAGTCTAAAGGTTAAAAAGCCTATCAAATTTCACAAGAATTATGAATCCCTCAATTTAGTAATTTTTCAAGTGGTATCACCCCAATCATCTGGTTAATACTCTCATATGAGCTATGTTACATAGACTCAGGTCCATGAGCAGTTTTATGTCTAGGTGTTAGGTACATCTCCAAACAAAGATGGACAAACAAACTTTATTGGCACCAATGAGAATGTGGGTTGAGGCGATGAGAAATGACATGATTACATTAAATTTAGCTAAGGCTATTAGTCTTTGATTTTGAACGAAATTGATTAAAGCAAATATATCCATGTAGCTGACCCCAAAATAATTGGAATAAGGGTTTGTTTAATAACCTACTTTGGTGCACAACATGGTGTTCGCATCAGCAACATTAAACTTTATTATCCCCCCATGTTTTGCAAGTTGAGAAAATACATTCAATTCAAGTTCATTTTGAATATTCTATAAATCTATTGAGTTTTTAGAGTACTTGTTAAAATATATATATATTGAAAATCATGTATCAGAATTATTAGCTGAGCTAATTGCTTTAAATTGAAAAATCTTCAGTTTTAAACTTTAAAACCTGAAATCCTCTTAAAGCCACCCAAAACATGTCTTCTTATATGTCTCACGCCTATTGATATCATATTGGATTACGGTTCTCAAATTAACACTTAGTTTTAATTACAAGGCTAGGTAATAAAAAGATCAATTTCTTGGCTAGATAATTGATTATGTTATGGAGGATGTCCTTGGATCAAATAACAGTGGATAGCACTTCAAAGCATGTATTTTCTTTATGGTCCTACAAATCTATCATGTAGCTGCTAGTGCAAATTTAAATACCAAAATTGTTTGTTTTCTATATCAGAATACCAAGAAAAGACAGAACAATTAATAGATAAATTACCTAGGTAATCCAAGAAGTCAATTCATAAGGAAAATACGAAGAATTTTGAGTAATTCAGATAAACAATACCAGTGTCAAGTGGTCAAAACTAACACAATGTTGTATGATTTTGAAGCTAACAATAATTAAACAATTGTACCATTGCCGTTCACAATACCACGGACAAATTGATCTACCAGCAAAATATGAATAATTTTGAGTAATTGAATCTATAGAGAGATAAAAATCGAGCCAAGAGAAGAAAACCAAGCCCTAACTTGCAACCCTAGCTAGAAAAACTAAAAAATGTTCTCATTTTGTTGAATTAATTGATGAAATAGAGAGCTAGAAATCGAAAAATGCTTACCAATTATGAATCGATCAAAATCTTCTACTCGAATTGGAGATGGAGATGATAACACATCGATTGATGATAACACAATTTGAATCGAAGATGTAGATGGTGTTATGCAGAGAGATAGTGAATCGACTACGTGATCTTCATTGCTACGAGAGTGAATCAAGAGTTTGAGAGTTCAAACATTTTATGATGTTTGAGCTCATTTTCAAATCAAAACTTTGCACTTTTCAAAAAAATGAACGAGAAGTAGAAATTACAACCTCGCTACGTAGCTCGAAACTTTATGGCTCTAGTGGCCTGAAACTTTCTACTGTGCTCAATCTCTCTTCTTCATCCGCCTCCTCCTTCTTCTTCTTTTCTTTTACTCTCTCTCTCTCTCTCTCTCTCTCTCTCTCTCTCTCCTCTTTGTTCTCTTTCCCTTCACGCCATCATTCACTCCTTTTTGTTCCCAAACTCAAAAACAAGGAATTTTCAAAACCATCACCATCACACAGAGCTTCACTCATTTCCCTTGTTCTTCACTTGGAATCTTTATGACCCTCTCAAAGCTTCATCCTCCTCAAGATCACTTGTCAATGGTTGCTAGCAATGAAATCATCACCAACGAATCCAAGGTCCTCTTCTCCTCAATGAAATGTCACTTTTGATTTCAAAAAATTAGAAATTTTTACTTTGATTATAATGATCTTGACTTATCCCCTGTTTTTTTGACTTGATTGTATTTAATTTTTTGATATTTTCTTTTAGTTTCATTGTATGGGTTTTCAATTCTCTATTCTAAAAACTTGAATAGCCGAGAAATTCGAATGATTTTGAGTTAAGTTTCAACCTATTACACTCCAAGTGTTTGTGATTTTGACTAACAAAGATGACAAAGAAGCCCCGGTGTTCAAATTGATGCTAACACTTACAGAGTAGCTTCCATGGAAGGTGGGTCATCTTCTTTTCCAAAGAATGCCCATGAACACTAAAACAACAAATCATCAAATTATTTACCTCCAACCCATATTCAGATATATGAAGCAAGAATTTTCCTCCTCCGTTCCCCCTCTCTTTTTTTTCTTCTTCTCTTTTCCTCTTTTTCTCTCACCTGTTCTCCAATCAATTTTAGAGAAGAAGAAGAAAAAAAAAATTCAAAACGAAGTCGTTTTGAAACTTCGGGCCATTTGAGCCTTAGGAATCTTGAGCTACGAAGCATTTTTGTAGAAATTGATAGAAAAGAAAAGAATCTTCTACATATAAATTAATTGCCTAAAGTTGACCTGACCGTATAACTTTACCCTAGTCGTATGATTTTATTGCACACATGTAGCTTTCTGCCATGACCGAATAATAAATATATAGTTGGATAAAAATTGGCTGATAGGATAACTTTTGCGACAAATAGAACCGTTTTTAAAAGATAGTCCCCATGTAAGTCGAAAGATGCTATTTCGCAATTCTCCTCTCAGGAGAATTACGGAGCAAGGCACCTCCTGTGCTATAAAAATCCACTTGAATCAAGGTTTTGAAGAGGTCGAAAGTTTGGAAGAGTGAATAGTATCTAGAGACTCCCTCTTATCTTAAGCATTTAAAGCTCTCTTTTTTCTCTATACTTACACATATGCATACACCATTGAAGCTCATCCATGAATCTTTTTGCTGGGAAATAAAGGGTCATTTCAGAAGCATGAGGCTGATTAGAAGAGTAGGTTTGCCAACCAAAGAGCTCTACCGTCTTCTTTGAGGTAATCTCTTGAACTTTCTCTCACTTTCTCTTCTATTTTCTTTTATTTTCATTTCACTCTAGCCAAACACTCTTTAATTCTATGTGTTTTGGGAAAAATGGCTAAAAGTTACTTTTTGGCTTTTTTTTTTTTTGGCTTTTTTGTGAGAGAGGGAAGTGGGTTAAAAGCTGGGACGTGACTTTTAACCCACTTCCCAAAATAGGCCTTTCGTATATTTAATTAATAATGATGTGATTGGGCCTTCATAGGATTTGTCCAATGATGTGAATTGTAGCATTCTTACATTTCCTCTCTTGTTTTCCCAACTCCCAAACATTATATTTTATGAATTTTCTTTGATTATTTATACTATTATTAAGTGAAAGTCTAAATTGGTTTAGTGAAACATTCTTCTTCTTATGTCATGTGACAACTTTATATATACTAAAATAAAATATAAAAAAAAAATTATTATACACAGCGTAAGTAAGTTTTGAACCCAAAATTTCAAATTTTATTACGAATATACTTATCACTTAAGAAACATACTTATTATGATGTTAAATTATTTATTATTTATTTTTATTATTAGTTATCTGAATTGCACACATTGTGTGTGCCGCTTGCTAATTTTTATTAGTTGTAGGTATGTATGGAGGGCAGTAGCCTAACCTTTCAATTGCTAATCATATTTCTCTTTGTTTTTTTTCTTATTTTCTTGCATTTTCTCACCCATTTTCTCATCATCCAAACATGTTTAATTGTTATAATTCAACTCTTGCTTGTAAATTTGTGACGGCCCAAATTTTTTTGGAACATCAATGAAACTTAAATAAACAAAATGACTTACTAAATTAAAAACTTGACACTTTAATTGGAAATTTCGACTCTTATACAACCAAAATTCCAACAACACCTAATAAATACTTAAAATATTCAAATGAAACATTAAACAAAATTATAACATCCTTAATTATTAATACATAAGATAATAAAATCTATTCAGCTATAGTCATGACTTCAAGGTAGCCCAGGTTCTATGTTAGCGTCAACACCATTTTCAGCTTCCATTCATTCCTCGTCAAAATCTAGCATAAAATGCTAGGGTAACAAAACATATGCCACAAGTTTTGCAACACAGTAAGAAAACATAGCAAGCCTACATTTCTTTTTGAGTGAAAAATAACGATATTGTAAACATGATACAACAATATAATTGAAAATATAAAGTACAACCATTAAAATAATTTTAACAATTTTAATAAATTAGGTGATGTAGCGTCCTGAAAATATTACAATAAGATCATTCCACAATAGATATGAATTACTAACAGATGACAGAATATAATGTCCTACCATTCATAAGGTTTCATCACTTTACAAAAGTGTAACATATGTAGTAATACATCCACAAGTTCTAACCCTGAATCTATGGCATGTGTCATCGGTACAAGATATAAAATAAGAGTAAACAGATGTGGTAATGCCCTATTGGCTATAACTTTCCAAGACGATGCTTGGTTACAACAAAAGTGAGTTTAAACTCAATACAAATAAAGCCCTAGGCTTGTACAAAATAATTACACAAAAAACAAAAATAGAAACTCTTGGCTCCAAGTCCTCCCAAGCTATTGCCTTGGTGGAGGCATATCATCAACACCTGAAAAATGATTTTCCACATAGGGTGAACCAAAGCCTAGTAAAAATACTCTAACACAGTGTATGAATCCTAACAGAGTTATAAGGTGAATGCATATGCAATGCTCGTGTCAAAACATTTTATATCTCTTTTCAAACCATGCTATGCTAGGTTTATATCACAATTCATGAAGTCAATTCCATTTTAGTAGAAAACAGGGCAGTGGATACAACACTGGAAATCTCTAGGATGTGTCTGCAAGTAGGCTACAAGCACTACCAATTGTTATTTTACTGGTATTAACCAGATGGCTCGACACCTAACCGCGCGGGTTTTTGGATTTTTACCAATGACACACAGGCCAACATAATACCACAACTACACTCCTACCCAGATTCACCAAGGTATTCACCATTTTATCTTTTTTTTTTTTCAAAACAACAACATTTTCAATGTGTTAAATATGTCACAATGCTCAATGCAAACGGATGAGAAAATAGTTTCAATTCACCTAATTCTCATGCAAATTCTACAACAATCATAGCTATCCTCCACCGATAGCTCAAAACAAATATCTTTAAACAGATAAATAATTTTCAACACAGATATGTTTTCCAACATTTCCAAATAGGAGTGATAATTCATATCCAACTCCATTTCCATCATCTTCATTGTTCCAATTTCATAAAACCAACATCAATTCCATTTCCTCTTTACAAAATCAAATTCTCACCATTTAGGGCAAAACCTCCCGTTTCTTTAAAAATCAATTTCCATAGGTAAAATTCACCATTTATCACAACCCAACCATTTTTACAAAGCCACACTCATATACAAGAACTTATTTTGAAAACCTCTCTTTTGATTTCTGTCACGACCCGAACCCGCCCCTAGAAGGTTGGCATCGTAACCGGCCAGTAATTCTAGATTACCACAGGCCTTCCTGAACATAACATAAATAATCGAGGCCCACGGAAGCGAAAACACATAACTATAGTCCAAAGAGCTGTGCATAAATATGAACATACATTTACATGCCAAAAATGTTAATTACCCACTATCTTTACATAACATATACCAAAAGAACATTTACAACACATGCCATATGTACATAACAAAACAAAACTCGTACGGCCTTCCAGGCCTAGCCCCAGCTCGGAGGCACTCAAAATATCTGGTTAGGCTTCAAAACGGCGGCTCGACAAGACCCCGCCTAGGCTTGACTCCCAGCATGCTCGCCTATAATACATAAATACAAACAATGAGCTAGAGCTCAGCAAGTAACAGTAACGTAAAGGGGTTAGTGAACGAGTTCCAATATTTCATAAATCCGTAATAAAACACTTACAATCATAATCGTTCATCATATAGAACATACGTAATGGCATACTCCATAGATCATAACATAGCATAACATGTGTCGACTAACGACTAGAGTAACCGGTCCCGGACACCGGTTAATCACATACCGAGATCTCGTAAACTGGTCGTGGGCCTACATTTCCATGCCGTCCCCCATGACTCAAGCGCATGGGCCTGCACTTCTATGTCGTCCCCCACGACTTCAACTAACTATGGATGCCATGCTAGATTCGCAAATAGGACATTCGTTCACAGTTAACATTATCAATTCAAACATATCATATCATATCATTAATCACATTGAAACATAATTCATAAGAACATATCTTTACGAAAATGTTACTTACAGTGGGTTTCCAAAACCGGTTGCACGGTCTTCACCTCTTGACCTGTAATTAACAACATTATAACACATTTCTTAACATATCATCATTAAATCACGTTCATGCATTCTCTTAATGGTGTTACCATCTCATAATCTCATTATCTTAACTTCATTAAGGTTTAAACATGCTCAAGATGCGATAAGGATGCCAAAACATTCATTGGAACATTTCCTGAAATTTCTGAAAAATGGGTCCCCGCTCGAGCGGACTGTGAACGAAGACAGAGATTCTGGATGCATGAAATCCCCGCTCGAGCGGCCAAACCCCCGCTCGAGCGGACTGTGAAAAATCTGGGTGAAAAACCAGTCCAAAAATCTGCCAAACCGTGGCCTCCATTTTTGCAAAATCAACTTCTCAAATCATGCAATTCAAGGTCAAAATACTTGAAAACAACTTGCTTTAAGCTTCACAACTTTCAAATGAACTTCAATGCATCATACTAAAGATCAAATCTTAACTTGAGATGGAAAATCATGAAACATGCTCATTTAAGCTTCTTTTCTCAAAATCCATGGAGGTTCTTCCTCAATCATGCCAAACATGTAAAGAAACCATGATTTAAAACATAATCCTCTTACTATTATGCCATAATCTTGAATCCCACATGCTAGCTACCAAGAATCAACAATCAATTCCATGAAAATCTTACCTTGATTCCTTGATTTGGAGGAACTAGACTTGATTCCCCTTTCTTTCCTCTTCCCCGAATTCTCCCTTCTCTCCCTCTTTTCTGGATCTTTCTTTTCTTGGGTTGAGTCAAATAAGAGTCTAAACCTTATCTTTATCATATATATATCAAATAAATAAACATTTGTAACTTTGAGCCAAACAGGACTTAGCGATTCAGACGAAATTCAGTCTTCAATTTATTTCCTCAAATGGTTCTAAAAATTCCCAGTATCACATAGGCGTGCTCAATTTCGTTTTCTGAACCCATTACAGTCATCCATTTCAGTCCCAAAGTCGTAATTCCAACAGATAGTTTTCTAATTCAAACAGATAATGCCCGATTAATTCATATTAATGCATAATTAATTTCGGGGTCATTACAATTTCAAAATGAAAACCCTAGGTTTTATCCAAAAAAACCCCCAAATTGCTAGCTTGTTTAGAAGAGCAAATAACTAAGTTAAAAATCATAAAAAGGGTCAAAATAATCCCTACCTCAAAGACAAGAACCAAGAAGAACAATGGTTGAAACTTGATGAAGCTGAAAATGAACTTTATTCTACTCAAAACGAAGCTCTAGGTGAGCTTTACCTTTTTAACAAAGGAATTATGGTGTAGAAATCAACGGATCAAGATGTATTTGAGTTTTAGAGAGGGTTTTTTAGAGAGAGAGTAAGTAGATCTAGGTTTTAGAGTGTTTTAGAGAGAGAGAGAGAGAGAGAGAGAGAGAGAGAGAGAGAGAGAGAGAGAGATGAGAAAATGACTAAAAAGTGACCCATTTGGACTAATATATACGCAGATCGCTCGAGCACAGGAATGGTCACTCGAGTGACCAGACACAACGAAGACTCCGCTCGAGTGTAAGAATGGTTGCTCGAGCTCACAATGCACCCTCCCAGTAGTTCCAACCAGCGAAAGTTCGCTCGAGTGCAAGAAGCGTCACTCGAGCGTAGATATCAACCTCTTAGTAGTTTATAGATTGTAAACAACTGCTGGAGCGCAAGAAGCGTCACTCGAGCGAACAGGCAGAATTTTGGGCAACCAACTCTTTGAAAAATAAGCAACCAACCTATTCTAAACATGACAATGATACTCCAATGGCCAAACTAAATGAAGTACAAGATGGATAAGGAATTGAACAACCAATAAGACAAGGGAATTCTGGATCCAAAACAATAAATAGGTCGAGTCCAAACTAGAGTCGTTATAGGCGACAGTCGAAATCTCACCAAAGAGATTTATCATACCAACCACTAAGTTATGACCACAGTTAATTTGAAACCCTCCATTGGTCAAATATTCAAGTGTTACCAACTGTAACTACAAGGGATGCCAACGTCTAGAGTTATATACCTAAGTAGTGGCATCCATGGTCTGGCCTAAGGAAACGGTCTACTAGGGGTATGTAGCCTTCCTATATGCCACATGCACATTCACTCTTATTCCAAAACCGAATACTAAAAAGGATTCAAATAAGTCTCATGCCATCTTAGGGTTTCGCGACACAATTTACGTAAGAATTCTCAAAACTAGGGCTCACCCTGAACAATTAGTATTAACCTTTAACCATTAATTTCATACACTATTTAAAACCAGGACTCACCTTGAACAACCAATATTAACGGTCAACCATTAATTTCGTACACTTCGTTGATCATTTTAATTAATTTCCATAATAATTACTAATAATTACAAAATTAGATCACAATCGATATTATACCATTTTAATACCATTTTCAACAAAAACAAAATTAACACATATGTTCTACAATAATCCATCAATGTTTACAAATTATTGTAAACAGTTAAATCAATCCATGGTGTGAAATAATAATTTTAAATACTAAAATAAATCACAACAACACATGCATGACCTACTAATTTACAAGAACTAATTAAATAGATTAGCACCACTTATTTTTATTTCTACTAATAATTGAATTGCTAATCTTGATTTTTTAATATTCTGCCTAGAATTTTCAAAATATGGTCTTTATGGTTAAAATTACAATTAAATTATTTAGACAATTCTAAAATTCATGTAATTCTTTGAAATGTTCAAAAAATATGTTATGGTCATGTTTTAGAAAGAATTTCCCAAAAATAAGTTATAAATAATTCTGCGATATTACAAGAAATTACATGACATAGATTCGTCACATGTTTTTAAAATAACTTCACACTAAAATTTATAAATCAAATTCATAATATAAAAGTTGGGTATGAAACTAAACTCCTCAAATTTCATTTTTAACTCAGAAAATATTAGATTTGCTTTAATATAGGATTTTTAGTGATTTTCCAAATATGAAGCAGAATTTATCTAAAAATTCAGATTTAATAAAAAATTCATATAAATTTATACAAAGTTAGAATAATGGATACAAAAATTTATGAATGAACCATACATCATTATTAACAACCTTGTAGAAGAAAGCATCTCGAAATTTTGAGTATAAAATTGTCTAAAAATTCATACAAAATTCTGACAAATTTAAGAACCATATTATCAAACCAAATAGAATCTTTAGTCATCTATTTAACATCACAAATTACACATACAAGCCTAAATCCATGATTATATCATGATTTTAAAGCTACGAATAAATATATAATATTCAAACATCTAATATATATATCATAAATTTACATGGAACTACAAACAAGTTCTTTCTAAAATTTTTAGTCATTTTAGCATATGAATCTAAAAATTTGAACAAATAAAAAGAATGATACGGATGAGAGGATTTTCTTACAATGGTTAAATTGTTAACAATTTATCATCTAAATTCAGTTTATGATTTTGATCGTAGGATATTACCGTCTTGGCTCCATTATCATCCTGCTAAAATTTCACATCAATCGAACATGATCTCAACATTGATCTTCCATTTGATTCGCTTAGATTTGGTAATTGTCGATCATTGTCTTAGACTCAGAATTTGTAAGATCTGATCCCAAAATGGATTATACACATCGAAAAACCTAGGGGTAGTTGTAATAACCTCAATCCGTAATGTGCTCTTAATCAGTAATTAAGTATGTTAATTAAGAGGTTAAAATAAAATTATGTGTTCATTGTGTGTTTTGAATGCTATTTGACTTCATATCAGTTACTCGTAGAAATATCTGTCAGGAATTCTGCCTTGATCTGGAAATTGAAAGCCTTATTGGTATCCAAAACCGAAATTGGTTACATAAATGAATTATTTGGAACATTTAGAATACTTTGGCAAGTTTACTTAAAAATTGATTCAGTTTGATTAATTGGTCTAATATTCTAATTATTATAATAAGCTACTCATAGCTATATATAGTGAGCCTTAGGCTCATTTGTCAGCTCAACTTCACCATTTTGAGTGCAAAAATCTGAAAATTCATTCTAGAGAGAGAGAGTGAGCTCATTTGTAGAGAGAGAAAGCTAGAGAATTGGAAGATTAAGGCTTGATTCTTGAAGATTAAGAAGAGAAGCTCAAGATTGTACAAGAACTAGTGTGTTTGAAGCCTCTACGTGAGCATTTACCTTTCAATTGTTGAAGATGATGTGTTTTAGAGTTGTATTCATGGATGATACTTGACCATTTGCATGTATTTTGATAATTAAGCTAGGATTGTGAAAATTAAGGTCAATTCCATACATGCATGCATGAATTTGTCATGAACTCTCATTTCCGAACATCATTAGAGATGGAATTAGAAGCTAAAAGTTATATGCATGCATGAGTCATGAAGTTTTGAAAGTGATTTCTATGTTTTTGAAGTTTAACAAAGAATTTTGGAAAAGATTTCCACATGCATGCAAGTTTTGAGTATATTTTCTAAGAATTCACACATGCAAGGTTTTATATGTGCTAAGAATGGAGAGCTCACCATGAATTATTACTTAAACATCTCATTTGTCCATGTTTTGGAAGTTGGAGTTCATGATCATTACATACATTTGTTTTAAAGTTTGGTTTTGAAGAATTGACATGCTTTTGGCCTTTGATTTTGAGAAATGACCTTCAATTCATGATTTTCGACAAGTTTTAAATGTTTTTTTAAGTTTTGGCCCAAAAGAATGAGTTCTGTTACATTGAAATTGAGTTTTGAGCTTTTATTTATTTTGTTTATCGGACGACTCTTTGTGTTACTCTGTAAATAGGGCTAAGTCCCTTTTTGTTTTATCTATATATGGTTGGTGTAAGATTGATGTGCATGTGACATCAAAAATATGTATATAAGTGTTAAATTTTTGTCTCACATAAGTCAGCACAGCTCATTGGACAATTATATTTATGTATTTGCTTCCGCCAGCCCCTTATTTTGCTAATCTGTTTTAGAGGCCTTTGATAATCTTTGGATTATTGGCCGGTTACGATGCTAAACCTATAGGGGCGTGTTTGGGTCATGACAGAGTGGTATTAGAGCACGAGTTATACCGCACACATGAGTCCATATGAGCTATATGATGTCCTAGAAAAGAAATAAGGACATTGCATTAACATGTGTGATTGTGTGTGGAATATTATGAACATATCTAAATGAAAATGAAAACTATGAGCATAAACAAACAAGTTATGTGTAAGAATGGGTAGTTTGATTTCGATATTGAATATGAAACTGATATGAACATGAACATATGAACATGCAAGTTATGTGATCTATAAGAACTATTCGCCTATGTTTACTTTTGCCATTGCTTACATATAGACAAATGGAAGAAACAAGAAACGTAGACGAATTTGAATCTTCTGATGCTAGAATTAATCGACTAGAAAGAATGGTTGAAGCCTTAACCGAATCTATGAGACAACAGCAACAAAGACAATCACCTCTACCTCCTTCGCTGTCCCCGGTACAAGTTGAGTCGATTAATAATGATGTGATAACTTTCACATAGAAATACAATAAGATGAAGCCATCGGAATTTTGGGAGGGGGGTATTGAACCACTTAAAGCCGAGGCTTGTGTTGTAGAAACTAAGAAAATATTTAAAGTGTTTCCATGTACTATGGTACATGAAGTTTTGTTGGCAACAATCACACTTAAAAAAGAAGCTAGAAGATAGTGGATGTTAGTACGAAATGATAGCAAAAGTATGACATGGAATAGATTCATAGAACTTTTCTATGAAAAATATTTTTCCCAATGCATCCAAGATAGGAAAGTACCCGAGTTTGAACAACTTAAGTAGGGTGACATGACTGTGGCTGAATATGAGGGAAAATTTACTGAACTAGCTCGATATGCACCCTATATGATAGACACTGACTATAAAAGGCAAGGAAATTTGAGGGCGGATTAGCTATTGATGTGCGTGATCGTGTAAATGTTTTGAAATTGACAAAGTACGTGGACGTTCTTGATAGGGCCTTAATATCTGAGGCAAACACAGCAGCCTTGAAAATTTCAAAGTCATCATCATCAACTAAATGGGAAAGTAAGAAACAAAAGAAATAGAAAGTTGAAAAGACCAATGCTTCAATGACCTCTGTAAATGAAAAATCAAATCTAAGAACTTTTGGCAATATAAGCTGGGGAAATAATGGGAACAATGTTGTACCTACATGTAAAGAATGTGGAAAACAACATTGGGGCATTTGTCGCTGCCTATCTAGAGTCTGTTACAAGTGCGGAAAGAAAAGGCACTTAGCTAAATCTTGTGCACAAGCTCACCTGAACGATAACAGACCTCCTGCTAGTGGGGCTGGATCAGCAATGACACCAAGGACAAATGTAATTTCTACTACCAAGGGATGCAATCTTAGGCAAGGAAGGGTTTACACCCTAGTTTTAGAAAATGCTCGGAACATTGAAACGACTGATGCAGGTATTACCTTAATTATATGCAATGTTTATGTAAAAATTTGTGTGAGAATTGTACACTTATTAACTTGATATAAATTGTGGACATGTTGATTGAACCAATTGAATTATTGGAATTATGAACTTATGCTTTATACCTTGATGTATGGAATTATATTAGAATTGATGGGTTACATTTGACTTATCTCTCATGAACGTAACATCTTTGAAGAGCTATGCGTAAGCAATGAAACATGATGAGGGTTGGTCCTTTACACTGTACTTAGACAATTTAATATGAATTGTTATACATGACATTTGGAACTATGCTAAAAATGAATGGACATGGGAACATTCTATAATTGACCGTGTTATGGAGATTTTGACACTGTGAATGAAACTTTGTGAATTTGACAAATCACCTATGCTATGGAAAATGTTTGGAGTTGTATAGATATACCTTTGCTTGAAGTGATTGTTATATTGCTCATTCCTATTCACTAGACTATCAAGACTATGATTTTGTGACTGTGTGACTCGTTTGAACACCTTGGATAGAACTTTTATTTGATTTGATCTGATAAAACTTTTGTTTGATTTAAACTGATAGAACCTTTATCTGATAGGACCTTCGTTTGATTTGATCTGATGAAACCTTTACCTAATTTGAGAACCAGTATCTGATTCAGTTACATTTATGGGATTATGAATTGCTTATGACCAAATGACCAGGTTATGTTTGCTAAAGGAACTAATCGACTGAGAACTTGAATTAATTTTGAACACTTACAAAGAATTTCTTATGACCAAATGACTAGACTATGTGATTATATCAGCTTTTAACCATGTGCCTATAACTGACTGGGAACACAGGTGAATGAGATTATCGGATTTTGTAACTCATGCTCTGGAAATATAGGAATAATGTATGACATGTGATTACTTGCTTCAGTATTACCATTACTACCATCAGGTTGTTTGATTGAGAGAATGGTTGCTTTCATGTTACTGTACTTAGAATTTGATGCTACGGGACTTGTTGACAACAGACTAGTTTGATTGTAAACCTTGACTACTTGAAAGTATATGAATTCAGTATGTCCTATGATTGACTACTTCTGTATTAGCATGTAATGCAATTGAATCTGTGAAAACTGAGGCTGATGAATAGTATATGAATGATTACTTCAAAATTGCATTTACTGGTATGGGGTTAATACATGAATTCGCCTTGTGTACCTTATAACTTCTGAATGACTTTGAATAATTGTGATGAATCGTTGAATCAAATACCAAATTATACTAGGAATTATTGAACGACAGGAAGAATGCATAATGGGAAAGGAGCTACTTATGAAAATGGAAAATAGTGTGAACTTAAGATATTTGATCTGCATCTGATATATATGGTAACTAAAGTTTAGAGAACCAAACTTCTTAAGGTGGGGAGACAATAATAACCCCAATCTGTAATCTACTCTTAATTAGTAATTAAGGATGTTAATTAAGAGGTTAAAATAAAATTTTGTGTTTATTGTGTGTTTTGCATGCTATTTGACTTCCTATCTGTTACTTATAGAAATATCTGTCTAAAATTCTTCCTTGATCTAGAAATTGAAAGCTTTATTGGCATCTGAAACCAGAATTGGTTACATGAATGAATTATTTGGAACATTTAGAACACTTTGGTAAGTTTAATTAAAAATTGATTCAGTTTGATTAATTAAGTTGTGATTAATTGGTCTAGTGTTCTAATTATTGTAATAAGCCACTCATAGCTATATGTAGAGAGCCTTAGGCTGATTTGTGAGCTTAACTTTACCATTTTAAGTGCAAAAATCTAAAAATTCATTTTAGAGAGAGAGTGAGCTCATTTGTAGAGAGAGAAATTAAGGCTTGATTCTTAAAGATTAAGAAGAGAAGCTCAAGATTGTACAAGAACTAGTGTATTTGAAGCCTCCACATGAGCATTTACCTTTCAATTGTTAAAGATGATGTGTTTTAGAGTTGTATTCATGGATGATACTTGACCATTTGCATGTATTTTGATAATTAAGCTAGGATTGTGAGAATTAAGGTCAATTCCATACATGCATGCATGAATTTGTCATGAACTCTCATTTCCGAACATCATTAGAGATGGAATTAGAAGCTAAAAGTTATATGCATGCATGAGTCATGAAGTTTTGAAAGTGATTTCTATGTTTTTGAAGTTTAACAAAGAATTTTGGAAAAGATTTCCACATGCATGCAAGTTTTGAGTATATTTTCTAAGAATTCACATATGCAAGGGTTTATATGTGCTAAGAATGGAGAGCTCACCATGATTTATTGCTTAAACATCTCATTTTTCCATGTGTTGGAAGTTGGATTTCGTGATCATTACATGCATTTGTTTTAAAGTTTGGTTTTGAAGAATTGACATGCTTTTAGGCTTTGATTTTGTGAGATGACCTTCAATTCAAGATGTTCTACAAGTTTCTAAACGTTTTCTCAAGTTTTGGCCCAAAAAGAATAAGTGTTGGTACATTGAAATTGAGTTTTGAGCTTTTATTTCTTTTATTTATTAGATGAGTGTCTATGTTACTCTGTATATAAGGCTAAATCCCTTTTTGTTTTATCTGTATATGGTTGCCATAAGATTGATGTGTATTTGACATCAAAAATATGTATATAAGTGTTAAATTTCTATTTTAGATAAGTCAGCACAACTTATTGGACAATGATATTTATGTATTTGCTTCCTCCAGCCCTTTATTTTGCTAATTTGTTTTAGAGGCCTTCGGTAATCTTAGGATTACTAGACGGTTATGATGCTAAACCTATAGGGATGAGTTTGGGTCATGACAATAGTCATCCCCGAAGTCATAGGAGCACCCGATTAACCCGAATACACTAGGATGCACCGTAGCACCATGTGTTGAGAAACGCTGGATAAAATCATGTTCATCTTCTCCAAATAGCCACAATACACACGAACAGAAAGATGCAGAAATTTAGTTTCAAATCCACCAATTCAAGTCCTTGTGTCTTCTTTGTCTTAACTCTATTTTTCCTTTTCTTTACGTCGTTGGATTTACCTCACATGCCTCGCTCTATCTCTTTTTGCATGCCATCAGACCTTTGAAAGTTGACCAAAATTAAGATTATTTCTCCCATCTCCAACTTTTCTTTAAACCATCTTTTGGACTTGTAAACACCCCATTTTTGATCGTCCTCAAGACTTGGATGTCATTGTTTGAACACTCGATGATCATCTATGCTCGTGTTCATTTTGAGTTCCCGAAGGTCTCGGCTGCGCGCCTTGCCTTAGGATCTCTCAACTTGTCTGTTTTGTGCTTGGTTGTGGACCAAGGACTTGTGGTTTTGCTTTTGAGGGAAGAGGGTGGCTTGTTGGCCATCCTTACAACCCATCGGCCAAGCCTTGTGCTTATCGGCCTTGTCTTCTTGCCAACGGCCATTAGTGGTGGCCGATCGGCACCCTTTTTGGTCGATCAGCCATATCTTTTGGCCGAGATCTTTTTACCTGCTTTTGTAGATATTTTTGTGCCAGCTGTGACAGCTGGTGAGCACAAATTTCATCCAATATACACGTGTATGGAGGGATTGAATCAAACCCTTAGCTTGTTCAACAAGCTTAGGATTTGATTTTCTATAAGAAGGGAGACCCCTCTCCCTTTCCAAAGGTTCTGAAAATTGATATACAAGATATATATCACTCTTTCTCTATATTTCTTCCTCTCTCTCTATATTTGTGCTTGTTTGTGCTTGAAAGTGACTTTTCTTCACACTTTTGCACACAAACATCTAGTGAAACACCATACTCTTATTGCTGAGGCACCTTGAAGTTGTTTTTGGTGTTTTTGGACTTCTTTTGATCCAAAACGTTGCTGGAGCTGCAGCTTTGAAGGTGTTCTACAAGGGTGAGTTTCTAACTCCTTAAATCTTTATTTTTGTTTCAGCTTTTGGCCCTATTTGCATGTTGATTTAGGCTTAACTTGAAACTAAAAAAAGTCTTGTTTTTAAGTGCTTAACATGTTTGTTTAAGGTCTCTTTGGTGTTGGGGGTGATCTACTCCCTTGCATGCCTTGTTTGGCTTTGTTTTGCGCCGTCACTTTAGGCCATTGAGATCACTTTCTCTTGGCCTTTTAACCACTAAAATCCAATGGATTTTCAGTGGTAAAACTTGTGTTTTGAGGTCCCAAATAGGAGGGGGTCATCCCCTCTCCTTGTATCTTGGATGCTTGCCTTATTGGCCTCATGTTTGAGCATGTTTATCTAGCATATGTTGGCCATATCTCAGCATGTTTTTGGTGTTGTTTTTCCATGCCATACCTCTGTTTAGGATTGGTTTGATTGCATCTTGTATGCTTCTTACACTTGTAGTGCAATTTCACTTATTGGCCTAACATGCATCAAGCTTTTGACCTTCATTCCAGCATGCTTTTGGCTTAACTTCAAGAATCTTTTGTTCATGTTTTAGCATGCTCTAGCTTTGATTTAAGTTTTTTGGGTCATGCATGCATTGCTTTGTATAGCCATGGTTCAATCTAGCTCACTAGCTTTGTGTATTGAGTCCACTAGCATGCATTGCTTAGACCATCTTCATGATTTGACATCATATTATATGTGATTTCAGTGCATGTAGTGTGGTCATACACTCACATCTTTCACTCTTTTGATGCTTTGGTGGTTTGGTTCTTTATGCCTTAAAAATGAGCTATTGTGTATGCCTTCATGTCTAAGCTTCTGAGCTATCATTTCAATGTGTTTTTGGGGTTATTTTGCCATGTTGTGACTTTGATTTTAGTGGATGAAGTCATCTCATGCTTGGTGTTGGTGGGTGTAGTGTAATCCTCTTTGTTGGCCTATTATGCTCCATGCTTCATGCCTTTAATTCTAGCTTGTGTTGGTTATGTTCTAGCATGTTTTGGATCTTGTTTTGACCTGCCTTGGGACTATTTTGAGTCACCTTGGCCCTTTGGGGCTTGCTTGATATAGCCATGGTGTAAGTTCCTTGGCTAGCTTTAAGCTTTGAGCTCACTAGCATGCTTTGTTTGTCATTTGTGCATGATCTAGCATCCTTTAGAATGTGATTTCAGAGCCTATTTCATTTCCACACTCTCACATTTTTCACTCCTTCAATGTGCTTGAGAGTTGGTGCCTTCATGCCTTGCTTATGAACCAATTGGTATGCATGCTTGTATATACTTTCGGACTTCATTTTCAGCATGTTTTGGCCATTGCATTGTCATGCATGAGGCTTGTTGGAGGTTGGTTTGGTCCATTGAATATTGCACTATATGGCCCTTACCATTGCATGCTTGGTACATTGCATGTTGTTGCATGCTTGGTACATTGCATGTTGTTGCATACTTGATGCGTTACATGTTGTCGCATGTTGTTGCATGTTCATGATGTTTAGCATGTTGATTAGATAGCATGTTGTTGCATGCTTGGTACATTGCATGTTGTTGCCTATTTGATGCATTACATGTTGTTACATGCTTGTTGCATTACATGATTTTTGCATGCTTGTTGCATTGCATTGTGTGTGCATGCCTTGCATTGCATTGTGTTTGGATAAGGTGTCAATCCAAACACGAGGAATGAGAGACGTTTCATACTTAAAGTGATGAAACATGCCTCAATTCTCGGTCGCCGACCCTCTTGATCATGCATGATAGAGGTTAAGGCATTTATGTGTTTTTGTGCATTCATTTGACATTGATTTGTGCAACTCGGCCTCTTTGGCCATTATGCATTGAGATGCGTGATTGATGGCTCGAGAGTCGAGCACTACACTCCTTTGAGCTTTAAACATGATAAGGAGTGTGGTCGTACACACATTTTCTTGCAAATACACTGCCATGCCTCTGTTAGTGCTCTGTTGTAGCAAAAGGAGAAGTTTGCAGGAAGAAGTGGCCGATCGACCAAAATTGGCCGATAGCCTTGAAATTTGGCCGATGACCATTACACTTGGCCGATGGCCTTTCCTCTTGGCCGACCACCCCTCAGATTGTTCCTAAGGTGGATCAGAAGCACTATGGAAGTTGGCATAATTTTTAGAGATGCAGAAATGTGCAAACAGAGGCAACATGAGGCCTGGTAGTGGATTTCCGAGCAAAGCTGACCGAGCATGCATCATTTCCTTGCCCGAGAGGCCATTTCTTTACTTATGATTAGTTCATGTAAATTAGTCATTCAATTTGTTATGTAATATCTTAAATAGCTTAGTATAGCTATTTGTTTCAATTCGGTTTTGTAATAATTAATTAGCTTAGTATAGTTAATTAGTTGATTCGTAGCTTAGCTAAGATTAGCTTAGCCTGTATTCGGACTCTCTATCGAGAGAGCACAACTGCTGTAATAAGCGTGCGTATGTGTGATGCATGTCTTCCAACCCCATTTCTTTCTCCCTTTTACTTAACCACTTACGATGGTTAGTTTTAGGGCATATTTCGATTAGCGTGCTTATGCTTCGCATGCGTGCACCATTCATCTGTTTTGCATGCACCAGTCTCGGTGCATCATACAAACTGCATTGTACTTCAATTCCGATTTTGAATACATGCTATCAAGTATTGCATTTCATATACCAATCTAGATAGCCGAGCCTATTTTAGTTGCATTTTTGCATGCGTTGCATTAGGCATCTTGTATAGTTAGGATCATGCATGATTTCTAATTAGCTTCTTTTTTGGCTCAAAGTACACTGTGAGTGTTTATGCTTTAGCATCCTCGCATGTATGTAAGTGACTGCCACGTTTAGCATGCTTGCCATGAGGCTAACTGTTTAAGTGTTTAAACTGCATGAATGCCTGTGGATGAAGGTTGGATTGCTTGAATTAGAACAATTCATCGAAATGCGAGTTTTAAGCCCACTATGCGGAGTGGCAAAATCATGTTGTTTTAAGCCCACTTGAGGGTGGCAAATCCACGACTTAGCCAAATTGCAAGCAGCACCTTCAAACCATTTTCAAACAAACAAACATGAGATGTTTTGTTCCAACTTGAGTGATCTAGTCTATACTTGTATGCTGTGCACATCACATAGTAATTCTAGGTTAATAACTGGAATAAGAACAAATGTGTTTTCAAAAACAAAATATCATGTTAGTAAAGGCCAATCTTTGATCGAGCGAGCGGGGGTGCTCATTGCATGACCTTCCCCTCTTGTACCCAAGTTCCCGAGCCGAGGCAATTTGGTGATGACGGACACGTGGCCTTAGGCCCGAGTTAGGGTTTCCTAAATTTCCCCAAAATAAAATATTTAGGTGGCAACTTTGTATCTGGAAAAGCAGTCCATGTTTGGCACTTCTTTATTAAAATCGATTTTTCAAAACGATTTGCCGAATTTGGACTCTTTGGTGATTTATTGGTCTCACATTGCACTTTGTGAGATTAGATTCAGAACCGTGACACGAGTCCGAACTGTAGTAGCTAAGAACAAACGATTCACGCCATCGCGCGCGGAGCGGGAGTTCTCGAGGCGGTCTACAGGACTGCATAACTTTCTTGATTCTTAATGGTTTTACTCTGTTCTTTCACCAATCTCTTCACTTTACTTCTACTTTATCTTATGTCACCTCATTTTCTCACTTCTTCTCGAAATGAATGGTTTCAACATGCCGAAAGTAACCCGAAAACCAACTTCTAAAATTCAAAATAAACCTGTCATGACCCAAACCCACCCTTATAGGTTTAGCGTTGTAACTGGCTAGTAATCCTAACATTACCAAAGGGCTCTGAAATAAATTAGTAAAATAAGGGGCCAGAGGATGCAAATATCAAAATACAATGTCCACAGATCTGTGCAGACTTATATGGAACAGAAAATTTAAACCTTATATTTATATAAGATATGACGTCATTCACGCGTCTCCACAAGTATAAATAAACAAAAAGGGACTTATCCCTATTTATAAAGTAACAAAAAGAATTGTCCAAATAAACGAAAGAAATAAAAGCTTGAAACTTGTTCATTAGCTTGGTCACAATTATTGCCCACAGAAATTTGACCACAAAAGACTTCCAGAACCTCCTCGGGAGGTGCACCGGTTGGCTAACACAAACAGAATCCAGACTGGAAGTGTCAAGCCTGGTCACATGCCTGATCATCTACATACATAATATAAATAATGAAGTAGAGCGCAGTGAATAACATCAGAGTAAAGGTTTTGATGAATGATGTCCATAACAGATTCAGAAATCAGAATTAAGATAAAAAATAGATTCTTATACATATTCAGATTTGGAAACAGTTATATGTGGTACATCCATTAGCTAACAGATTAGATTGGTCATAAAGACCCACGTGCAGAGTAACAGATCAAATCAAATTGGTCATAAAGACCCACGTGCAAAGTAATTGGTCATAAAGACCCATATTCACATGAGATGGTCATTAAGGCCCATGTGCAAATTAGATAATTGATTATGTATAATCAGTTCCATGAATGGAACCCACGTGACACCTTGGTACCAGGTAACAGATAACACATAAGCATGCCACAAATACATTTCAGAAAATTGGACATTTATTCATGATTTACTATATAACATTTCAAAAAATAGATCATATCATATCAATCAGAAAATACTTATAGCCAAACATAGCTTTACAGAGTTGTTACTCACAGATAGCTCCAGAAGCATAACAGATAACTTAGACAGAATAGACGGATACCGGGGCGTGACCTATACAAACACGTAACGGATACACATTGAAACACACTTTTTGTAATCTCTTAACTTATTATATTTCTTTCTTAGTGTGTTTCTACTTCTTATCCTCATTATTATAACTTAGTCATAGCTTAAGCATGCCTAGGATGCAATAAGAATGCAATTTTACACTTTGAAAACACTTTGCAAAATTCAGAAAACAGGGTAGTTCACTCGAGCAGACCCATTGGTCTACAAAAGTACTAAGAGCTTGCATTTTATGCTCAAGCTAACTTTTGGTCGCTTGAGCCAATATTGAAAATAAAGCGTGGTCGCTCGAATGGTCTCTTTGTTGCTCGAGCCAACCATTAAACTCTGCAAAAGTACTGAGAGCTTGCAAAGTGCGCTCGAGCAAAGAGTTCAATACTCAAGCGAACTCTGTGAATTCTGGAATTTCCAAATTTGCATTCAAGGTTCAAAACTCAACTTTAACATACAAAAACTCATTCTTTTGGGCCAAAACTTATGAAAACACTTAGAAACTTGTGTAAAACCATGAATTGAAGATCATTCCACAAAACCAAAGCCCAAAAGCAAGTCAATTATTTCAAAATTACACTTGAACCTCTATATGTACAACATGCAAGTATTGAATTGATATTCTTTGGTTCCAAAACATGTACAAATGGCATAATGGGAGGAGATTCATCTTGAATTCTTCAAATGTAGTAAAAATAACTCCATGCATGTGAGGTATAACATGAAATTCAAGCTCAATCTTCATGGATTACGCATGCCTGCATAAATCATGCTCATTTTCTACATTCTTAACTTGATTCTCATGCTTAATCTCCTATTTCACTTGATTTCTCATAATTTGTGACTTAATCACAAAAGTTGGGAGTTGGTAACTCACCTAAAGTCTTGATTTAGCAAGAATTCTAAGTTGTTCTTCCTAGATTTCCAAATCTCTAGCTGGATTCCAAGCCAATTCTTCAATCTCCTACAAAATTGTTGCTCTCACTCCAATTTTCTCTCTCCTTTACGTTTTGATCTCAAGAAATGAGTAGAACCATCATTTGCTTAGCTTATATCATGTATTTATAGGTTGAATTAGTTTAAATTAATTAAGTGTGATTAAAGCTAAGCTAGTTCAATTTAATAATTAATTTATTCTAATTATTTGGATTCGAATCGGAATTTAATTAAACTTGCCATAAATTCCTAAAAATCCCAAATAACATGTTGACTTAGTCAATGTCATGTTCGGATGTCGATAAGGCTCTTAATTTTCATATCAAAATAGAATTTCAAACAGATATTCCTACAACAGACAAATAAAAACAGAAATAACACATAAGATGCACAATTAACTCACAATTTCATCTTGAATATTTATTAGGAATTCTTAGGCCTTCTTTGTCATAATCTAAAAAAGTCAAAAATTCAAAAAGTTACTATCCTATTTAAGTCACATCATCTTATTTAAGTCACATCACCTCTCTACCACATCACTTCAAACCTAACCCATACTCAACCCATATTTTACAAAAGTCAAAAAGTGCACTTATTTAGATCATCCCAAACCACCCCTTAATTACAAATTAGTAGTTAATTACAAATCGGGGTTGTTACAAAACTTCTCTAAGTTTGCTTCTTTCTCAGTCATCTTCCTTCTTCTTCTCTTTCTTCACCTACAACATGCTATGAATGGTGGTTCTAGATGATAATGGAATTAAGTGATGGTCGTGGTGGCGGTCCGGCGGTGCGATGGTGGTGGAGAAGTTCGCGGTTAATGGAGATGATATTAATGGAGGTGGTGATCAAGGTGGGGGCTATGGAGGTCGGAAGGAGGAAGAGGAAGAATAGAGGTAAAGAAGGAGAAAGAGAGTTTTGAGAATGAGAGGTGGAGAGAAAGAGAGAGAGGGAGAACCGAAAAAAAGGGAGAAAAATGAAATGGAAAGAAAGATGAAACTGGGAGAGAAACAAAAAGATGAAGAAATGTGAGGAGAAGTTAGGCTCAAAAAAATGAGAAAGAGAAAAAGAAGATAAAAAAAATTAAAAGAAATTAAAAAGAAGGGATAAAAGGAAATGGGGCACCTGGTAGTATGGTTTATGCATGTCCACCACGTTTTATTTTGGTACAGACAATGATAACCGAGAGAGGGGTGCATGTGGGAGATGGGAGGCAAAAAAATGTAGGGAGCAAACCCATGGTTTTTTAATAGGGTTTTGGTATAGAAAATGTTACATTTCAGTGTAATTTGATTTGGGAAATATACAGAGAAAATATAATAAAAATATCAAAAGGTTCAGAAAATAATATTGAGTAATAATATAAAGTCAAAAATATTTTATTTTATTTTATTTTGAATAAATTTTCAGTATTAAAATATACATGCTATTAAATTCAAAATAATGTGAATAATTATAAAAAAACATTTTAAAAAATATATTATTTTTATTATATAAAAATACGGGATTTCACAAAATTGGAAATCATTAGTAGTCTATTTGTGGGTTAATAGGATGATTAGAAAGGGTGACCATTGAATTTTCTTTCACTTCCCCTTATTTTCTCTTTTGTTTTCTTAGAAGCCAAACATAGCTTCCTCTTAGAAATAGATACTAATCTATCCTCTCTATCCATTTTGACATGGATTTGAGCGTCTTTTGCTCTCTTCCATGAAAAGATATATAGATTCTATCTCATTTATTTGATTTCTAGTTTTATTATTTCGAGTTGCTTCTATGATCATCACATGATAGTTCATATTACTTGATGATCAATGAAGTTTATCCATCTTTTCGTGTTTATTTCTATAATGAGGATGATGGATCGTTTTGATTTACTGTTGTTCTTTCTTTCATCTTTGGATGATTGGGAGGGAAATTCCCTATTGTGACTATTTGGAAAGTTTCTTTGTCTTGAATGAATCTTATCCTATCATCATCTATGGTGATTGAGGATGGATTCATCTTGTTTAGCTTTCATTGTTGCTTAAAGGGAATTAAAGCACTTTGACTTTATTCTTTGATTGTGTTTTACTTTGTTTTCTTGGATCATTTTGATTAGTAGCTTCTATATTTCATTTGATAGCCTTGTTAGTATAGTTAATTCATCCATGTTAGCATCTGTTTTACATAGTAGTTGTCCATGCTATTAATTTAGTTGAATTGCTTCTTTGTTTAGCCTTGGTATATGTATGCTTGTCTTCTTCTTATCTCTTTTCTTTTTCCTTTTATTTTGAACTTTCCATATTGTTGTTGGCATCGTGTTTTCTTTCTCACCATTTTTCATGCTCGCATTCATTTTCATACATTGGACTTGGTTCATTATACATATCTCCAACAATGGAGAATAGGTGAATTAATCTAAACATGTCCAAACCCTCATTATGAGTGAGGGATCGAGCTTCACTCAGAGATAGGCCACATATCTAGGCTAAGCTGTGAGCGTGGCCAAAATTGGGTTGCCATATTATTTCTTCATCTTGGGAAAGCTTCATCAATGCCCGAAAGTCTACAGTAGTCAGACAGAGCTCCTGCATGCCAAAATGGAATACATGGATAATTGGGTCCTAACAACAAACCGTTGCATGAAGGAAATGAACATGGAGTGGAGTGCAACTTAGAGAAAAAAGGGCATTTAGGGCAAACCCTGCAAAATTCACCTTATTGGTGCCATCAAAAGAGGCCATCCAATCTTGGAGCCTGGCCATGGTAGCAACCTCCATTTGCAGAATAAACTCTTCAGTTTTCCATTACTGGGTGAAGAAGTAGTCGTCAGCCATCTTTTAAAAAGATAAGGTTGTATGAGTGCTTGACAGTTGTATTCCACTGTTTAGCTAGAACCTTCAACCGACCGGCCAGGATTGGCTTGGCCGACTAAATTTGTGGCCGACTGACCCTTAGGATTGCAAAAACAATGTGGTTTTACAATTTAGTTCATAAATTTTGTTTCAGGTCTTGTTTTGAGTCACTTCCATCCCAAAAGGTGTAAACATGTATGTGCAGGTTGTTTTTTTCCGTGTTATACATTTATCGAGTTGTGCTTTATGCTTTGGTTAGTCATGGGCTCAATGTCAAATTTAAAACACATCCAAATACAACCATTCTCAAATTCAAAATCAAAATAAAACTCTTATGTGCTCAAGTGTAGTGCCATGCATGCTTAGGCATCTGAGATGGTCCAAAAACAAAAGTGTTTCTTTCATTACTTCTTGATAAAAAAATGTTGTTAAAGTTTTTTTACAAAACCTATCTATAGCTATACATGATGCTCTAAACTACAAAGTAAAAAAAATGTACAAAAGAGAAAGAAATACAAGAAGGGAAATCAAGGTAGGCTAGCCTTCTTCATCCTTTTCGCCGACAAAACCCTAGCATTATCCCCGTTAACACCATTATCCTCAGTCCCAATGACTGCCTCACTCTTGGCCTCAGCATCTGTCTCGACACTAGCCTCATATATGTTATCTCCCTCAAAGCTCCTGCCACTCTCACTGCCACTGGCATCATCTCTGGAACCATCATCAGAACCACTACTGCTCTCACTGCCCTCATGTTCCTCATCATCATCACCAGTATCGCTGCCCTCAAAGTGCTCAATGTCAATACTCGCGTCTGCCTCGCTATCTTCAGAGGTATTGTCGGTGGCATGGTCCTCCTCTCGAGATGCAGTGTGGGTCCCCTCTGAAGAGGAAGAGCTCTCTACTACCTGGTCACCTCTGTCTCTACCTCTACCGGGGGCATCCCTGCTACGACCTCTATCAGCATCTCTTCCTCGGGTTGGAGGATGTCCTACTCCCCTCTCGACTGTTGGAGGGGGCATCATTGGTACTACAACAAGTTGAAATAAGGGGTTGGCAAAAAATAGAATGTCAAATAAGAAGGATGCAGAGACAAAGACAGTCTATCAGAGTGTATCAGAACAGAAGTATGAAGACAGACAGTATAGAATGAGGCAGAATGGGGTATATGAATACTAGATGTGGCAAGAGCGTGCTCCCTTCTCAAAACCATATAAACCAGAGACTCGATCACCTCCAAACATCGCTCAGTGCAGGTTGTGGGAGGCTGCAAGTAGAAAAGGAGAATGTGAGTAAAGTAGAGTAAATAGTGTAAAGTAGAGTAAAGCAGAGTGGAACAGTATAGGGGCATCTCAAAAAGCTATGGAAAGAATAAGATATACCTGTCTCATCTCCGGATTAAGGATGAGCATTTGATCCACGAGCAGCTCTAGAGGGACCTCTCTAAAAGCACCAATTGGCCTTATGTGTGTAACCGAGAAAGGAAACATTGGAAAGTCGGTGGCAAGATTGATAGGAGGAATAACAACACCTCCAAGAGTAGAAGCACTAGTAGGAACGAGGGCAACACCAGCATCAGCATCTCCCAATACTCAAGCCATGTCAAGAGTAATAGGAGACATGATATGGGACTGTAGAAAAGTGGTGTAATCCCCGGGCACATGAAACAAGTCAGCATCATATCCATCCAACATAGACTCGAGCTCTACAATGTCCGTAATCAGATCAGCAATCTTTATGCGAGCAGGCGAAGGAAATAGAATGTCTGCTATGGCATGATCTAGAGTCTGGCAAAAGAAGTGCTCTCCCAAGTACCAAGCTCTGCTAAATGGGCCCTCAAAGAGTATCCTCGCTAGGGAGGCTACCCAAGAGGTAGCGTACTGCTTCCTCTCAACCTAGGGTATAGCCATCCAGGGATGCCAGTCTACCTGCGTGATTAAAAGAGTGAGTCCTAATCAGAATCACAAATAAGGAAAGCCAAGGATGAAACAAATCCATATGAATTTTGAGTTTAAAATGTTAACTTGAGTAGGGGTCATGGTGTTGAAGAAATAGTGAAAATGAGTGAAGCTACGAGACTGATGATTGTGTCGCCTGAGGGCCACATCAAAGTATAAAGACCGAGGTACCGCCTAGTCAATCTCATGGATAGGAACATGGACGAGCTCAGGGAAGTAGGAATATGAATAAAGTCACAAATGTACAAAGCAGAAGATGTAGTAAAGTACACCGAAAGAGGATCGAAGCTACCTCCCATGCATGCCAATACCCTCTCAGTAGCCTCGCCTTCCAGTGGGAGGAGGAGCTCACATAACTATACAATGTGGCAAGGCTAGTGCCTCCCCAACCGTAATCCCTCATTCGCGGGATATCCACCATCGTGCTCAGAAAGTATAATCCAACGGTATTCTTCTTATTTGCAAACTGGGTAGTATCGAGGACATACAGAAGAGATCTACAAGCGTAATGAGCAGTGGCCTCTAGAGTGTCAGGGTGTATGCTGTAGAACCTCTAGTGTAGCCAGCTGTAACGAATTATCCCTAGTCTATCCTTCGAGGGTATGGCCCCGAGTAGATAAAGCTAGACGGCATCCCATGATCCCATAACTGAGTCAAAAGGGATCAGATCACCCCCCAATCAAAAGGCTGGTAATCATAGGGAAGACATAGGGGTCATCATCATCTCCCTAGTAGAAGAGAAGTGGAAGGAGTTCATGGTGTCCCACCACCTCTTCATAAGAGCTGCAATGGCCAATTGGGTAGCCTGTATCTGTGTGATCGTGAAATAAAAGGTACCAAAGCCGGCCTACTACACCAAGGCTCAGACTCCAAGTAGGAGAACCTAATACCATCAATGGGGGAATATCACTATCCCATAGCTATTCGCCTAGCGGTTGTCGTCCTGTTATAAGAAAGTTTGTTCATTACAGTGTAGATGTGAGCAAATGCAAATGAACATGTGTTTTTGGAATTAAGGCTTACCAATCAAGCACCACAGGACAAGTGCAAATGTTGCTCCTGAAGGAGCTTATGCGGAGCCACCCTTGGCTGAAACTTAGTAAAGGTGAGCATGCTACCATGAATAATTTGGTAAACATCAAGTTGGTATGTAGCCAAATCAAATAGCTTGAGAGGCAGAGCTAGGAGATTGGATTCAAACATGGGAGGAAGGATGTCCTTCACTACCATGTTTGGGTTATCCTTCTACACGTCCATGTCCTTAGCAAGCATATGTACATTAGCCTCAAGTACTGGAGAAGGTGCGTCAACCTCCAGAAAGACGGGAGGAACATCTTCCTAAGGGATATCAATGCCCATCAAGAAAGAGTATGTCTGGGTGAGCTGAAAATGAGGGAGAGCAAGGAAGAAAACTAAAAAAACTACCCAAGGGAGCCTAAAAATCCAAAAAATAAAGAGAAATGTGAGAAACCAAAATGAATGAGTAAGGGACTATGCCGAAATGTGAGAAGCACGTAATGCAGGGTGGAAGACTCAAACTCAATCGAATCACAAACCGATTGGTTCAAAATGTAGAGAAAAGTAGCAGTTTCAAAAAAAAAAAAAAAAAAAAAAGGGCATGGGATGTTGGGCAATGTAAGAGAGAGAGAAAATCTAGAAAGAGAGAGAGTGAGAAAGAGACGAAAGATGTTTTCGGATGGTATGGAGTTCAAATGAACCGTTGGTTTTCTTTTTAAAACATTTCGAGAGGTGAAAAGATAAAATTGTCCTTGAAAAACTCAAAATAGTCGGCCGACCCATCTTTTGTTCGGTCGACCAATTTTGTAATTGACAGCCTAAATGAGTTGCCAACAAGGTCCTTCTGTATAGGCAAAGTCATATTTTTGTCCAAATAAGCTGGGTTTATGTTTAGAAGGGAGAATTGGTGCTAATCAGACTCAATGTAAAGTAAACATGTCAAGTCCATTCACGAAAAATCGAGCCATGCAAGTGAAGGAAACCGATTAATATGGATTTCTATTAAACATGAGATGGTTACAATGGTTTCTTCAAAACCCAAAAAGAGAGGTCCTAGTCATTGCAATAGTAATTGTATTTCACAAAGGGAAAGTACTAGGACATGCAAGCCCAAAACAATCATACGCCGGATTGTTTATAAGCATAAAGGTGTAACACTTGTCCTTGAAGGAGAAAAATAAGGGAAGGATGCATCTGGTGGTAGCTTAAGTTGTGGGGAAAAGACTATAGTGCTGCAAGGAGTATGAAAGGTTTCTTGGTGCATTGTCGTCATCACCAAAATCATTGCGACCATTAGAGCTTCGTTCGACGCCGAAAATGATTCTTGTGTCATCTTCTTCATTGCTACTCACCACCAGAGAACCTGAGGTAGGTGGTTAGAGTGATTCCAAATTGTCGTCCTAATGCCAAAAGAACTCTGTCATTGGAAGGGGTAAAGAAATAATCATGAGGAATAGGAAATGAATGGCAAGATCAATGCATTATACCCCTAGAGAATTGGTGAGATGAGGGCAAGAAGATCCCATGGGCAAGGAACTTTGAGGTACGCGAGGTGTCAGACCAAATCCATGAAAATGACCACAGGTCCGAGCATACCTCAGAGACCGGCTGGCAATTTCACTGCGGCCACGAACTCGTTTTCCATTGTCAATGGTGGGTTCCTCCAGAACTGCCCACAATCCCTCTCTCCTATGAACAAGCCTTTTTCTATCCCCTTGGCCACTAGAGGAAGTTCTTGAGCATATGACTTCCAAGTCTGAAACTACAGCATCATCAGAGCACTCATGAGACAAGCTGGCAAAGTCGAAGTAATGAAGAGAACCCATATCTCAGGATACACTAAAAAGAATGAAGAGAGAGAGGTTGTGGAATTCTTGGAAATGAAAGAAGGTGTACAAAGCCACATAAACAACAAACTTTGGGTGGCTGATAGTTGTTTGCAGGCAATGTACCACCTTTTTGCACACTATTAGAGGTGGAAAAGTCAGCAGCCCTCGGGGAGTGCTCAAATGAGCCGGCTGGCTGAACATTTAGCAGGCCAACCATGGTATTGACCGATAGGTTTTGGGGAAGTTGGTTTGAAGGGATTGATGAATTTCAGGATACCAATATAGGGGCAAGAATACATCTACGTGGATTAGAAAAGAAGAAGGTATCCGAGTGCGTGTGTAATGGTTCAGAAGGAAAGCG
The DNA here is from genome assembly GCA_022316695.1 of Camellia oleifera. Classification (NCBI taxonomy): domain Eukaryota; kingdom Viridiplantae; phylum Streptophyta; class Magnoliopsida; order Ericales; family Theaceae; genus Camellia; species Camellia oleifera. Next base: position 32,469,219 of record CM039311.1, read on the forward strand.
GAGCAAGCTAAGCATGAAGTTAGAAGTCATTCACAAGTAAAAGATATTTGTTATACATATGGGCCACAAAGGGTGCAAGTTGGTTATAAAAGTGGTTACAAAATGTCCTACGATAGTTGAGGATGCTACATTCAAAATTCTTACAAGCCATAAAAAGAAAGAAATGGAAAAATGTGAAAAAGTGGAGTATAAGCTAAGATAAGGCTAAGCGGCTAGAGCCATCATCCCAGTAAGTAGTGGAGAACCCACATCTCCAAGGACATCATCATCGCCACTGCCCCTACTGCCAAAGACACTACTGCCTGTAGAGGAATAATCAAGAGGTCTGTAAAGTGTGTTGTCATCATCATCATCATCATCATCATTATCATCATCATCGTTACTAATAATGATCACCTCAGGCACAGTAGCTCCACCCTACAAGAAAAGGCGAAAAGTCAGCCAAAGATAAATGGAAAATGTTGTATGGGAACCATTTAGAAGGAAATGATCAGTTTTTAGAAGCAACAACACCTCGAGGTGGACATCTGAAATATGTGGAGCTACTGAAACTTGGCCCTACCTATGTCCTCATCGACCTCGGAGGCCCAAGCCATGTTGCCCATGAGGAGTTTGTCCAGGACCATGGTAAAGTCCTCTCCTATAGGCCCGAGTCTGTTTAGGCTCATCAACCGCTTCCTGTCGGCTACTACTAGCACCGCGGCGAGGGTATCCTAGTCTGTGCCTCCTCGCATAGGTGGTAATGTAAGCAAGCTCGGGATCATAGCCATCTATCATGGTCGTAATAAGTGCCTATGCCACTGTGTTTCTAGAGGAGGTGTCACTGCCTGATAGCGTGTTCAGTTGGTCGAAACTGATAGGGGAGTGGGGTGGAAAAGGGAGAAAATCATCATCAGCCATGGGTAATTCTTAGAAATAAGTTTAGAAAGTTGAAAAAATGTTTTCAGACGAAAGTGAAGGAAGGTGGATAGTCGTGCCTTTTTATAAACTTTCAAAATTACGAAATGACTGTTCTAACCCTGCAATAACCCAATAGGGCCGATCGAAAAATGAGTTATTTGGTCGACTAAGTTTTCAATAGCCAAGTGAACCTCAACAGCATATTGGAAGAAGGTTGTTCAGAAGTGTGCAGTGGTAATCCAGTTGTGTGTGGTTGTAATCCTTGCCATGCGCTAAAGCCGAATTATCTAGCAGAACTCGTGGAAATGAAGGTTTGTCCCTGTCTTTGTTGTGGTTTTCTTACATTTGCCTCTACATCATAATGCTTCTATTGTTGCAATCGCCCCCGACATGTGCTAAGTGTGAAAGGCATACCCTCCAATTAGTATCGTCCCCTGCGGGGCAGGCGGTTAACACCACCATCGGTTAATACCGTCCCATGTAGGGTTGACAATTAACACCACCTCTGGTTAATACTATCCCATACGCGGGCTGGCGGTTAAGACCACCTCCAATTAATACCGTCCCGTGCATGGGGTGGCAGTTGACACCACCTCTAGTTAATGTTGTCCCATGCAAGGCTGGTTGTTAACACCTCCCTTCGTTAATACCATCCCTTGTGCAGACTGGAGGTTAACACCACCTCTGGTTAATACCGTCCCCTGCATGGGCTAACACTTAACACCACCATCAGTTAATATTGTCCCCTACAGGGTTGGCAGTTAACACCACTCTCCGATTAATACCGTCCTCTACGTGAGCTGTCAGTTAACACCACCAACAGTTAATACTGTCCCCTGTGGGGGCTAGTGGTTAACACCACCCTCAGTTAATACCGTCCTCTACACGGGCTGGCGGTTAATTCCACCCTCCGATTAATATCTTTCCCTGCATGGGTTGGCGGTTAACACCACCCTCGGTTAATTTTGTCTCCTGCGGGGGTGGCGGTTAATACAACCTCCAGTTAATATCATCTCCTGTGTGGGCTGGCATTGACACTATTTTCGATTAATACTATCCCTTACATGGCTGACAGTTAACACCACCCTCAGTTAATACCGTCACTTGCGGGGCTACCAGTTAATATCGTTCCCTGTGGAGGTTGGCGATTAATACCACCTTCCGTTAATGTTGTCCCCTGTGTGGCTGGCAGTTAAGACTACCTTTGGTTAATATCATCCCTTGCACAGGCTAGTGGTTAATACCACCTCTGGTTAATATCATCTCCTGCGCGGGCTGGCGGTTAACACCACACTCGGTTATTACCATCCCCTACCAGCCTGGCAGTTAACACCACCTCTAGTTAATAACATCCCCTGCATGGGTTGGTAGTTAACACCACCCTTGGTTAATACTGTCCCTGTGTGGGCTAGCAGTTAACACCAACTCTGGTTAATACCGTCCTTTGTGCGGGTTGGCAGTTAACACCACCGCCGATTGATAGTGCCCCTATGGGGTTGGCGGTTAACACCATCATTTTCTCCTCCATGTCACAACATGTTTGGAGTGTGTTGGGCAGTTCCTTCTTGCTGTGACTGCCGGTCACATGCGGCTTTGGCTATGGCCATCATTTTTTTCTTTCCCTTTCGTGCCATGGCGTGAATAGGTGTTGTATTTCTTTCATACATTGCATGCTTTCTTGTGTTACGCATCATTCTTCACATTTTCCACAATTGTTAGCTTGCTTTGCATGTTATTTGCATGAGGTCCTCCTTTTCCTTTTGCATCTTTGCAGCTTTATCTGTTTGTCCCATCTCGTCACCCTTCGTGGCATTCGTGTCATTAAGTTTTTCAAAACTCTGGTAGTGTGGTACACATAAGACCAATTATCAAGTTCTCGCAACGCACGCCGCGTAAGCCCACCCTTCCAAAATATGTTTTGAGCATAGCATTTGCATTCTGCCCTTGAACTACGCTGGTTTGATTCCTTGCAAAGGAATACATAGGCAACCTTGAGGTTTAACCAAGTTTTATCTACATTTTGTTTGTTTGCCCAAGTCTTACGGCCTTGTCAAAAAGGCCGTCTTCGGGCTTTGACATTCACTTACGTCATGAAATGATGCACCAAACTCTATCAAAGAAGGGCAACTGTAGACACCCTATTTTTGACTAGCCTTGACACTTGGGCACTCCCTTTTGAGCTCCCAATGATGAAAAGATGAGGTGTTAATCTTTGCAAGTTTCACGGTAGAAGTTCTAAGGATCAAGCTTTAAACTCTCCAACAACTTATTTTGGACAAAATGTTTTTCGACCAAAATGAAATCTCTTTCAAAACAAGTTTTAGTAGGAGTAACTCCAAACATTAGTGCAATGTTCTAAGGCTCATATTTTCTAAATCCAAAACATGGTATTCTTTTAAACAAACTAAGCAAAAAATATAGTAAAAGTGAATGGAAATGGTGAAATCCTCTGAAATACTTGTTGTAGGTCGACTTTTCGTGCTCCTTTCAAAGACAGCTAACCCTACAGCTCGGACTCTCGCGGTTCTGAGTCTGATCTCACAAGTGTTATGTGAAATAGATAAACACCAAAGAGTTCAAATCCGACAAATTTTTTGAAAAATCGATTTTGAATAAAAAATGCTAAAAATGGATTGTTTTGCCAGATACAGAGTCGCCATCTAAATATTTTGGAAAATTTTGGAAACCTATGACTCATGCTAAAGGCCATGTGTCCGTCATCACCAAGATTGTCTCAGCTCGTGAACTTAGGTACGAGAAGGGAAGGCCATGAATTCAGCACCCCACTTGCTTGATCAAAGATCGGCCTCTACTAATCATGATGTGAATCTTATTTACATTATGTGCTCTTGCTTTGGTTATTAGGCTAACTTTCTATGTGATGCACACACAAGTGTAAACTAATTTGCAAAAATTTGAACATTTCGATTCAAGTTTGTTTTGAAAATTGTTTCAAATATGTACCACTTGAAAAAGTGATCTCATATGCACATTACTCAAATTATTTCAATTCAAGCAATTAGCCTTCATCCACAGGCATTCAAGTAGATATAGCACTTAAGCATATGGCCCCATGGCAAACATGCTAGACATGGCAACAAACACATTCATGCAATATGCTAAAGCACAAAAATGCTCACCTAGTACTCTGAGGCAAACCAAATGAAACCAAGAGTTAGAAAACATGCATGCTCCTAACTAATGCAACACTTGCGATATGCAACTAATAGGCTCGACTACTAATTATGATATGTGAATCAATTTGATAGCATGTGTTTTAAACACCTTTTCAAAGAAGTATTTAAATGACAATGCATTGTTAGAATGATGAATCGAGTCTCGATGCATGCAAAACAAGTGGATGCAAACATGGAGTATGCTAAAAGGAAAGTGTTGTTCTAAAACTAACCATCATAAGCAAGTAAATAAAAGGGAGAAAGACGTGGGGTTGGAAGACATACACATTATTACAAGTTTGCTCTCGCGTAGGAGGGTCTGAATAAATGAACTAGCCAAGCTAACTAATTAACTAACTATTACAAACTGAATGAAATAAACTAACTACACTAGCTAATTACCTAGTTATTACAACACAGATTAATTAACTATTCTAGCTAATTAAATAAGTACAACACATAGCTATTCTAACTAATTAATTACGAACCCATTACTTCAAGCACAACACTAATATTATTACAACATCACTTCATAGTTCACGGATCCCGAGAATCGAAGGAGGCTCATGCATGGATGTGGATTTCCACCCGATAATTCTCTCTATTTTGCTACTGGAATGCCTCTGTTGCATAGTCACAATTGAAAAAAATGCATTGTTTTTCACCTCAACTTCTACTCTGCTTTGTTGGAAAAAGGGCACTACTTGCCTTGAAAAAGTGGCCGGTAACCCAGAAGTAGTGGCTGGCAGGCCACTAATAGTGTGTTGCCATCCATAAGAAGTGGCTTATCGGCCATTGGTGCTGGTTCTGTCCTACAACAATAAAGGACAAACAGAGCACAAACCAAAGTATTCTTAAGGGATGTTTATCCACCCTACCTCTCCTTATCAGCAAACAGGTCAAATGAGGGATAGGTTTGGTTCGCAAGCCATCAATCGACGCAATTTCATTGCGTGACACATTTTATTATCTTGCATCACTTTTAGTCCCAATTTTACTACTTCATTTTAATTACCATCCATTCCTCAGTTCATTGAGTCCAAAAGTGAAGATTAAGTCCTATAATGGAGAGAAGTACCAAGCCAAAGTTGTTTTAGGCATGAGAGAAGTGTCATGCCGTTGGTAATGAACCCCCAAAGGGATTAAACCATTAACCACAACAACCTCAATCTCAAGCTTAAACAAGCAAGTAGTTTGAAACAACTTTCAAAGCAAAGAAAAAGCCAAGAAATGAGGGAGACTGCAGAGGTGATTAGATATAAATACAAGTATGAAAAGCTTGAGATAAACACTAGCAACTCAAATAGGTTAGTGACTAAGGCCTAAACCACCAAACCTATGAGGACCATTACACTACAAGCATGCTATACAAAGCTCAAATGTAATGAACAACTAGAAGCAGTGCTAAAACAGTCCAAAAAAGTGTTGGAATTAAGCTAATAATAGCTAAAACAATAAGCTAAAACATAGAGCAAGTTAAGCTAGTAAGCAAACACAAGAAGGGGAGGCTAACCCTTCCATTTTTGGGACTTCAAAACATGATTTTTGCCTCTGAAAAACCTCTGGAAATCAGTGGTAAAAAGCTCAAAAAAAGGTGATGAGAAGGTGGGAAACACAAGGGCAAAGGCCTTGGAAACAAGGTTCAAAGAAGGGATATCAACCCCTCTACCTTAAATGGCCTTAAACCACAAGTTTCATCCCAAAACTTTAGTATAAAAATAGTCCAAAAAATAGTAGGAAAAATAGAAAATAAATCAAAGAAACAAGCCATGACTTATACCCCTTGAAGAGGAGAACCCATTGCAAACCAATAAATACACACCCTCAAGAGCTAAATGCAAGCTCAAAAACACCTTAGCACAATTACCGCAAGGTTTGGTTTAGAGTGTATAGGCAAAGAGTGAAGAACTTGCAAGAGAGAGAGAGAGAACTGTAGAGAGAGAGAGAGAGAGAGAGAGAGAGAGAGAAGTTTTTGCTCCAAAATTTTCTAACCTTCAAAACAAGAGGGGAGGTCCTCCATATATAGAAAAACATGAGACTCTCTCAAAAATATCCATACAGACACGTATGGACTGGTGCATGCACCTGTGGAAACAGCTAGGACAGTTGGCAAAAATATTTGAAAAAACACACAAGTGGGCAGCAACCCACTAATAGTGGCCGGCAACCCACTAGTAGTGGATGGCAGGCCACATTACTGGCCGATAGTCAAACATAGTGACCGGCTATCCACACAAGTGGGTTTGCAGGTCTTAAGATGTTTTGGCTTGAAAAACTGTTGTTTTGGTCCAAAAACAAGACAAGATGTTCACAGGGTTTTGAGGCTCAAAGTTGAGGCATTCTGCTAAGGACTACGAGCATTTGACAAGCATATACATTCATCATTGGGTACGCAATCGGCGGCGCCCAAGTAACAAGGGCAGTCAAAAATGGGGTGTCTAAAGTTGCCTCTCTTTGACAGAACTCAAAGTCATGACATGACGTGAGTGAATGTCAAATCTCGAAGACGACCCATTTTGACAAGGCCATAAGACTTGGGTAGACAATTAAGACATAAATAAAATTGGTTGAGACTACAAGCTGCCTATGTATCCTTTTGCAAGGAATCAAACCAGCGTAGTTCTGGGGCAGGATGCAAAATGATAAGCATGAAAAATACCTGAAAGCTGGACTCACACGCCCTACGAAGCTGGCTATTTTCAAAACTCATGATCATGCAAGATGATGTAATAAGCAATAACAAGACAGCAACATATGAAGGTGCCTCAGGCTTAAATCGAAATAGGTTCCCCACAAGAAGAACTAAATGCACACTCTGACCATGCCGAAACCATGAAAGGAGGAGAGAAAAACACCGCTCAGGGTCGCGTTTCACGCGTCCTGAGATAAAACCCGCCCAGGGTCGCGTTTCACGCATCCTAAGATATTCTAATCACGCTGAAATCATGAGAAGAGGGAAAAATAATAATAATCACTTTAGGGCCGCGCTTCTTGCGTCCCGAGATAAAACCTACCCAAGGTCATGTTTCACACGTCCTGAGATACTCTAATCATGCTGAAATCGTGAGAAGAGGAGGAAAACTGCTCGGGGTAGAGCTGCGTTTCACACGTCCTGAGATACTCTAATCACGCTGAAATTGTTAGAAAAGGAAAAAAAAATTGCTCGGGGTCACGTTTCACGCATCTATAGACACCCCATTTTTGACCGTCCTCAAGACTTGGACGTCATCGTTTGAACACTCGATGATCATCTATGCTCGTGTTCGTTTTGAGTTTCTGAAGATCTCAGCTGTGCGCCTTGCCTTGGAGCCTCTCAACTTATTTGTTTTGTGCTTGGTTGTGGACCAAGAGCTTGTGGCTTTGTTTCTGAGGGAAGAGGGTGGTTTGTTGGCCATCCCTACAACCCATCGGTCAGACCTCGTGCCTATCGGCCATTCCTTCTTTTCATCGGCCATCAGTGGTGGATGGTCGGCATCACTGATGGCCGGTCGACACCTTTATTGGCCGGTCGGCCATACTTTTTGGCCAAGACCTTTTTATTTGCTTTTGTAGATATTTTGTTGCCAGTTGTGACAGCTGGTGAGCATAGAACTCATCCTCCATACACGTGCATGGAGGGATTGAACCAAGCCTCTAGCTTGTTCAACAAGCTTGAGACTTGGATTTCTATAAGAGGAGAAGCCCCTCTCCCTTTCCAGAGGTTCTAAAATTTGCATTAGAGACAAGATATCTCTCTATATATTTCTCCCTCCCCCTCTCTCTCTCTCTCTCTCTATATTTGCACTTGTTTGTGCCTTAAAGTGGTTTTTCTTCACACTTTTGCACTAAAGCACGTAGTGAAACACCTTCACTCTTGAGCTGAGGTTCTTGGAGATTTGTTTAAAGCTCCTAAGCTTGGTTTTGCCTCAAAATTTGCTGCTTTGAAGTTGTTCTTCAAGGGTGAGTCTTCACCCTCTTTATAGCTTTATTTTTGATTAAGTCTTTGGCACTATTTTCATGTTGTTTTAGGCCTAACTTTCAACTACAAAAAGCTTCATTTTTAAGTATTTGAAATGTTTGTTTGAGGCTTCTTTGGTGTTGGGGGTGGTCTACCCCCTTTTGTGCCTTGTTTGGCTTTGTTTTGTGCCATCCTTTTAGACCTTAAAGGTCACCTTTATTTGGCCTCTTTACCACTGAATTCCAAAGGAATTTCAATGGTGGAAATGTGGTTTTGAGGCCCCAAATGGGAGGGGGTTGTCCCCCCCTCATTTTCTCTTGTGTGCTTGTGTTGATGGCTCACCAAGTTAGCATGTTTTTCTACCTTCTTGAGGCTCTATCTTAGCATGTTTTTGTAACTTTTCTAACATGTTATAACTCTATTTTGGGTTGGTTTGATCACTTGTTGCATGCTTCATGTACTTGTAGTGCAATCCTCCCTATAGCCTTAACATGCATCTTGCTTTAGACCATCATTTTAGCATGCTTTTGGCTCCACTCCAACAAGCTTTTGCTCATGTTTTGACATGCCTTAGCTCTATTTTAAGTTGTTTTGGTCATGGATGCCTTGCTTTGTATAGCCATAGTTCAATATTGCTCACTAGCTTTGTGTTTTGAGTTCATTAGCATGCATTGCTTAGGCTATTTGCATGAATTAGCATAATTTGATATGTGATTTCAGAGCATGTTTCACTATCATGCCCTCACATCTTTCACTCTTTCAATGCTTTGGAGGGTTGGTGCTTTATGCCTTAAGTGTGAGCCAATTTGTATGCCATCATGCCTAAGCTTTTAGGATGTCATTTCAGTGTGTTTTTGGTGTTATTTTGCCATGATACAACTCTATTTTTAGTTGGTTAGAGCATCCCTCATTTTCTTCTTACACTTGTAGTGTAACCATGCTCATTGGCCTAGCTTACTTGGTGTTTTGGCTCTAGTCCATGCATATTTTGGCCTTGTTTTGACCTTCCTTGGGACTATTTTGAGTCACCTTGGCCCTTTGGGGCTTGCTTGATATGGCTATGGTGCAAGTACTGTTGCTAGCCTTAAGCTTTGTGCCTCCTAGCATGCCTCATTTGTCATATGTGCATGTTTTGACATCATTTGGAATGATATTTCAAAGCATATAGTGTTGTCGCACTTCCATATTTTTCACTCTTTAAGTGCTTTTAAGAGTTGACCCTTATGCGTAGTTGATGAGCCATCACATGAGCATGTGTTCTTGGCCTTTTTGTGCCTAGGTTTTGGTGTGTTGGCCACTGTTTTGGAGCCTTATCGGTCTGTCCATATGTGGTTTAAGTCCATGGAACATTGTATTGCATGCCTCTTGTATGATGCTCTTTACTAGCTTTGATGTTCTTGGCCTCCGAACATGTCTCGCATGCATTGTTTGCATGGTAAAATCTTGTGCATGTTATTCTAGCATTGGTAAAATAGCATGTTGTTTGCATGTTCTTGCATTGCATGTTGTTTGCATGTTGTCTTTGCATTGTGTTTGGATTGGATATTAATCCAAACACGAGAAACGAGGGGCGTTTCATACTTGAAGTGATGAAACGTGCCTCATTTCTTCGTTGCCGACCCTCTTGATCAAAGCATGATAGAGGTATAGGCTCATCGAGTCCTATGTGTTACTTGTGCATTCATCGAAATTGTGCAAGCTCGACTTTTTGGCCATCATGCATTGAGATGCATGATTGGTGGCTTGAGAGCTGAGCACTACACTCCTTTGAGCTTGAGACATGATAAGGAGTGTGGTTGTACACACATTTTCTTGCAAATACACTGCCATGCCTCTGTTTGTGCTCTGTTGCAGCAAAAGGAGAAATTGCAAGAAGCAATGGCCGACCGGCCATCAAAGCTGCCGACTGGCCACCAAGTCTGCTGATCGGCTATCAAAATTAGCCGATAGCCATTAACTCTGGCCGATGGCCATTCCTCTTGGCTGACCATCCCTCAGCATATTCCTAAGGTGGGTCAGAAGCATCTAGGAAGTTGGCACAATTTTCAGAGGTCTAAAAGAGTGCAAACAGAGGCATCTTGAGGCACGGTAGTGGATTTCCAAGCGAAGCCGACCAAGCATGCATATCCTCTCCCTCCCCCGCTTCCCGAGGCCATTAGTTTAAATTGCTTAGCTAAACTAATTCATTAGCTTAGATTAGCTAGCTGCTCAATTTGTGTTGTAATTAATTAACTAGTTGGTTAATTAGCTTGGTTTGTAATTAATTAGCTTAGCGTAGCTAGTTAGTTGATTTATTCGGACCCTCTGTCGAGAGGGCACAATGTTGTAATAAGTGTTCGTGTGTGTGTGTGTCTTCCAAACCCACGTCTTTCTCCCTTTTATTTACCATCTTTTGATGGTTAGTTTTAGGGCATGTTTCAATTAGCATACTTATGTTGGCATGCGTGCATCATTCATTCGTCTTGCATGCACCGGGCTCGACGCATCATTCAAACTGCATTGTATTTCAATACCTATTTGAATACATGTATCAAATGTCGCATTCATATGCCATCTAAGATAGCCAAGCCCATTTAGTTGCATTTTACATGTGTTGCATTAGGCATTGTTGACATAGCTAGGATCATGCATTGATTACTAACTAGCTTCTATTTTTGCTCAGAGTACACTGTAAGTGTTTACGCTTTAGCATCCTTGCATGTGTGTAAGTGACTGCCATGATAGCATGCTTGCCATGAGGTTAATTGCTTAATTGATTAACTGCATGAATGCCTATGGATGAAGGCTTCATTGCTTGAATTGGAACAATTCATCAAAATATGCGTTTTAAGCCCACTTTGCGGAGTGGCAAAATCATGTTGTTTTTCTAAGCCCACCTGAGGGTGGCAAATCCGCGTCTTAGCCCACTTGCGAGTAGTAACTCCAAACCATTTTCGAAAAAATAAACATGAAATGTTTTGTTCCAAATCGAGCGATCTAGTCTATACTTGTATGCTATGCGCATCACATAGTAAGCTAGATTAATAATCAGAATAAGAACACATGTGTTTTCAAAAACAACATATCATGTTAGTAGAGACTGATCCTTTGATCGGACGAGCGGGGGTGCTTATTTAAGGACCTTTCCCTCTCGTACCCAAGTTCCCGAGCCGAGGCAACTTTGGTGATGACGAACATGTGGCCTTAGGCACGATTCAGGGTTTCCTAAATTTCCCGAAAACAAAATATTTAGGTGGCGACTCTAAAATCTGGCAAAGCAGTCCATGTTTGGCGCTTTTTGATTAAAATCGATTTTCCAAAACGATTTGCCGGATTTGGACTCTTTGGTGATTTATCAGTCTTACATTGCACTTTGTGAGATTAGATTCAGAACTGTGATAGGAGTCCCAACTGTAGTAGCTAAGAACTACAATTCGCGCCCTCACGTGCGGAGCAGAGTTTCGGGCGGTCTATAGTTTCTGGCAACTCTGCTGGGGATTTAGAAAACTTGACTCGAACTCATGATATGTTGTTTACCTACACTTATGTGTTTCTTTGCATTGCATTTGCATTGGTGCGCCTAGGACACCGTGTTTGCCATCTGCTATTCCTGAACGGTTTGCTGGAGGCTTGCTTGGAAAACCGTGCCATAAGGCTGACCGGTTGCGGGCTCTGCCATGATGGGAACACAAACCTCAGTTTTTGCCGAGGCACCCTTTTTGACTATTCGACCTTGTTGCATATCAGAAACTATAGTGACCATTCCAAGCTATATCGGAATTGCGGCTGATCTTCAGGCGGAGTTCGTTCTAGAGCTCGAGCCTGAGCCACTACTACTGAGGGTATGGCCTTTTGATCCCGTGACTTATCATCCTCACACGCACAGGCTGCCGCTTTGATGATTTTGTCAGTGGCGTGGAAGAGGATCTTCTATTGAGGGAGCCTCACTCCTATCTTTTCTATGGCACTTCCGAGGGACAAACTTTATTTTGTATGCATTCTTGCCTTTCATTTAACTGTATTTTTTACATTGCCTTTCATTTGAATGCTCTTTATCACTGTCTTTCATCTGATTCAACTCTTTCTTTGCCACATGAGGACTCCCACTTGTACAGGGGTTATGGAGCAGTGACAACCAGAGACTGGTATTATGAGCTCCCTCCCGGGGTTCGCGACCTCGTCGACGAGGCTGGCTTTGGTCTATTCTGCACCGGACTCTCGCGACACCTGGCTAGTGGAGCTCTTCTCGTAGCGTTGGTGGAGAGGTGGTAGGACACCACCAACTCTTTCCACCTCTCTTTTGTTGGGGAGATAACGATGACTCTCTACGACTTTTCCATGATCACCGGCTTATGAGTAAGGGGTGATCCGATCCCCTTCAACATGCACATGGGCGAGTGAGAGGCAGCTTGGATCAACCTACTCAGAGTGTGCCCACTTCTATACAGGCCGGCGATGGTAAGGTACAGCTAGTTCACCGAACACTTTTGTGGGAGTGAACCTGAGACACCGAGGGAGGTAGAGCAGTATGTCAAGGGCTTCTTGATGTTCCTACTTGGTACAACCTTGTTTGCGAACAAGTGGAACACCATAGGCTTATACTTACTAAGCGCCCTCGTGACCTTGCCTCGAGTTCGGTTCTACAATTGGGATGGAGCTGGCCTTGCCACACTTTATGGCTATATGAGCTCTACTTCCCGCATGAGGGGAGAGCAGGTCGGAGGCTACTGGAGAGCCTGGGAGGTATGCACCACACCTTTCTGTTTTTGTATTTTTTGTTCAACATCTATTCACAACTTCTGCTTTCTACTTTGCACTTTCTATTTCATATCTGTTCATGCATTGCTGATAACACTGTTGCCCTTTTCTCACAGTTATGGATTTATGCCTATTTCTCGGCCCTGTCTCCAGAGCCTGTAGATGAGATCCCACCGATAGTGCCTTACTCACGGTAATACGACAGCTGGTGCCGGCGCTGGCGCCGGAGCCGTGATGACATGACATTTGCCTTCTACCGCCAATACTTCGATACGGGGGTTGCCGACAAGGTAATCCGAAACTCACAGTCATTTTCTCTTTACTACTGTTCTGATTCATACTTCAACAACTGACGACAACTAACAATTTGTACATTCTCTGTTTACAGATTATATGGTAGTCTTAGGCGACGATGCCGGCTGGTGTGAGGGACCAGTACGCTGGGGCTTGGGCCACATCCCGATTTCGGATTTTGCTAGAGGGCCCAGTTTGTCAGGCCTGGTTCTTAAGCAAGCGATTTATATGCTAGACTCTAGGCTTGCCTAATCCGGTTGTTCCCATGCCTCTAACGTCCATGAGGATAGCAAATAGCCTCCCAATTGAGGCGATTATTCAGTTCATGGTGGGACTAGATGCCGACTTCTTTAGAATGGAGAGCGACTACGCAGCTTTCATCCATACTTATCCCATGCCGCCCCTGATTGGAGTTTGCGCGAGCGACGCAGCAGGTGCTCTCTTGGCAGGTGAGGCTACTCGGGAGGCCGAGGCTGGTATTGGATGGACCCCCCAGTTATGCAGGTTGCCAGTTGGCCAGCGATTCCCACTGTGCTTACATGTTGGTGGCCGATCGGGTTAGCTTATCAGATCCTGATAGAGCCACTCGAGATAGGGCATGGGTATGTCAGAGCCCGTGGCGCACCACAGATATGAACCATACTTTACCGTACTTTCCCTTCCTAGAGATATTATTCCAAATACTGATCATTCAAATGCACTTGCAGGCACCAATCGAGTACATAGAGGGCCTGCTCCAACTGGTTACTTCTCTGATTGGCATGGTGCAAAGGAGGGAGACGTTGCTCGATCTCCACGGTATCCAGGTATTTTTACTACTTTCTACGTACATTTCACTGCTACCTTAGCATTGTTGTGCACCACACTATCACATTCCCACTAATACACTAATACGCATACTGTAACATTCACACCACCCTACACTGCACTAATTCACTGCAATGACACATTGTACTTATACTGTACCTTTTGCGCTCATTTTACATACATACACTATATCTGATATGTCGACACTTGTTTTCCAAATCCCATCTGTACCGAGGACATCAGCAGCAGCAGCACCAGTGGCACCTTCTCCAGTGGCAGGGAGGAGAGGTAGAGAAGCCCCAGTACGGGGCCAAGATGAGCGCCGAGGTCGAGGCTGAGGCAGGGGTGCTAGAAGCCGAAGTAGTGAGTTTGAGCCCATGTTAAGCGGAGATGATACCGAGACCTGTGACTCTAAGGAGGAGGAGGCAGTGAGCCATCATTCTGAGTCTGAGGGTGGAGGTGATGATGCTGGCTCAAGGTCAGGGAGCGGAGATGACACCGAGGCTGGCTCTAAGGTAGGGAGTGGAGATGATGGGACCAACTCTGGCTCAGAGTCTGATTTTGATAGCGGTGCTGATGGAGATAGTGCCCCTAAGTCCCCTCTGAGGAAGAGGGCGAAGAGGGCCTCTCGAGCTTAAGATGACTGGCACTGATTTTTGTACTTTTTGCTTAGTTTCTTTTATTTTTGTAGTTCAGCACATGTATAGCTTCAAATAGACTTGTACTTTTGCTTTCAAAAACTTGAAAACCATGCAGTTTTATGAAAAGAGTTATTATTTTTGTATCATGAGCACCACATTTGCATGGAATGAAAATGGAGTTCGAATTTGAAACCAAAATATAACTTATATTGGCACGATGTTCTTAATTGGGTGATGAGTCAACCAACAACCAAAATACAAAATACAACTCGATAAGCAAAGCAAAGCCAACTCAAACACAAATATGTAGACTTGCTAAAACCAAAAGACTCAAAACAAGACCTCAAAACACAAAGACCAAGACAAAACTAGACTGCCCAAACTACTAAACCAACAAGTGGATAGCAGGCTAGAAAAGGTGGGTTGCCGGCCACTATAGCTCGACTTTTTCGCGCCCCCTTTTGGAGAGCTCGATGGTGCTATAGTTCGGACTCCTGTCACGGTTCTAAATCTAATCTCACAAAGTGCAATGTGAAACTGATAAACACCAAAGAGTCCAATCCGGCAAATCATTTTGGAAAATCGATTTTAAATCAAATAATGCCAACATTGGACTGCTTTGCCAGATTACAGAGTTGCCACCTCAATATTTTATTTTTGGGAAATTTAGGAAACCTTGACTCGTGCCAAAGGCCACGTGTCCATCATCACCAAAGTTACCTCGGCTCGGGAACTTGGGTACAAGAGAGGAAGATCCTGAAATGAGCACCCCCGCTCGCTCGATCAAAGGATCGGCCTCTACTAATCATGGTATGTTGTTTTATAAACCTCATATGTTCTTATTCCAGTTATTTAACTAACTTTACTATGTGACGCACACAAGCAAGTATAGACTAAGTTGCAAGATTTGGAACGAATTAACTCATGTTTGCTTTCGAAAATGGTTTGAATTTGCCACCCTCAAGTGGTCTAAAACGTGGATTTTCCATTAAACATGATGGGCTTAAAACATGATTTGCCACTTCGCAAAGTGGGCTTAAACATACAATCATTGAATTGTTTCAATTCAAGCAACAAGCCTTCATCCACAAGTATTCATGCAGTTTAGCATTTAAGCACATAGCCTCATGGCAAGCATGCTATCATGGCAACATGGCAATCACAGTCATGCAATATGCTAAAGCGTAAAAGCTCACCGAGTACTCCAAGCCAAAACAAAAACTAGTTAGACAGATGCATGATCCCTAACTATATTAAATGACTAATGCAACACATGCAATATGCATTTAATAGGCTCGGCTACTAATATGGCATATGATACACTTTGATAACATGCTTTGAAAACGTATTTCAAAGAAGTATTGAAATTGCAATGTAGTTTGAATGATGCTCTGAGCCTCGGTGCATGCAAGACAAATGAATGGATGCAAACATGCAAGTATAAGGTATGCTAATCGAAATATGTCCCTAATCTAACCATCGAAAGCAGATAAATAAAAGGGAGAAAGACGTGGAGTTGGAAGACATACACACACACGCACACTTATTACAACAATATGCCCTCACGAAGGAGGGTCCGAATGAATAAGCTAAGCTACACTAAGCTAAGCTAATTATTACAAACCAACTAATTAACTATTCCAGTTAACTAATTATTACAACATAATTGAATAACTAGCTATACTAAGCTAATTAAGATACAACACTTGAATTGAATAATTAGCTACGCTAACTAACTAGTAAAGTGATTTAAATGGCCTTGAGGGATGAGGGATGCATGCATGCTCGGTTGCTTCCTTCCGAAAATGCCCTTGCCTTGCCATCAGATGCCTCTATTTGCATTCACTTTGATCACTGAAAAACCGTACCAATTTCCAGATTGCCTTTGCTCCAACATAGGAACACATTATTACAAAAATTCACTAGTGGCTGGTCAGCCACAAAAAGTCACTGGTGGCCACCTCAAGTGGCCGATCGACTAGCTCAAGTGGCCGGTCGGCCACCCCATTTTTTGGACTTTTGCTTTTTCTGTAACAGAGAGCAACAGAGGCAAAACAAAGCATTTTCAAGGAATACATGTACTGCTACACTCCTTATCATTTCTCAAGCTCAAAGGAGTGTAGCTCTTGGCTCTCAAGCCACCAACCAAGCATTTTCAATGCATGATGGCCAAAGAACCAAGCTTGTACAAGCTTAATGAATGCACAAACAAGACCAAAACAACCAAACCCTATCATGCATGATCAAGGGTGTCGGTGACCAAGAAAAATGACACGTTTCATCACTTTGAGTATGAAACGTTCCATTTTTCTTGTGTTTGGATTAACGTCCAATCCAAACACATGCAGTGCAACACAACATGCTTATTTTGTTCATGTTTTACTTGGTTCATTTTGTTTACACATTTTACATTACCAATTAGTCCTTTAACTGATTAAGTCCAAAGTGAGAGTCCTTTAATTGGAAAGAGGGCTTAAGCCACAAGTACCTTGAGCATGAAAGAGGCCTCATGCTGTTGGTTAGTAGAAACCCTCAAGAGAGGATTAAAACAATTAGGCATGAGAGCCTTAATTCCACACTTAAGCCAACAAAGAGCTTAAGGCCACTTTCAAAACAAAGTAAAAAGTGAAGAATAGAGAGAGGTTGTAGACATTTCAGTGCTGAAATGGCATGCAAAAGGACACTAAATCATGCAAGCAACACATGCAAGTCATGCTCAAAGCCTAAAACATTAAGCTAGTGAAGATCACAACACTATAGGCATGCAATACAAGGCTCAAAAGGGACAAACAGTCCTAAAACAACTTAAGAGGAGTCCTAAAACATGCTTGATGTAAGCTAAAAAAGGCTAGAATGAAAGGCCAACGCATAGCACAAACTAAACTATTAAGCACAATTGCACCACAAGCATACAAAGCAAGCCTCCAGTGGCCAAACCAGCTCAAAATAGAGCTAAAGAAAGTCAAAAAAGTAGCAAAAACATGCTAAGATCAAGTCACAAAATGGTAGAAAAACATGCTCACATGTTAGGCTATCTACACTTACAAACAAGACACAAAGAGGGGAGGCTACCCCCTCCTATTTTGGACCTCAAAACATAGTTTTTACCACTGAAAATCCCCTGGAATTCAGTGGTTAAAAGAGCCAAAAAAAGTTGTTTTAGAAAGCTTTGAAAGATGGCACAACAACTTAACAAGCAAGCTACAAGAAGGGTGGACCACCCCTAACTCCAATCAAACCTCAAACCACCATTTTAGACCATAAAAACAGAGATTTCAGAGGTTAAAACCAGCCTCAAAATAGCATGCAAAGTTGGCAAAACAAGTGTTTAAATTAGGCTTAAAATACAAGTGTTCTACCTCTTGAAGACAAGATGCTATTTAGGCAACAAAGGCAAGTCAAACCAAGCCAATATCCTCTTCTAGAGATCAAATAGGACCTCAAGATATCTCAACACAATTGTGATCAAGTTTGATCAAGGGCTCACATGCAAGAGTGTAGAGAATTTAGGCTTTAAGGCATAAAATATCAAGAGGGAGAGGATTCTAGAGAGAGAGAATTGTAGAAAGAGAGGTTTTAGAGAGAGGCTCACAAAATTTTTTCCAACCTTCAAAACTATATAGAATGGCATCTATATATAGCAATATATGAGCTTCAGGTCGAAATATCTGAATTGGGACAGCTGGCACATTGTGAAAACAACTGGAGGAGAAATATCTGCAAAATATCTGAGTTTTGGACACAAGTGGCCGACCAGCCACTGTTTGTGGCCGACAGCCCACATTTGTGGCCGACAGCAAAAATCTGCTCTCTAGGCCCAACTTCAAATGGGCATATCTTCTTCATCTAGACTCCTTTGCAAGTCATTCTTGAGTCTAAATTGAAGCCCCGGAAGTCTTTTTTCCAATGGTGGCCGCCTCACATCAAACTTCCCAGTATTCTAAGAGATATTCCTCTTTTAGTGAAGACTACTCAGTTTCGATCCAACCAAATTCATGCCTAACTTCTTCTCAGCTAGTTTTCTTCCCTCTTCTCCTCTTTCTTCAACCTCAAACCCCTAAATAAGGTGTTTTGGAAGAGTTTTCAAAGATTTCACCTCTCTTTCATTCATTTCCACTTTGTCGTTGCTCAGTTTACCGAAAAGTGCAACATTTAATGAAATGCGAGCCTTGGAGCATCGTAGAATCATTTTCAAAAATATTTTGAAAGAGAGGGTTTTAAAGTCTAAAATCATTTTGGTGAAAAGGCTTTGGTCCAAAAAGGGGGTGTGAGGTTGGGATTTGAAGCTCCTCTTGCCGAAGAAATCGAACCTTTGCACTGCACAACTTTCATCACCAAGTAATTAATCAACGGCGCCCAAGTCTTCAGGATGGTCAAAAATGGGCTGTCTATAGCCACTTATGATGAAACTACTAGACAGCTAACAGCTGGCCTCCACTCACAACCTTATCTTCTACAAAAGGTCTTTCTTCGTGATTTCTTCACTAAAACCTCATTTTTGCTGTTGTTTCTTCCACAAATGGAGATATTTCTTGCCAAGAAGCTCACGGATTGGACAGCCACTTTAGACGGCATGGATAAGGAAATTTTTTGTGGTTTTAGCATAAATGTGCTTTTTTCGTTAAGCCATACTCCACTTTGCTTTCCATTCCTTCATGTCGCGGCCCCAATACTAGGACCCAATTACGCACGTATTTCACTTCGAAACACAGGAAATGTGCCCAACTCTTGAAGAATTTCATGCATTGATGGAAACCTGGTGCGATAAGGAAATCATACCTTAACCCCATTTTGGCCACGCCTAAGCTTTGGGACGAATGTGTGGGCTCACTTTGCATGAAGCTCGATCTTTGGCCTATGACGGAGAGCTAGACATACCTAGCTTGATTCATCAATTTTCTGACATCGGTGACAGAGAAGACCCTCCCTGGCGAGGTTTTCGGCAACATGCCCTTTGTTTATGTATGCTTGCGCATTTCCTTCTTGCCACTAGTTATGACAGAACCAGCATTTGGTTAATCGAAGTGGCCCAAAATCTAAAAGAAGGTAAGAGCTGTATCGATTTGGCACTGGCCGATACCCTGATGGGCTTAGATGCTTTTCATCAGCGAGACACCACCAAGTTTGCAGGGAGTCCACTACTTCTTTAGGTATTATTTCCCACCGTTTCTGATATATGCCTCGTACATCACTCAGCACTCATGCTCTATTTTCTCTCAAAGCCCTTTCTTTACTTTTCTCCCTACGCACATCTCTCTATTCTTTAATCTCTCTTATTTTTCATCCTTCCCAGGTATGGCTCATGGATAAGCTGAAAATGGTGGACCCTTGCTCTGAGTATTCAGCTCGAGCTTATTTCTTTCGCCAATGACTAGTGGACTTTCCCAATGAGGGTTGGTGGTCCAACGAGATGTGCAGCAGGTCTGCAGCTGATATAGCTTCGCGTTGCCTTTGGCTTAATCTGACTGAGATGAGTTACAGCACGACTCGGTAGCCTAGCCTCATGCACTGCGTGTTCTACTTTCCCTTTTGATTCAAATGCCAGGTTGCACATGATCAGACCTGCCCAGAGGAGGGGATAGAATACCCGACTTCATTCCCGATTTGTGGTCCACACCTAGCTAGGTACCTCACTGCTTGTGTGACAACCCAACTCCGTGTTATGCTAATAATCTTAATTATGCTTATAATTATGAACTCAACATGATTTTGAATGCTAATGATATGATTATATGCGTTGGTGAATTTCTATCTGTTCACCGTAAGAAAATTTGTTTGATTTTCTATTGTAAAATTTGAATTGAGGATCGTATAGGCGTCACAAACCAAAATTAATTGTACCACCGTGATTGGCATAATTTTTAGAGCCTACAGTGAGATTTAATTGAAAATTGATTTGGAGCGAATTAATTAGTTTAAATTGAATTAATTAAACACCATTGATTAGTTTCAATTAAGCATGATTAAGGAAAGCCTCTATAAATGAGATAAATGTGCTTAAGCTCATATATTTTGAGCTCAAATCAGATTCTACACTCTAGGGAGAGAGGGTGAACCAAATTTAGAGAGAGAGAAGCCATTCTTGAAGATTTGCAAGAGAACTCAAGTTTTTGAAGGCTAGGCTTTCTAGAATTGACTATAATCGGAAGAATTGAAGCTCCTAGGTGAGTAATTGAGCATAAATTCATGACTTTGAGTTGTAATTTTGTGGTTTCAAGGTTAAATGGTAGTCAAGAACAAGAATTAAGTTGAATTTGATGAATATGAAGTCATTATAAGCATGCATGTAAAAGATTGCAATGAATTTGTGTATTTGAGCATGAAACATATGATCCATGTTGAATTTTGATTAAGATTCATGCCTTTGATCATCTTTTGCATCAATTAAGTTGAGAATGGAAGTTATGTTCCACATGCAAGCACAATTCATAGAGGTATGAGTTTTGGTTACATGAATTTGATGTATTGAAAATAAGTTTGGTATAAATTGAGTATGCATGTGATTGATTCATGGAATTGAGCTTCATAATGTTGAAAATTTAGTATTTGTCCCATGTTAGAAGATGTACAAGTGAATTAGGGCCATAACATGTAAATTACATCCATTTGAACGCAAATTCGAAGCCCAAACAGCTTGCTGGAAATTCTAGAATTCATCGAGTCCGCTCGAGCGGGAAATGCGCCGTTCAAGCGTAAAATGTTAGCTCCCAAAAGTTTTGCAGACATTCATGTCCGCTCGAGGGTGAGGAGTTACGCTCGAGTGCCCAGTCACATGTTTTGACTTTCAGCTCGAGTGTTCAAAGTCACGCTCGAGCACAAAAATGAGGCAACCAGTTCTTTTGCAGATCAAAGGGGTCCGCTCGAGCGGCCAAAGCTGCGCTTATTCGAGCGGAGAGCCCTATTCTATAAATTTTAAAAAGTTGTTCTATGTTTCGCTTTCCGTTTTCTTTCACTTCTAAGCATGCATTGGACATCCTAAATGAATTAAAGGACATGAAAGAAGTCTAAGAACATTAAACAAATTAAAGAACATAATGAATTGTATTATGACCTAATGTATTATGAATTATGTAGGGTCAAGAAAAAGGGCGAATCAAGCACAGGAACACAGTGAGTAATATCTTAGTGAAGATATTTTTGTATATGCATTATTTCCTAAATGTTGCCTACGTGGTAATTTCTAAACTTATGAATTTGTACTATGAATGAGTATTCTATTTGCCTGTTTCGTGAAATAATACGTAAAGTGAATGTTGTGAAAATGGGAAATGGGCCTAAGGCCGTTTAGTATATTTGACAAGGACGCAGATTGGGCCTAAGGCGGTTTGGAATGTTTAACAAGATGGACTAAAAGTCATCTGATGCATGAATTGGGCCGAATGCTGTTTTGTAGGATTGTTGAATGGACCAAAGGTCGAATAAAGAATTGAATGGACCAAAGGTCATTTTGAATAAAGAATTGATTGGACCAAAGGTCGTTTTGAGTATAAATATGGACGTGACCATAATATATGCGCATAGCTATGAGTATTAGAATGTTGGACCCAAGGTCGTTTAGTATTATGATATGAAGGACTGATGGTTATTGGTACATGGATCCATTAGACTTGAAGTTGGTCTATGAATGAGTATTGGACCTGAGGTCGTTTTGTTTAGATGGACCCAAGGTCGTTTTGTGTGCGATTGACTTGAGGTCATTTTTTACATGAATATGATGTGTTGGACCTAAGGTCGTTTCGCTTGTTATGATCTATAAATCTGATATGAATGGGAATAACAGTTCAAATGTTTAAATTATAAGTATGACTTATTCATGAATGAATCTCATTCATTAACCTCTTTACTCTGGTATTATTCACTGGGCATTAGCTCACTGTCTATATTTATGTACGTAGGTGAACAGCGGGATGTGCAGCCCAACCCTAGTGAATGATGAGGAACCATGTTTTGAGAGATCAACCAGAGGCGCCTCACGCAAGAGGCCTTATTTTTGCTTTTCTGTTCTTTTGAACCTTTTGAGGTCATGTATGACCAACCTTGATCAACCTGGTGTATAATCTAAATTTTTGTTAACATCGGTTTTGAATAATCCTGGATGTATATATGACATACTTAACGTGAATACGCATACGATGTGAGTTATTATGTGAATGTAAGAATGTTTGTTTAAGCCATGTATGCATAACTCAACGGATAATCTTCGAAAATTTTTGTTCCACTATTTGGCCCCTATCATTAAATATGGATTGATTTCTAACTAAAGTCGTAGGTAATCTCATGGTTACCGGCCGATTATCACTCTAATCCATGGGGAAGATTCGGGTCATGATAGAGTGGTATCAGAGCACGAGTAATGATTCACACACTTGTCCAAATGAGCAATAGAGTGTCTAGAAAAGATCTAAGTTGCATTCATATGATAAATGTATGTTTGAATACAATGAGGAATTGCTAAGTGATTTGAAGTATGCAACTGCATGATATATATAATTGTTGCCTAGCTATATGAATGTACTCTTTGTATATGAATATTGTGCATATCTTCTATATGAAATGTAATGCAAGTCTTATTAGATAATGGTGAGAACAAGAGCCGATGAGCTAGAAGAGTCCTCCACTAATCGGCTAGACCGAATGGAGAGAATGATACAAGACATGGCAGAAACACTAAGGCAATAACAGCAATGGCAACAACAGTGGCAACACCCACAACGTCTACCTCCAGTACAACCTATACCGGATATGCAAAATGACGACTGGACAATAGCCCTCACTAAAGAGTTCAAGAAGATGAAACCACCATTGTTCCATGGGGCTGTAGATCCATTAAAGGCTGAAGCTTGGGTCCTAAGCATTGCGAAGCTATTTGAAGTGTTCCCATGTTTGGAAACACAAAAAGTACAGTTGGCCACTTTCACATTAGAAGATGTAGTGAGAAAATGGTGGATGCTAGTCCATGATGATAATATGGGCATCGATTGGACACAATTTCTTGCACTCTTTTATGGAAAGTACTTTCCACAGTGTGTCCATGATAGAAAGGTGTTGGAATTTGAAGGGTTAAAGCAAGGCAGTATGACCGTGGGTGAGTATGAAGCCAAGTTCACCGAATTGGCTAGATTTACCCTACATATGGTTGACACTGACTACAAGAAGGCGAGGAAATTTTAAAATGGTCTTCGTAATGACATTATGGAAAGGGTAAATGTGCTGAAGTTGCCCACATACATTGATGTGTTAGACTGAGCCTTAATGTCAGAAACTAACATGGCCAACTGTGGCAAGCCACCAGCCAACTGGAAAGTTAAAAGGCAAGGCCTTTTCTCAGGAAAGAAATCATCAAAGAAACAAAACACGAGGTCTTCAAGCACCTTGGCCTCCACCAGAAATACGACACCAACATGTACTCAATGTGGTAAGAAGCACCGTGGAGTTTGTTACCGTATTTCTGAGGCATGCTATAGATGTGGGGAAATAGGGCATATGGCAAGGTAGGGCATATGGCAAGGGATTGCACCCAAACTGAACAACAAAAAGATGGAAGATCAGTTGTTAGTTCGAATGGATCTATCCTAAAGTCGGGTAATACTACAAGGCCTGATGCCACTAGAGACACAATGAGACAAAGGAGAGTCTTTGCATTTGTCCCAAGAGACACACGAAATACTGAAGCTGTTGTGTCAAGTACTATTTCTATAGGCAATCAAGATGCTTTTGTGTTAATTGATTCCGGCTCAACACATTCCTTTGTGTCCACTATGTTCGCACCTAGATTGACTAGACCCTTAGAAACATTACCATATTTGCTATGTGTATCTGCTCCAACTGAGGAATCTATATTATGTACATTTGTGTATCATGTTTGTGACATGCGAATTGGCAATACTATTTTGTATGTGGATTTGTTACCCTTGGACATTTGACACTTTGATATAATTCTGGGTATGGATTGGCTATCAAAATATTGTTCCACTATCAATTGTATGACAAAACGGGTTGTGTTTAAACCTCCAAGGCATGTTGAATTTGAATTTGTGGGTAATGGGGCAGTGCCTCCACCTTATTTGATATCTGCAATAAAAGCATGTAAATTGGTTAGGAAAGGGAGTCAGGGTTACTTGTGTAGTGTGTTATCTGGACAATCTACAAATGATGAACTAGGTAATATCTCTGTTGTTCAAGAATTTCCGGATGTGTTTCCTGATGAAATGCCAAGTGGATTAATAGACAGGGAAATAGAGTTTACCATTGATGTTGACCCAGACACCTAGCCTATCTCAAAAACTCCCTATAGAATGTCCACTATTGAAATGAAAGAACTGAAGGAATAGTTGCAAAGCTTATTAGACAAAGGATTTATACGACCAAGCACTTCACCATGGGGCGCACCCGTGTTGTTTGTAAAGAAGAAAGATGAAACATTACATTTATGCATTGACTATTGGGAACTCAACAAGGTAAGAGTAAAAAATAAATATCCATTACCCTGAATTGATGAATTATTTGATCAGTTACAGGGCTCACAAGTGTTTTCAAAATTTGATTTGAGATCCGGCTACCACCAGTTGAAGGTGAAGGCAGAAGATGTTGAGAAAACCGCATTCAAGACGAGGTATGGTCACTATGAATTTATTGTTATGCCGTTTGGAGTGACTAACGCCCCTGCAGCATTTATGGATCTTATGAATCAAAATTTTAAACCCTACCTTGATGAATTTGTTGTGGATTTTATTGATGATATCCTAATATATTCGAAGGGTAGACTTAAACATGAACAACATCTGAGAACTGTCTTGCAGACACTTAAGGAAAGGAAGTTATTTGCTAAATTTGCAAAGTGTGAATTTTGGTTGGATGAAGTTGTTTTCTTAGGGCATGTCATCAACAGAGACGGAATTTCAGTAGACCCGCAGAAAATTGACGCAATTGTAAACGAGCCTACACCAACAAATGTGATGGAAGTCCATAGTTTCATGGGCTTAGCCGGGTATTACAGGAGGCTTGTCAAGAAATTTTCAAAAATAGCCGTGCCTCTTACCCAACTGATACGCAAGGGACAACCATTTGAATGGAATGACGAAAGAGAATCTTCCTTTCATGAACTGAAAACGAGATTGATGACTACACCAGTATTGACATTGCCCACAGGTACGGATAATTTTTTGATGTTCAGTGATGCGTCTTATAAGGGTCTGGGTTGTGTCTTAATACAGGATGGACGGGTAATTGCTTACGTCTCCTGGCAATTGAGACCACTTGAGAAAAACTACCCAACACATGACCTAGAATTGGCCGCGGTTGTGTTAGCTTTAAAAATTTGGTGGCATTACTTGTATGGGGCAAAATGCGAAGTCTACACGGATCACAAAAGTTTGAAATTGTTCTTTACTTAGAAAGAGTTGAATATGCACCAAAGAAGATGGCTTGAACTAATAAAAGATTATGATCTCCTAATCCAATATCACTTCGGGAAAACCAATACAGATGTTGATTCTTTGAGCAGAAAATCAACGGGGGGTTTAGCTTACCTACTTACTGAACATAAAGAAATATTGTAAGACTTTGAGAAATCTAGGATTAAAGTGGTATTACATGAACAGGGCGGATTAATGGCCGCCATTTCAGCCGAACCAACAATCATCAATGAGATCAAACAGAAACAGAAGGAGGATGAATTCCTCAAAAAGATAGTTGATGAATTTGAAGTGAATCCGAAACCGAGACACAGTGTTGTAAAGGAAGTGTTGAAATTTCAAAATAGATTGTGTGTTCCGAATATTCCCGAGTTAAAGAGAAGAATTCTTGATGAAGCCCATAAATCGATGTTTTCTATGCATCCAGGTAATACCAAGATGTATCAAGACTTGAAGCAAAGTTATTAGTGGCCAAATATGAAATGTGAAATTGCAGAATATGTATCCAAATGTCTTCAGTGTCAACAAGTTAAGGCTGAGCATCAGAAACTAGTAGGTCTACTCCAACCTCTCCCTATTCCAGAATGGAAGTGGGAACATGTAACCATGGATTTCGTTATTGGCCTACCTCAAACTCCTCGAGGTATGGATTCTATTTGGGTTGTAATTGATAGACTGACTAAGTCTGCACATTTTCTGCCTGTTAGAACTACATTTGATGCTTATAGACTGGCTACTATATATGTTGATGAGATTGTTCGTCTACATGGGGTTCCAGTGTCCATTGTCTCGGATAGAGATCAAAATTTTGTGTCTAGATTATGGAAAAGTTTGCAAAGAGCTATGGGAACAGAATTGAGATTCAATACTGTATTCCACCCACAAACTGACGGACAATCAGAACGGACCATACAGACTTTAGAGGACATGCTCAGAGTGTGTGCTTTAGATTTTCAAGGGAGTTGGGAGAATTATTTTCCACTAGCTGAGTTCGCATACAATAACAGCTTCCACTCCAGCATTGGTGTGGCACCATACGAAGCTTTGTACGGTAGAAAGTGTAGATCACCAATTTGTTGGACAGAGGTCGGGGATAGGGCTTTACTTGGGCCCAAAATTGTGCAAGATACTTCTGAGAAGATCAAAATTATTCAACAAAGACTCAAGACAGCACAAAGTCGACAAAATAACTATGCAGATGTTCGAAGAAGACCTCTTGAGGATGAGGTTGGTGATCATGTATTTATTTGGGTGGTTTCGATGAAAGGCTAGATAAGATTTGGTAAGAAGGGCAACTTGACACCCCGTTACATTGGGCCATTTCAAATTCTGGAAAGACTTGGTCCAGTTACTTATAGGATTGCTTTACCGCCGGGTTTCAAACAAATGCATAATGTGTTTCATGTATCGATGTTGAGGGGTTATCTACGAGATCCGTTTCATGTGATTGATTACCACTGGATAGCCTTAGATGAAAATATGGAATACGAAGAATGGCCGGAACGAATCATTGACCAGCAAGTGAAGCAATTAAGAAATAAGTCCATCCCAATGGTGAAAATAGAGTGGAAAGAACACCATGGAAGGGATGCTACATGGGAAAAAGAGGATGAGATGCGACAACACTACCCGCTTTTGTTTCCAACAGAAGGTAACATAAATTTGGGGGACCAAACTTCCTAAAAGGGGGAAGATTTTGACAACCCAACTCTATGTTATGCTAATGATCTTAATTATGCTTATAATTATGAACTCGACATGATTTTCATTGCTAATGATGTGATTATATGCGTTTGTGAATTTTTATCTGTTCACCGTAGGAAAATCGATTTGATTTTCTGTTATAAAATTTGAATTGAGGACCGTAGAGGCATCAGAAATCAAAATTGATTGTACCATCGTGATTAGCATAATTTTTAGAGCCTACGGTGAAATTTAATTGAGAACTGAGTATGAATATGTTAGTAAAGATATTTTTTTATATGCATTATTTCCTAAATGTTTCCTACGTGGTGATTTCTAAACTTATGAATTTGTACTATGAATGAGTATTCCATTCGCCCGTTTCATGAAAGAATCTGTACAGTGAATGTTGTGAAAATGGGAAATGGCCCTAAGTCCGTTTAGTATATTTGACAAGGACACAGATTGGGCCTAAGGCCGTTTGGAATGTTTAACAAGATGGACTAAAAGTCATATGATGCATGAATTAGGCCGAAGGCCGTTTTGTTGGATTAATGAATGGACCAATGGTCGTTTTGAATAAAGAATTGAATGGACCAAAGGTCATTTTGAATAAAGAATTGATTAGACCAAAGGTTGTTTTGAGTATGA
The DNA here is from genome assembly GCA_022316695.1 of Camellia oleifera. NCBI lineage: Eukaryota > Viridiplantae > Streptophyta > Magnoliopsida > Ericales > Theaceae > Camellia > Camellia oleifera. Next base: position 32,497,459 of record CM039311.1, read on the forward strand.
ATATGGACGTGACCATAATATATGCGCATAGCTATGAATATGAGATTGTTGGACCCAAGGTCGTTCAGTATTATGATATGAAGGGCCGATGGTTATTGGTACATGGATCCATTAGACGTAAAGTTGGTCTATGAATGAGTATTGGACTCGAGGTCGTTTTGTTTAGATGGACCCAAGGTCGTTTTGGGTGCGATGGACCTGAGGCCGTTTTGTACATGAATATGATGTGTTGGACCCGAGGTCGTGTCGCTCGTTATGATCTATAAATTTGATATGAATGGGAATAGCAGTTCAAATGTTTAAATTATAAGTATGACTTATTCATGAACGAATCTCACTCCTTAACCTCTTTACTCTAGTTTTATTCACTAGGCATTAGCTCACTGTCTATATTTATGTATATAGGTAAACAGCGGGATGTGCAGCCCAGCTACAGTGAGTGATGAGAAACCATGTTTTGAGAGATTAACCAGAGCCACCTCACGCAAGAGGCCTTATTTTTCCTTTTCTGTTCTTTTGAACCTTTTGAGGTCTTGCATGACCAACCTTGATCAACCTGGTGTATAATCTAAATTTTTGTTAACACCGGTTTTGAATAATCTTGGATGTATGTATGACATACTTAAATTGAATACGCATATGGTGTGAGTTATAATGTGAATGCAAGAATGTTTGTTTAAACCATGTATGCACAGCTCAACAAACAATATTCGAAAATTTTTCTTCCGCTATTTGGCCCTTATCATTAAATACAGATTGATTTCTGACTAAGGCCGTAGGTAATCTCATGGTTATTGGGCTAGTTATGACTCTAATCCATGGGGCGGATTCAGGTCATGACAGCTTGGAGGACGAGAGAGCTTCTGTCCCCTGCCCCTAGTTTTAGTTATGTCCTTTCTAGCGAGTGATTGGCTTGGCTTGAGAATGAGGCACAAGTCAAGCCAACTTTGGCTACAGAAACTTCCACAAGCATGAGTAGAGGACGCAGGAGCACCTGACTCACCTATGCCCCTAGTTTATTGCTTTGACCTTTCTGTTCAAGTTTTTATAATGTAAAAGCAACTTTGATTTGTATCGAAGAGTTGGAGAACTTTATGTTGAAATCAATGGAATTAAAGTTGTGAGCACTTATTTACCCAAAAAAAAGTTGTGAGCACTAAAAATTTTCCTTTTGGTCCAAAAATGGTCTAAGTTGTAAAAGGTAAAATTTTGAACAAAATCAACTTTTATTAAAACTCTCCAAAACCATTTTAAAAAATGATCACTAACTGACACGCACAGAATCGATCCTCAAATTGTACAACCTCGAGTCAAACGATCATAATTGCCCCTGATTGCATACCACCACTGCTCCGCATTGTCATAATGAAGATCACAACCAAACTAGAGATAACCTGAGCAGAAAAATGGACAGAATAGTTGAGTTGGAGGTAGTTATGGACGAACTTCAAGATGAAGTTGCCTATGTATCCCAAAGATGGGAATCAGGCCTTACATAGTTTGGTTCAAGTTCACTCGAGTATTAACTCTCTCCTTTTGCGCTCTAACTTTTGTAAAAGTTGCCTTTTAGGGTTTTTAACCTTGCAAGCTTGGTTTTTCTTTATTTCTAATTTTTCATGCTCTAACTTTTACCTAGGTTGCCCTTTCGGGTTTTTGGCCTAGCAAGCCTCTCAAGGGTAGTATTTCTTCAACTTGTCCATATTGATCGGCTGTGAAAATTCCAGGCCATCTAGGTCCATGAGAATAACTGCCCCTCCTGACCAAATAGCTTTGATGATGTAATAACCAGTCCAATTGGGTTTGAACTTGCCCCTAGAGTCATGGATGGGAGCTCGGCTGTCTTTCAGCACCATGTCTCACTCCTTAAGATTTCGGGACTTAACTTTCTTATTAAAAGCCCTGGAAATTCTGTGTTGGTAGTCCTGAACATGATACAATGCCTTTAGCCTCCTCTCATCAAACAACATTAACTCCTCAAATCTGCTCTTTTTCCAGTCCGCCTCCACTATCTGACACTCAGCCATAACTCGCAGCAACGGGACTTCAAGGTTGCTCCTGTAGACATCCGGATCGAGGTTCTGTAGCCCCAAAGTGCGAATGGCAATTTATCTGGCCAGTCCTTATAGGTCTCAACCATCTTCTGCATGATGTTCTTGATATTCATATTGGCAGCTTCAACAGCTCCATTGGTTTGTGGCCTATACGTGGATGACTTATGAAAAGTCACATTGTATTTAACCAACAAGTCTATCACCTCTTTCTTGAAGTGGGAGCCGTTATCTGATATGATCTCCTTCGGAACTCTGTACCGATGGATGATATTGTTTTTGATAAATTTGGCCATATGTGAGGCCTTCAACACTGCATATGATTGAGCTTCCACCCGCTTTGTAAAGTAATCAGTCACCACCAAGATATATTCATGTCCATTCGACCCTTTTGGCGAGACAGCACCAATAACATCGATTCCTCAGACTGAGAAAGGCCATGGTGAAGTCATGTTGTACAGCTTTGGCGACAGAATATTCATGCAATTGGCATGAATTTGACATTTTTGGCATCGCCATACAAAACCAATACAATCCTCATCTATGGTGGACCAGTATTAACCTTGCCAGAGAATCTTCCAGTCTAGCATCACACCATTCATATACACCCCGCATTCTCCACCGTGGATAACCTCCATAAGGCATTTCGATTCCTTTTCTTCCACACACAATTTATGCATTCCCAGTTGAGCTCCTTTATACAGCTAACCCCCGCAGATGATAAATTGGATAGCTATTTGCTATATTCCCCGTTTGTCTTTGGCATTTGCCCTTGGTGGATACATCTCATTTTCCAGGAAGTTCCAGATATCGTAATACTAAGGGTTTTTGTCTTGCACTTCAACTATCGTAACAATGGTTTCATAAGCCAGCGTGTATTTCTATTCGATGATAATCGGATGTATTCGGGATCCAAGTGGGATGTCTACCATAGAAGATAGAGTTGCTAAAGCATCAGCCAACCTGTTGTTCTCTCTTAGTAGATGCGTAAATGTCAACTTTTCAAACCTAGGAATCAGCCTATCCAGGGTCTAGTGGTAAACCTTCATCTTTTCTTCCTTGACTCTCCAGTCTCTGTTTGCTTGAGAAACAACCAAGTTTGAGTCCTTGATGACATCCAACCTTATTGCCCCTAGTTCTAGGGCGGCTTCTAAACCAGCAATATACGCTTCATATTCTGCTTCATTATTGGACACCTTGAACTAGAGTTTGAAGGCTAAAGGTATATAGGAGTCGTTGAGTGCTATCAGCAACACACCTATCCCATAACCGTACTGATTGGACACTCTGTCAAAGTACATTATCCAAGTTTCCTCTTCAACTTACAGAATGTCCTCATCTGGGAACAAGTCCACTGTCTCATCTCCTTCTACCAAGTGGTCTGCAAGGAACTCCACTACAGCTCTTCCTTTGACCGACTTGTGGGTGACATATTTGAGATCAAATTCGGAGAGAAGAAGCAACCAACGAGCTAGCCTACCCATAAGCACTGGTTTCTCAAAGAGATATTTCATGGGCTAGGATTACAGACTGAGCAAACAAAAGTAGTGTCTCAACTTCCTAGTAGTTCATACCAAGGCCAGGCAAGCTTTCTCCAACGAAGTGTATCGGGTCTCGTAGTCTAGCATTTTCTTGCTCAAGTAATAGATGGCTTTCTCCACCTTATCTTTAGATTCCTGAGCGAGCATGCATCCCATAGTCGTGTCTGTTACTGACAGGTACAAAATCAAAAATTAAAACATTTCGATTCATGTTTGTTTTGAAAATTGTTTCAAATATGTACCACTTGAAAAAGTGATCTCATATGCACATTACTTAAATTATTTCAATTCAAGCAATTGGCCTTCATCCACAGGCATTCAAGCAGATATAGCACTTAAGCAATTGGCCTCATGGTAAGCATGCTAGACATGGCAACAATCACATTTGTGCAATATGCTAAAGCACAAAAATGCTCACCTAGTATTTCGAGGCAAGCCAAATGAAACCAAGAGTTAGAAAACATGCATGCTCCTAACTAATGCAACACATGCAATATGAAACTAATAGGCTAGGCTACTAATTAGGACATTTGAATTAATTTGATCGCATGCGTTTTAACCACCTTTTGAAAGAAGTATTTAAACAACAATGCATTGTCAGAATGATGAACTGAGCCTCGATGCATGCAAAACAAGTGGATGCAAACATGGAGTATGCTAAAAGGAAAGTGATGTTCTAAAACTAACCATCATAAGAAAGTAAATAAAAGGGAGAAAGACGTGGGGTTGGAAGACATTCACATTATTACAAGTTTGCCCTTGCGTAGGAGGGTCCAAATAAATGAACTAGCTAAGCTAACTAATTAACTAACTATTATAAACTGAATGAAGTAAATTAACCATACTAACTAAGTACCTAGTTATTACAACACAAATTAATTAACTATTCTAGTTAATTAAATAAGTACAACACATAGCTATTCTAACTAATTAATTACAAACCCATTACTTCATGCACAACACTAATATTATTACAACATCACTTCATACTTTACGGATCTCATGGATCAAAGGAGGGCTCATGCATGGATACGGATTTCCACTCGATAATTCTCTCTATTTTGCTACTGGAATGCCGCTGTTGCATAGTCATAGCAGAAAAAACTGCGCTGTTTTTCACCTCAGCTTCTGTTCTGCTCTGTTGGAAAAAGGGCACTGCCTGCCTGGAAAAAGTAGCCGGCAACCCAGAAGTAGTAGCCGGCAACCCACTAATAGTGGGTTGTTGTCCAGAAGAAGTGGTCTGCTGACCACTGGTGCTGGTTCTGTCATGCAGCAACAGAGGACAAACAAAGAACAAACAGAGCACAAGCTAAAGTATTCTCAGGGGATGTTTGTCCACCCTGCCTCTCCTTATCAACAAACAGGTCAAAAGAGGAGTAGGTTTGGTTAGCAAGCCATCAATTGACGCAATTTCATTGCGTGACGACTTATAAACCTAGGGACATAATTCAATAAATGGATAATTTAAAGACTCTCAAAACCCCCTCCCTATCATGGATTGATCAAGGGAAGTGGTTGACATTGACTCTAGAACCGTTTACATCACTAACAAGTATGAAACGACTCAAGACTCAATGGGTTTAATTAACATCCGATTGAACCCAAGTTGATTTTATTATTTTGCATCACTTTTAGTCCTAATTATACTACTTCATTTTAATTACCATCCATTCCTTAGTTCATTGAGTCCAAAAGTGAAGATTAAGTCCTCTAATGGAGAGAAGTACCAAACCAAAGTTGTTTTAGGCATGAGAAAAGTGTCATGCCATTGGTAATGAACCCCAAAACGGATTAAACCATTAAGCACAACAACCTCAATCTCAAGCTTAAACAAGCAAGTAGTTTGAAACAACTTTCAAAGTAAAGAAATAGCCAAGAAAGGAGGGAGGCTACAGAGGTGATTAGATATAAATACAAGTATGAAAAGCTTGAAATAAACACTATCAACTCAAATAGGTCGGTGGCTAAGGCCTAAACCACCAAACCTATGAGGACCATTACACTACAAGCATGCTATACAAAGCTCAAACGTAATGAACAACTAAAAACAGTCCTAAAACATTGCTAAAACAATTCAAAAAAGTGCTAGAATTAAGCTAATAATATCTAAAACAATAAGCTAAAATACGGAGCAAGTTAAGCTAGTAAGCAAGCACAAGAAGGGGAGGCTAACCCCTCCATTTTTGGGACTTCAAAACATGAATTTTGCCTCTCTGAAAAAAAAATGGAAATCAATGGTAAAAAGCTCAAAAAAAGGTGATGAGAAGGTGGGAAACACAAGGTCAAATGCCTTAGAAACAAGGTTCAAAGAAGGGCTATCAACTCCTCTACCTTAAATGGCCTTAAACCACAAGTTTCAGCCCAATAATTCAGTGTAATAATAGTTCAAAAAACAGTAGGAAAAATAGCAAATAAATCAAAGAAACAAGCCAAGACCTATACCTCTTGAAGAGGAGAACCCTTTCTAAGTTGCAAACCAACAAATACACACCCTCAAGAGCTAAATGCAAGCTCAAAAACACCTCAGCACAATTACCACAAGGTTTGAAGAGAGAGAGAGAGAGAGAGAGAGAGAGAGAGAGAGAGAATTGTAGAGAGACAGAAAAGTTTTTGCTCCAAAATTTTTTAACCTTCAAAACAAGAGAGAAGGTCCCCTATATATAGAAAAACATGAGACTCCCTCAGAAATATTCATACAAACACGCATGGACTGGTGCATGCACCTGTGGAAATAGCTGGCACAGCTGGCAAAAATATCTGAAAAAAACACACAAGTGGCCGACAACCCACTAATAGTGGCCGGCAACCCACTAATAGTGGACGGCAGGCCACATTACTAGCCGTCAGTCCAAAATAGTGGCCGGCAGTCCACACAAGTGGGTCTGCAAGTCTCAAGATATTTAGGCTTGAAAAACTACTATTTTGGTCCAAAAACAAGGCAAGAGGTTCACAGGGTTTTGAAGCTCAATGCTGAGGCATTCTGCTAAGGATTTCGAGCATTTGGCAAGCATATACATTCATCATTGGGTGCACAATCGGTGGTGGCCAAGTCGCAAGGGCGATCACAAATGGGGTGTCTACACCTGTTTCTCCCTTCAATTCAAGGTAACCTACTCTTGTTGATTTGATGATGTGCCTACTGACTGGCTGGATACCATTTTATGGCTGGCCACAAAAGCACTCGGTTGATCACTAGGAAGCTTGACCGGATGAATGTTCCAAGTATAGAGCATTTTTAGGAATTTCAACTTGTTTGGCTTACCTACCACAAATATCTTAGATATTTGTGACCTGGGTCCTATACATAAGAGCTCAACAGCTCTTTTCAAGAGGTTAGAAACTTTTTCCTAAAGCTCTAAAAGCCTCTTGCCTATCTCTCCCCTCAACCACACTTCATACCTACCACCTTCTCAACTTTGGACATTAGAACTCCATGAAATCTTGATCCTAAGCACCTTGCTAAGACTCTTGGACATTAAACAATCTATCTAAAGTGAATTGAGGGAGTTAAATAGGGAGTTTGTGAATCAAAGTTGCCTAACCTCTCAAGAGGTGATTTTCTCATAATTTAAGTCACTTTTCTATCTCCATTTCTGCTGTTCTAAGCTTTGTTTTCATTATGTGATTGTTATAAGTCCTCATGGATGTGGAGAGAATAACCTTAGCCACCCATCCGTTAAGTTGATAGATATTTCTTTTGATTTTTTGCTTTTCATAGCTTCAACCATGTAGCTCTTGTATATTTTGGATCCTTGTGGATGTGTTTAGGAGTAATTTTAGCCATCCATCCACAAGTTCAATAAGTAGAATAACTCTTCTCCCTATTATACCACTCATCTTCACCTATCATATCTCTTAAGTATGTCAATCCATGTGTTTCAACCCTTGGCTCAATAAAAATGGTTATTAGGGGTTATTTCATGGAGCTTCTTGAGTGATCCATGGGATTTGGTGATGAAAAGTGTTGTTCTCTTCCTTTTCATTGAGCATTTTGGAAGTAAAACAAGAGATTTTGGGTCAAAGGAAGTTCAAACCTCCCTTCTCAATCGTTTGTGAACACAGAATGTGGTGTCATCATCCTTGTTCTATGACTAGATGAAAGGCTTTCAATGAATTTGATGAATCTCTTGCTTTGTTAAGCTAAATTTCCGCTAAGAAATGATTTGCACTAATCTACACTCTCCATTTAATAGCATGGATTTGGGTATTAAGGTGCCCTCATTCACAAAAAAAAGATGTAGGTTCTTATCTATTTCTTGGGCTTGAATTTGTGTTGATTTTAATCCATTTAATTTGGTTTTTTGTATGCAAAATATCTGTTGTATATATTTGTTTATGTTGTTGTTGAGGGCTTTGGCCTCATCCATCTTCTCTCCGAATGATCTCTATGAACAGAAAGGGTGAAAGACGTGAGAACCACCTAGAAAGCCCCTCATTGGCCACTGTCCTAAGATTCTGCACTGACCTAATCCCCAGTTGGAAAGGGAATTCGACCAACTCATTTATACTTCGACCGGCTTATCTACTGTCTGACCGGTCATTTCCCCCAAGAATAGAATAGACAGTTTCTGGAGAATGCTCCCCTGAGCAACACTAGAGCCCTTGGGTTGCTTCTTTTCATTATTTAGTGTGATTTGTTAGGTTCAGCAGTAGCTAGGTTGAATCGATTCATTATTGTTATAATTTCTTTTCCTCCTATTTTTCATATTCGAATTGTTGTAATAATCTTTCAACCCTACATCTTTCTAACCGTTTTATTTATTTTCTTTCAGTGTTGCATCATGTTTTCTTTATCGTGCATGTATATTGCATCCACTCTTTCATGCATTTGAGTTTAGACCTTCCACTTTAATATGATGTGTTATCTTCAAAGATGAATATGTGCACAAATCCATACATTGTGGTGATACTCGTACTACATCTCAGCAATCCAAACTCCTAACGACATGGTCTGTATGTATTGCATTAGGAACTTGTATATCGGATCATGCATATATGTACCTATCTGCATATATCATGACTCGCCTTGGAGTACTAGGTGAGCTTTTTGAGTTTTAGCATATTGCATGTGTGTGTCCCTTACCATATATGTTGCTATAACATGAGGCTAAGTGCTTAAATGAGATATCTATTTGAATGCAAGTGGATGGAGGTTGTGTTATTCATTTTGGGGTGTAGATGATTCTTATGCTGCGGATTTTACCCAGGAAAACCCATTTTCAAAAGTGCATGAAATCAGAGCATAACCAAAATTTATGACAAAATCTATATTTGAATGCCTCAGATAGTAATGATATCATTATTAATAATCAGAATATGGATTTACACTGATTATAAAAACCACATTATGACGAGGCCAATCTTTGATCGGTGAGTGGAGTGCTCAATTAACGACCTTACCCTCTCATGCCTACATTCCCAAGCTAAGACACTTTGGTTATGACGGATGATGGCCTTTGGCACGAGTGACGGATTTCTTATTTTCCTAAAAGATTAGGTGGCGACTCTGAAATCTGGTGATGTAATCCATTCCTGATAATATTTTGCAATAAAAATAGATTTTATGTAAAAGGTTGTTGTATTTGGACTTTCATTTTCTATTTCACATTGGACTAATGAGACTAGATCAAGAGATCGAGAGTCTAAATTATTGGGCACACTTGGTAACCCCAAAAAGGCAATCCCACAAGTATTATGCTGTTAAAACAAAATTGGTGAAAGATGAAGGAATTGGGAAAATTATGAATATAATTGGTGATATTATATTGTTGTTGAGTAGGTTGTAACCATTAAAAAGAAATGGTTTTGGTAGTTGTTAATAACTCATATTGTATTACTTTGAGATGTTTTGATAAGAATGAAAACCCATTGTTGAACGGTGGTGTAAGGAGCACATTCTGCAAGAATTGGTTAATGCCTTAGTGCATTGATTATAATTAAAAACAACTTGGTTTTAATTGAATGGTTAGGGTGAATCTGGGTCATGTATGGTTGAGATGAGATTGTGATGGGTTCGGTGGCACTTAGTGATAGCCACTAGCAGAGTGTAACTTCTTATAGTGCGCTGATTTGTGGAATGTAACTCATATTGTACACTAGGATACGTGGTACTCATATTGACCATGGGATTTGGTGACACTCAGCAATGGTCACAGGATTTGGTGACGCTCAGCGATGGTCACGAGATTAGATGGGCGATGACCACTGGTTTAGGTGGTGCTCAGAGATGACCACTAGCAGATACATGAACTTGAGAGGATTCACCACGCCGTAATATTGATAAGGGAAGATGGTTTAATCAAACAAAAACCTGTATTAAGCAAACCCTTTTGAGCGTGGAAAGACCATAGGTTGTGTGCATGTTATATGAGACTTTGGTATCAATGCGTGCATATCGAGGATATTGTTGAATTTGTGTTAGGAGAAGTGGCTAGGAGTTTTTTCTCTAAATCTTTTAATTTGAAACGGCGATTATTAAGATAAGAAGTGTGTGTTCTTAAATGAACAAAATGGGACTTCTAAAAGAGAAGGTACTTATGTAAGTATATTTGGATAGAAAATGTTACATTATATATACTTTGATGTGGAGTATGCATGATCATAGCTAGCTATATGTTGCTATTGTTTTGGATCTTTGGGATCTCTATTGGACTATATGTTCATCTCACGTGTTGACAAATTTTCAAGTACAAGGCTGGAAAAATTGTTCGGGACTTGAAGTCTCTTTTACTTGTAGGCCTCGGGGCTCGTTCTTGATTTGGCAAAATGCCACGTTGTGTATGTAGGGTTAATCCCTTTCATTAAGCTTCTCTTTAATGTAAGCCTTAGGAAATTGTATCATATTGTAAGAATATAGCATTATCGAGAGAGAGAATGTTTATAGGTTATTCTTTACTTTTGTTTTGCATGTATGCAATTATTAAAATTAAAAATTTAATATAGGATTTGGCAATGGATCTAGGTAATAAAAGTTGGGGCGTGACATTTTTTAGGAACACAAAATGTTCTCCTCTATCTCTAAACTCTCCTTCCACTTCCACCATCTCATATTTCACTAATCCTTCCATTGATCTTTTCTCTAATGATGCTCCTACAAATGCCTCTCCATCCAACAGTTCTCTAGCTATTCCTGATGATCTTGTTTTGCCTGCTGATCTTGTTTTGTTACCATCCCCTGAGAGTACTAATATTGCCAATGCCTCAGAGTCTCATTTTTCCTCTAACAATGACTCTTCTTATGCTCCCTCTGTTGTCCCTATTCTGAAATGGGTATCTAAACAGCCATGTTATTTACAAGATTATTGTAACACCTTGACATTTATTACTCGAATTCATTACCAAATCCTTATAGTATTACCATTTTAAAAGATTGCATCCATTCAAGAACAGGTACAAAATAAATAGTAACATTCTCTCACAATAATGATGATGATATATAAATAAGACATGGTACAATGCCTTTAGGCTTACATTGAATAATAATAAATAAAACAAAAGGGATTTACCTTTAACAAAACAAGGCTCTCAGCCTACAAATAAAAGGCCTCGTGGCCAACAAAGTAAAAGACATCAGGCCTCGAACAATCTTCCAACCTTGTACCTGAAAAATTTTGTCAACACGTGGGATGAGCACTAAGCCCAGTAGAGATCCCAAAGATCCTAACCAATCACAACATATAGATAAAAATGATCATGCATGCACTATGATATACCATATAGGTAGTATGACAGTTAATATCCAAAAGTATACTCACATGAATATGTTTTTCTCAAAAAACTCCTCTTAGCAAATTACAGTATAAAAATCATTTCTTCTCTTTTACATTCTCATTTTTACTTTTCCAAAAGAAAACATTTCAAACCCCATTCTTTCTTTGATAGAACTTTCCACGTTAACATAAAGAAATCTCACTTAAACATCTATCCTAAACATATAACCCCACATGCAAGTTATATACTCAACCCCACATCTTAATACACCATAGGCATCTACGCACCAATACATGTACTGTCTTCCCTAGCCGTAGGCCCAAGGATGAAAAGATAACCAAGACACGAAAACCAATAACACATATATCGAAACATAAATAACCGAGAATAATACATGCGACCAATTTCATCTCCACCAGCATACAGCACGGATGGCAGATTCCATAACACAGATAACACATAACACTTTATCAACTTCACCCGGAAATGGGTGCCCCTCAAGTCATACTTTACTAGGCATGAACTGGAAGGGAATGAAGAACCTATCACAAGGTGCCACGCTTTGCCAGCTTAGATACAGTAGGAAACAGACCCCCTTTCACACTTGGGTGCAAACCAGAAGGAATGAGAAAACCTCTGTCAAGGCGACATGCTTTGCCAAGTCAATGCGGCGGGAAACGGACCCCCAAACAACATCACATTAAAAGCATAACAAGCTAACCAGCATCAATAATACACGAGTGTAATACATGCACCTAATCCAATTATTACAATCCTGAGTATTTATAGTTAAATGCATTAATCCACTTCCTTCAAAATGTGCTCCACATACTGCCGTTCAACAATGGGTTTTCTTACATTTTTAAAATGTTTCCAAAATACAATACGAATTACTAAACACAAAAATCATACTTCCAATGGCTATCCCATAACATAACAACATTTATAAGCGTTCTAGATATCTCTTTAACAATATAATCCATAACTCAATAATGAAATTGTCTATTCACAATGTCCATTCACAATCAACTACATACCATCCTACATTACGTAGCTCCCCTATAGTCGTACTTATAACCAATATCTAACAACACGCAATACCATTCTCCACCGATGGCCAAGGAAAAAACCCTAGACACCCTTTACATAAGTAAAACAATAAATGCACCATTAGGTAATTCCATATTCCCGTTCATTGTAAACTCTCATGTTTTATAAAAAGGTAATTAGTTCCACTTTATTTTGAAAACAGAACCTCCGTACTCCAAATCCAAACAAACACAACAGGAGCCAACATCCACCAATATTAATCCAAAACCCCAAATTCGTAAATAACCACAACATAACCCAATTTGTATTGAACGTAAAGCTTTTTCTTTAACATTCTAAAAGTTAAGAATGAAATACCAAACCCTTCCAACCCATATCCTAAACATGCTTTTACAACCCAAAATCAATTATCCATCTAATCCATAAACCCACCAATAAAAACCTAAACTAACCCACATGTTTTTTAACAAAAATAAACTATAAACTATATTTTTAAGTACCATAAAAATTACCACAAGTCTATCTATAACAAGGTATTGAAAAGAAGCTATAGAATCCCTACCTCTTGAAGCGAAGAGAAGAAAGCCGAAAATCCACCGGTGACGAAAACACGATCCGTTCAGATTAAATGGAAGCCCTAGGCAAGCTCTAACCTTTTTCCCAAAGGGCCATGGTTGAGAAACCACTAGATCAAGGTGTATTTGTGAAGAGAATGAAAGTTTTAGAGAGAGAGAGAGAGAGAGAGAGTCTAGATCTAGGGGTTTTAGGATGTTTAGAGAGAGAGAGAAGAGAGAGAGAAATGAACAAGTGATCCAAAAAGTGACTTTTACGAACTGATATATGCGTAGACTGCTCGAGCACAAGAAGTGTCACTAGAGCGTCCAGACACAAACTATGACCACTCGAGTATAGAATATAAACTCCCAGAAGTTTTGCAGACAATGGACAACCACTTGAGCTCAAGAAGGACTGCTTGAGCGCAACACCACTTGAGCGAAGAATGTACCCTCCCAGTAGTTTTACAGACCTGCAAAAGTACTGAGAGTTTTCAGAGCGTAGAGGCAAAAATCTAGGCAACAACACCTTTAAAAAACAAGCTACCAACATGTTCAAAACACAACCAAGACACTCCAATAACCAAACTCATTGAGGAATAAGGAGAATAAAGACAAGACAACTGTTCAAGACAAGGAACCCAGATCCGAAACACCAAACGGATCAAGTCTAAACCAGAATCGTTATAATTATCACTATTTTTCTATCATTCTTAGTCAAAATGAACCTCATATCTATCATGAAGCTTGTACTAATCCTCTTTGGTAACAAGCAATGATAGATGAGTTATAGGCTGTAGACAAGACACATACATGGGATATGGTTGCTCTTCCTCCTAGCAAAACTCCTATTGGTTATAAATGGGTCTATAAAATTAAAATTCATTTAGATGGTACACTTGAATGTTACAAAGCTCATCTTGTTGGAAAAGGGCTTCACTTAGGAATATGATATTGATTATAAGACCTTTGCCCATGTTGCCCGTCTTATATCTGTTCACAGTTTACTTGTTATTGCTGCCTCATGTAGGTGGGGTTTATCTTAGATGGATGTCAACAATGCCTTTTAGCCTCCTCCAGGTTATGAGCATTCTCCAGATAATGTTTGTCACCTTTGTCGTGCTCTCTATGGCCTCAAGCAAGCTCCTCGTGGTTGGTTTTCCAAGTTTAGTGCTACCATTGCTCAGTTTGGGTTCACTTCCAGCTCCTATGATTATGCTCTTCTTATTTAGAAAATGGCAGGTGGTATTACTCTTCTATTGCTTTTATATGATTATGACTAGTGATGATTTTGATGGCATTCATGAGCTGAAACATTTTCTTAGCTCTCATTTTGCGATGAAAGATTTGGGTTCTCTTAATTACTTTCTTGATTTTGAGATTGCTTCTACTCCAAGTGGCTTGTATCTCACTCAAGCCAAATATGCATCTGTTCTCTTATCTCATGCTGGTCTCATGAATAGCAAGACATATACCGCTTGAGCACAATACTTGCCTTACCCCTTTAAAGGGCACTCTCCTTTCTAATGAAACTCTATATTGACAATTAGTGGGTAGCCTAGTCTATCTGACTGTTACTCGGCCTAATATCTCTCATGCAGTTCACATTGTTAGTCAATTTTTATCTGCTCCATGATTTCCTCATTATGTTACTGTTCTTCGTATTCTCCTATATGTAAAGGGTATTTTGTTTCATAGACTTCATTACTCTACTTACACTCCCTTGAGTTATGTGCATATTTTGATGCTGACTATGCCAGTGATCCCACTGTTCGTTGCTCTACTACTGGTTATTGCTTTTTTTCTTGGAAGATCATTGACTTCTTAGCGAAGTAAAAAGCAAATTGTTATCTCCAGGTCCAGTATTGAGGCCGAATATCGTGCTCTTGCTTACACCACTCAAGAACTTTTATGGCTTCGTTAGTTACTTGAGGACATGGGTGTACTTACAACTCTTCATTGCGATGATCGTAATGCTAATTAGATTGCTAACAATGATATTTTTCATAATTGCACCAAACACATCAAGATTGATTGCCATTTCATTCATCAACATGTCATTTGTCATATTTAGACACCCCATTTTTGACAACCCTTACGACTTTAGAGCCACTGATTGATCACCCAATGATGAATGCACATGCTTGTCAAATGCTTGATTTCATCAACAGAAAGCCTCGTATTTGAGCCTGAGAAACCTACAAGCCTTACACCATTTTTTGACCACAATAGTTTTTTTTTTCAAGCCTGACCCCTCAGAGGCCTGCAGACCCACTAGTGGCCGGCCGTACACTATTAGTGCCCGGCCGACCACTTGTATAAAAAAATGGATCTTTTTGCCAGTTGTGACAACTGTCTCCACAGGTGCATGAACTGTACCAGCTGTGTCTATATGGATATTTCTGAGATAGTCTCATATATTTTTATATATAGATGACTCCCTCTCATAAATTAGGGTTAGGAAAAATTGAAGAAGGAAAATTCCCAAAAATATATATATCTCTCTCTCTCTCTCTCTCTCTCTCTCTCTACACTTTCTAAACCTAATTTTTGAGGTTCTTTGCTGAGTTCTCAAGCTTGAATTTCAGCTCTTGAGGGTGTGGCATTAGTGGTCCATAACTAAAAGGGTCACTCTCCTTCAAGAGGTATAACTCCAAGCTTCATTTCCCTATTTATTTTCCATCATTTGTTGCTGTTTTTGTACTGTTTTTCACCTATTTTATGGCTGAAGCTTGTGGTTTAAGGCTATTAAAGGTAGAGGGGTTGACCACCATTCTTTGAACCTTGCTTTCTAATGACCCTTGTGTTTCCCATCTCTTCATCAACTTTTTTTGAGCTTTTTACTACAGAATTTCAGAGATATTCAGAGGCTAAAAATGATGTTTTGAAGTCCCAAAAATGGAAGGGTTAGCCTCCTCTCCTTGTGCTTCTTTACTAGCTTAATTCTACAATATTGAAGCTACTTTTTTCAAGCTTTTCCATGTGAATTTCAATCCTATTTTTTACTATTTGAGGTTGTTTATTTCATTTGTACCTTGTATAGCATGCTTGTACTATAATAGTCCTCATAGGTTTGGTGTTTTAGGCATTAGACACCAACCTATTTGAGTTGATAGCATTTATTTACCGCTTTTCATACTTGTGTTCATCTCTAAGCACTTCTACACTTTCCCTCTCTTCTTTATTTTCCTTTTCATTAGTGAACTTAACTATCAATCTTTGGACTAAAATGACTAATGAATGGAAAGGTAACTAAAAGATGTAATAAAAGTGGACAAAAATGGACCAAGATAATAAAATCAACTCAGGTTCAATCGGACGTTAATTGAACACGTTGAGTCTTGAAACATTTCATACTAACTAGTGATGAAAATGATTCAAGATTCAAAGTTAACCGCTTCCCTTGATTAATTCCATGATAGGAAGAGGGTTTTTGTTGGTCTTTAGTTTCATTTATTGAGATTGTATCCCTTGGTTCATAAGTCATCACGCAATGAATTGCGTCGATTGATTGCTTGCAAAATCAAGCCTACCCCTCCTTTGAGTTGTTTGATGATAAGGAGAGGCAGGGTGGATAGGCATCCCCTAAAAATGCTCTGTTTGTGCTCTGTTTGTTATCTGTTACAGCAAGGCAGTACCACAAACTAGTGGCCGGCCAGGTACTTTCTCTGTACGGCTGACCACTTTTTTTGGCTAGCCAGCCACTTTTTTTTTTCCAGCCAGGCAGTGTCCATTTTTCCTACAGAACAGAGCAGAAGCTGAAGCAAAATAGTGTAATTTTCTAACTGCCAAACAGAACCCTTTTTGGCAGCAAAATAGAGACATTTTCGGGTGGAAACTACCTTCATGCATGAGCATTCCTTACTTGTCGGGGTTGATTAGTTAGAGTACGTAAGTACTTAGCTTAATTAATTCTCTAGTGTAACTACTTGGTTAGTCCTTTGTATTATTATATTTGTGTTGTAATTAATTAGTTAAAGTAACTAGTTAATTTTGTGTTGTAATTAATTAGATAAAGTAATTAATTTTGTGTTGTAATTATTTAAATAGCTAGAATAGTTAGTTAAATTCGGCATTGTAGTAATTAGTTAAGTAGCTTAGCTAATTCATTTATTCGGACCCTCTTGTGCGAGGGCCAATTTGTACTAATTAGCTAGTGTAGTTAATTTATTTCATTTGGTTTGTAATAGTTAGTTAATTCGTAGTAATTAGATAGGGCATTTCTTCAGACCCTCTTGTGTGAGGGCAAAAATGTAATAATGTATATGCCTTCCAACCTCACGTCTTTCTCCATTTTATTTACCCACTTATGATGGATAGTTTAGAGTATCATATTTCGTTTAGCATTTCCCATGTATAAACCATTCATTTGTCTTGCATGCATTAGGCTCGGCGCATCAAACAATATGCTATCAAATTGATTCATATGTCATGATAGTAGCCGAGACAATTTAAATTGCATATCGCATGTTTTGCATTAGTTATGTTGCATTATTTAGGAGGATGCATGTTTTCTAATTCTTTTACTTTGTTTGGCTTCTCTTGGAGTACTAGGTGAGCATTTCTTGCTTTAGCATATCGCATGCGTGTGATTGTTGCCATGTCAAGCATGAATACCATGAGACTAAGTGCTTAATTGATATAAACTCTTGAATTCCTGTGGATGAAGGTTAATTACTTGAATTGGAATAATTTGAGTAATGTATATATGAGATCACTTTTTCAAGTGGTACATATTCAAAACAATTTTCAAACAAACATAAAATCAAAATGTTCCAACTTTTGCAATTTAGTCTATACTTGTGTGCATCACATAGTAATAATAGTCTAATAATTGGAACAAGAGCATATAATGTAAATAAGAATCAAATCATGATTAGTAGAGGTCGATCTTTGATCGGGCAAGTAGGGTGCTCAATTCATGGCCTTCCCCTCTCGTACCTAAGTTCTCGAACCGAGACACTTTGGTGATGACGGATAAGTGACCTTTGGTACGAGGCTCAGGGTTTCCTAAGTTTCTCAACAATATTTAGGTGACAACTCTGAAATCAGGCAAAGTAGTCCATTTTTGGCATTTTGATTCAAAATTGATTTTCCAAAAGAATTTTCGGATTTAGACTCATTTATGTTTATCTATTTCACATTGCACTTGTGAAATCAGATTCAGAACTACAAGAGTTTGAACTGTTAGTCTATTGTATTCGAAAGGAGCACAAAAAGCAAGCCACATCATGCCTCAAAATTTCTAAATAATAATAATTACCACTTCATAATGAATCTCAATAAGTTTCGTATAAACAGAGGTTTCCAAAGAACTCTTCTAAAATAAAAAAAGGTGGTTTTAATATGATATACTCTCTTTCTCATTAAACTATACTCAAAAGTTTACAAGTCTAAGTTTATAGTAATTTGAGTTACAATATCATAGTCCAAGAGGTTAGAGAGTTTCAAGAACACAAAATGCCTTAATGGTTTATAAACAACAAGGAAAGGGCCTTGGTACACAAAAATGGACTCTCAGTCCCAAAACGTAACGCCCCGAAATAAATACAATAAACCACCCACAATATTAATAAATAACAACAATTGATATACATGATTCTCCGAAGATAAATACCCTTTCATTTCATATGGTTCCATTTTACAAGAGGTAGCACATGCAGTTACACATTCACAAGTCCTAACCCTGAACCTATAGCATGTGATACTAAATAAAAATATACATATAAAATAAAAGTTAAAGCATATAAGAAATTCCCTAAAGGCTACAATTTTCCAAGACTAGACTTGGTTACAACAAAAGTGAGTTCGAGCTCAATACAAATATAGCCCCTAGGCTTGTACAAAATAAATATAACAGATAAGCAAAAGAAGCTCTTGCTCCAAGTCCTCCCAAGTTACTGCCTTGGCGGAGGCATTTCATCAGCACCTGAAAATGGTTTTCCAATATAAGGTGAGCCAAAGCCCAGTAGAAATCATCTAACACAATATATGAATTTTAACAAAGCTACAAGGTGAATGCATACGCAATGCATGTGCTGAAAACGTTTTATATCTCTTTCAAAACCATGCAATGCCAGGTTACAACACAACTCGTAAATCATTTCCTTTACAATAAAAAATAGGGCAGTGAATCACACTCTGGGATTTCAAAACAAATATAACATTTCATAGAAATTTCATCCATAGGAAACCGTGAACCGACACCCATGTAAACGTAGGCTATACAAGCACCCATGTATACACACGGGTTTTTGGACTTTTATCATTGACACTCAGGCCAACTTGTTTCAACGAGACAACACTTATTTTCGAAATTCACCCATTTTTCTCAAAACGATAAACATTTCCAATGTATAAGTATGAGATAATGCTCAATGCAAATGAATGAGAACATAGTTCTAATTCTCCTAATTTTCATGCAATTTCTACAACAATCATAGATATCCTTCACTGATAGCCCAAACAAATATTTCTAAACAGATAAATAATTATCAATAAAGATGAACTTTCTGAATTTCAAGATGTGAGTGATAATATATATCCAACTCCACCATCCTCATTAATATCTATCCAATTTCACAATTCCAATATCAATCCCATTATTTATACAAAATCAACATTTGAGACATTTAGGGAAAAACCCCTTTTCTCTTTATGAATAAATCCCAAGGATAAAACACACTATTTTATCACAACTCATTTACAATTCCAAAACCATTTCCAAGAATCCATTTGAAAACCCCTCTTTTGATTTTTACCTAAAACCTTAGATTTTGTTTAAAAAAATCCCCCAAATTACAATATTGTTTAGAAACAACAAATAACTAAGTTAAAACTCATATAAAGTGCGAAGAATCCCTACCTCAAGCTTAGAAGACGAGAGAGAGAATGACAGAAACTCAAAGATGCCGAAAATCAACTTTGCTCTGATTAGAACGAAGCACTCGTCGAGCTCTACCTTTTTAACAAAGGGACACGGGTGAAAAGGTTAACGAATCTAGGTATATTTAAGAGAAATAGATGAGTTTTAGAGAGAGAGTGAGAGAAAATAGGGTTTTGAAAAGTTTAGAGAAAGAGTGAGGTGAAAAAGTGACTCAAAAAAGTGGGTTTACGAATTGATATATGCACAGGTCGCTTGAGCGCAAGATGTGTCACTCGAGCGTCCAAACGTAATAAGTTACACCGCTCAAGGACAAAAAGCTTCGCTCAAGTGCAAGATGTGTCGCTTAAGAGTCAAGACACAATATGTTACACCGCTTAAGCACAAGAAGTTTCGCTCAAGCGAAGAATACCAACTCTAGGAAGTTTTAAAGACAGAGAACCACCGCTCGAGCACAAGAAGTCTCGCTCGAGCAAACACCGCTCGAGTGCAAGAAATACTTCTTGAGCGAAAAATGCCAACTCCCAGTATCTCTACAAACCTGCAAAAGTACTGGAAGTTCACAAAAATCGCTTGAGCGCAAGAAGTGTCGCTCAAGTGAAGAAGCAAAATTTTGGGCAGTTCCAGTTTGAAAAACATACTACCAACCTGTTCCAAACATAACCAACACATCCCAATAGCCAAACTCAAAGTAAAACAAGGGGAAACAAGACATGAATAACTATATAAGACAATGAAACCCAGATCCAAAACATCAAATGGGTAGGGTCTAAACTAGAATCGGTATAACCGCCCTCTTTGAGGAATTTCATCCATGAAATTTTAAACCAAACATTAAAACCAGCTTTAAACCAATTACAACAATGACAGTAATTCAAATTCATCACCATGACCCATCCACCAGTTATCCATTCTCATTAACATAATATACAAATTTTCAATACTCATATACCATTCACATTCCAAAACATATACAATGTTTGTATTACATTAACATAACAAAGTTTTCAATACATGTTCAAACATCAACAAATAGGTTCGGATACTCTCCACGAACTTCCGCCTTATGCTCCCAAGTGGCCTTCTCAACCCCGTGGTGTCGCCATAACACTTTTACCAATGGAATCGTCTTGCCTCGCAAGACTTGGTCTCCAGTATCTAAAACTCTAACCAGTCTCTCTTCGCACGAGGCATCCTCGTCAACTCAGTCCAATCCAACACGTGTGAAGGATCCGACTCATACTTCCGAAGCATACAATATAGAACACATCAGGAACCCTAGAAAGTCGTGGCGACAAGGCCAAATGGTAAGCTACCATCTCAATCCGTTCTAGGATCTCAAAAGGCCCAATAAACCTAGGAGATAACTTCTCGCTCTTCCCAAACCTTATCAAATCCTGTTTAGATGATATCTTCAAGAAGACATGATCTCCTACCTCAAACAAAAACAGTCTCCTTCTACAGTCGGCATAGCTCTTCTAACGACTCTGAGCCGTAGCCAACCTTTTTTGGATAAGTGCAACTTTCTCCATCGTTTCCCAGACTAACTCTAGATCTATCATAGGTGCATCACCTACCTTAGCCCAATACACGGGATATCTATATGGCTGGCCATACAAGGCCTCGAATGATGCCATACCAATACTTGAATGGAAACTATTGTTATAGGTAAACTCCACTAAAGGCAAGTGTCTTTCCCATAATCCCTTAAAAGAACACAACCCCGAAGCATATCTTCAAGGATCATACACTCTGAATGGCCGTCAGTCTAAGGATGATAGGCGGTACTAAAAGTCAATCTAGTGCTCAAGGCATTCTGCATGCAGGCTCTGCTACAACCAAGCTGTAAAACGTGGATCTCTATCCAAAATGATAGTCACAGGGACCCCATGCAATCAAACAATGTCCCTAATGTAGAGGTCAGCTAGATAATCTATCAAATCACTCGTGCACATGGGTACAAAGCACGCCGACTTGGTCAATCGGTCAACTACCACCCAAAGGGCATCATTACCTCATTGAGTCCTCGGAAGACCCACAACAAAGTCCATCGTAGCATGTTCCTACTTCCACTCTGTTATAGGTAAGGGTTGCAACAAACCCGCTGGCCTCTGTTGCTCGGCCTTCACTTGTTGACAAATAAAGCACCTCAACACAAACACAGCTACGTCCTTCTTCATCCCCTTCTACTAAAACTGGTGACTAAGGTCGTGATACATCTTTAGGCCTCTCAGATGTACTGCAAGGTGTGAATAGTGAAACTCTCATAGTACTTCCTATCAACAAGACTCCAGCATGAAAAGACAGCCAAGGTATCTAACACTCGAGTTAGAATACACGTTCAAGCCCTTCTCTACCTTTTCACCAGATATCTTCTCCCAAAGGGTTTCTACCTCAAGGTCACCCCTCTATGCTTCTGTAACTTGACTCACAAGTATAGGTTGTGGAACTACCGAAAACAAAGTTGCCAACTAGACAGACTAGCCAAGATGCAAGTCAAACTAACCAATAGCACCCAACATCTTCTATTCCTAGATGGCAATACTCGCTACACTACTAATGAATTTTCTACTCAAAGTATTAGCCACAACATTGGCCTTCCCCGGATGATAGTGCAACTCAAAGTCGCAATCCTCCATAAACTCCATCCACCTCCTCTACCTCAAAGTCAGATCTTTCTGTGAAAATAGATACTTCAAACTCTTATGATCAGAAAACACCTTAAACTTCTCACCATAAAGGTAATGCCTCCAAATTTTCAAAGCAAAGATCACAACTGCTAGTCCTAAGTCATGGGTAGGATAGTTCCTCTCATGTATTTTCAACTGACGTGAACCATAAACTACTACCTTCCCCTTTTGCATCAAAACACTACCTAAACCTTCCCATGACACATCACAATACACAGAATAGCCCAAACCCCTCTCCAGAATAATCAACACTAGGGCAGTGGTAAGTCTAACCTTAAGCTCTTGAAATTACTTCTCACAAGTCTCACTCCACACAAATTTGATTCCCTTCGTTGTCAATCTAGTCAACAATGAGGCTAAGCTAGAGAAATCCTTCATAAATCGATGGTAGTAATGGGCTAATCCCAAAAAAGCTATGAATCTCAAAGGCATTCTTAGGTTGTTCCCAATCTTGCACCGCTTCTATCTTAGAAGGGTCTATAATCATTCCATCCCTGGATACCATGTGGCCTAAGAACTTGACTTCTTTCAACTAGAATTCACACTTCCCGAACTTAGCATACAGTTTGTCGGCTCTAAGCAACTCAAGTACAATTCGCAAGTGTTCCTCATGTTCTTCCTCTGAAGGTGAGTAAATCAAGATATCATCGACAAAGACAACCACAAAACGGTCTAAGAACTCATGGAAGATTCGGTTCATCAAGTCCACGGACAAGGCAGGTGCATTGGTTAACCCAAAAGGCATCACTAGGAACTCATAATGGCCATACCACGTACGAAATGCCATTTCCTGGATATCCTCCTCTCTTACCCTCAACTGGTGATAACTCGGTCTCAGGTCCATCTTAGAAAAAAACAAGACCCCTTCAACTGGTCAAACAGATCATCTATACGAGACAACAGGTACTTGTTCTTAACAGTTACCCTGCTCAACTTCCGATAATCAATACAAAGTTGCAATGTGCCATCCTTCTTCTTGGCAAAGAGAGTTGATGCTCCCAAGGTGAAGTACTAGGGTAGATAAAACCCTTATCTAATAATTCTTGGAGTTGAATCTTCAACTCAGTCAATTTGGTTGGTGCAAATCTATACGGTTCCATAGAAATCAGTGCCGTGGCAGGCACCATGTAAATAGAGAACTCTATCTCACGGTGAGGTGATAAACTAATGAGACCCTCAGGAAAAACCTCCGGGTATTCACAAACTACCCTTGGCAAATCAACTCAAACTTCATTACACTCACTACCCAAGAAGGTTGCAAGAAGACAACTAAGCTCACTCCGACCTCGCGGATCATACACTGGTAATAAAACTCTACCCGCTCGGTCCCCTAGAAAATAAAAACAATCACCATTCGAGGTGCATATAGTGACCCTCTGAAGGTAATAGTCTATAATGGCCCAATACGAGGACAACCAATCCCTGCCCAAGATGGCATCAAAACTCGAAATATCAATCAATGCAAATGAAAAAGAAAGTTGGAGACTAGCAACCTGTATATCACAACCCCGGCACCCTTGGTCCAAAACAACTTTACCACCAACAAGTGACTCTACCTTGAGTGGAGATGTTAACCGAGCCACTTCTAACCCCAATGTCGTTGCAAATGTAGGTGAGATTAAAAAAAAAATTAAAAATGGGATGCACCCGTATCAATCAACACATTGGCAATAGAGTTACATAACAAAAAAGTACCTCTCATAACTGAAGAGGCTAGCACTAAGTCTAGCATGGTAACAACATACACACACCCCACAGGTCTCTGCTCCACATGCTCACCCCTCGAAGCATAAGCTTGATACACTAACTAGGCTAAAGAGGCTCCCCAATTGGCCCTTGAGGCCTGTGCTGACTGTGCAGGCTGGTGGCTTTGTGTCTGCCTCGAACCAAACACCCCAGGTGTGCTACCTGACTGGGGACAAATCCTTCTCACATGCCCTGACTGCCCACACTAATGACAAGTAGGCAGTTACCCTCTCCCCTAACTCTGGCTCTAAGAACGAGCCGCAGACGATGTAGACTGTTGCCCTCCTTCTCTATGCGAGCAAGCTGGAGACTTATGACCCAATTGACCACACTTAAAACAAGAGAAGCCTCCCTAAATACCTCTTCCTGAACCCGAACTTGGCACAGGAAAGGTGTATCTAGATTGTGCAACCTGGGACTGTTGTGGGGTGGAACCCCTCTGCCTCTTATTGTCCCAATCTAGACACTCCATTTGTTTACCGCCCTCAAGACTTGGACGCCTCACGTTGAACACTCTATAATGATAATGTTATGTTGTACAATCATTCAATTTCTTCAATAAAAGGCTTCGGTTTTAAGCTTCAGAACCTAAACCTTGCACTCCCTTGAACCAAAAACCTAATTTTTTCTAGCCTGACCACCCAGAGACCTGTTTGCCAAGAAGTGGCCGGCAGGCCATTTTTTGTTGGCCAGCCGTCCACCTTCATGGTCGGCCGACCATGTTCAGTGCCAGGCAAATATTTTGTAGCCAGCTGTCCCCCTATGTGTATGTCTTGCACCAACTAGCTTATTACAAATATTTCTGACAAAGGAACTTGTTTTTCTATAAATATTTGACCACCCCTCATGGTTTTAGGTTGGAAAATTTTGCCAAGAGCCCAAAGCTTGCCAAACACACTTCCTCTCTCTATCTTGCATTACACAAACACTATCCATACACTTCCTAAACCAAAAACTTGAGGCCTTTTGCTGAGATTCTTGACCTTAAATTTCAGCTCTTGAGAGTGATCATCTTGTGGTTTGTCAACAAGAGTATCTTCTCTTCAAAAGGTATATCTTTGCCATATTTTGCCTTGGTTACACTACTCTTTTCCTCTCATTTTCTTGTTGTTTATACTTTGTTTTGGACTGAATTTAAGTGCTGAAACTTGTGATTTAAAAGCTACCAAAGGTGGAGGGGTTAACCACCCTTTCTTGAACCTTATTCCATAGCTTATATCCTTGTTCTTCCCACTTGTTTCCTTAATTTTTAGCTATTATTTTTTAGAGTTGTCAGAGGCTAAAACATGTGATTTAAAGGTCCAAAAGTGGAGGGGTTGGCCACTCTTCCTTAGGCTTGCTTACTAGCTCTGTTCTTTTCTTTTCTTTTCTTTTTTGTTTACTTTTTCTAGCTTTTCAAATTGATTTTCAGTACTGTTTTGTGCTATTTAGGGGTTGTTTAATGTGTTTATTTAGTTGATGCTTTGAATACTATGCTTTTATCGTTGTAAGTCCTCATAGATTTGGGTGTTTAGGCCATAGACACTTATCTATTTGAGTTGATAGCGTTTTCATTCCTTATTTTCCCATGTAAATATTCACACTTGTAATCACCTTCGCATAATCATCTTTGCAACCTTCCTCTTTTCTTTTTTTTCTTTGATTAAGAGTTGTATCCAACACTAAATTGTTGCTCAAGGCTTGAGAAAGAGACTTTCCATGCATAATGGTTTAATCTCTTCGAATGTTCATTACCAAGGCATTACATCTCTCTCATGTTAAGCACAACTTCTTGTTGGACACTTCTCTTTATCGCTTTTTGTACTTAGTGGACGTAATTGTCATTTTTGGACAAGAATGAAGAAAAGAAAAGAAAATGGCAAGGTAATGT
Source organism: Camellia oleifera (assembly GCA_022316695.1). Taxonomy (NCBI): domain Eukaryota; kingdom Viridiplantae; phylum Streptophyta; class Magnoliopsida; order Ericales; family Theaceae; genus Camellia; species Camellia oleifera. The sequence goes on from CM039311.1 coordinate 32,523,551, forward strand.
CAAAAAGGTAATAAAATTGAGTTAGGGTCAATTGGAAGTTATATTGAACCTATTACGTTTCAAATCATTACATACTCTTAGTGATGTTCAAATGATTCAAGAAGCAATGTCTACCTCTTTCCTTGAGGTAACTCCATGATAGAGAAGAGGTGTCGTTGGTTTTTCATTTCCCTTTGTTAAGCTTTTGTCCTATCGATTCATAGATCATCATGTAACAAATTTGCGAGAATTGATTATTTGTGAATCGAATCTACTCCTCCGTTGATCATCTTCATGATAGGGAAAGGCAGAAAGGATAAACATCCCCAGGAAATACTCTATTTTTGCTCTGTTTCAATTCTATGGCAACAGGGTACAACCCAAAAACAATGTCCGACCGACCACCTTTCTATCCGGCTGACCACTTCTCAAGGCCAGCCGACCACCTTTTGTTGTGCAGGCAATGTCATTTTTGTGGCAGAACATAGTAGAAGCTTAGACAAAAATACAATACTTTTTTGACTGTAAATAGAACAAATTTTGGAAGCAAAACAAAGAGGTTTCTAGAAGGATGTTCTTGTTTGTCCGCTTGCGACTCTTCGCTTCCCGTAGTCCTTTAAATTAATGCTTTAATAGTAATATGTTGTACTTAATTAGTAGCTTCATTCAAACTTGTAATAGCTAGTTAGTTAGCATTAATTCATTTGATGTTGTAATAATAGTTAAATAGGACATTCATTCGAACCCTCTTGTGCAAGGGAAAACTTGTGATATTTTGTATGTCTTCCAAACCCCATTTTTTCTCCCTTTTATTTACTTGCTTATGATAGTTTCATGTAGTATCATATTTTGGTTTCATATCATTACCATGCGTAAATATCCATTTTTGCATGCATCAGGTTCGGTTCATCATTTTAATATTGTTGTCATTACTTACTTGAATACATGCGCTATCGCATACTTTGAGTTGAGCCATATGTTTTGTTAATAAACCGAACCTAGTAATTGCATTTTGTGTGTGTTGCATTAGTCACTTGCATATTAGAGCACGCATTTTTCTAACTATTATCTTCTATTTTGACTTGCCTCGGTTGAGTACTAGGTGAGCATTTCTTGTTTTAGCATATTGCATGTGTGTTTGTGTTGCTATAACAAGCATATTACCATGAGGCTAAGTGCTTAGTTGATATACCTCTTGAATGTCTATGGATAAAGGTTGTGTTGCCGAAATTGGGATGATTTGATTAATGTAAATATGAGCTTACTTTTTCAAGTAGCATATTTCAAAACTCTTTTCAAACAAACATAAAATCAAAGCATTCCAAAGTGGGAGAAATAGTCTATATTTGTGTGCCTCACATAGTAATGTTTAGCATTAATAAATCAAAACAAAAGCATATACTGTTCATAAAAATTACATCATGATTAGTAGAGGCCGATCTTTGATCGGGTGAGTGGGGTACTCAATTATGACCTTCCCCTTTCATACATAAGTTCCCGAGCCGAGACACTTTGGTTATGACTGACAAGTGGCCTTTGGCAGGAGTCACGGGTTTTCTAAATTTCCCAAAATATTTAGGCGGCGACTCAGAAATCTGGCAATGCAATCCATTTTTGGCATTTCTGATTGTAAATTGATTTTCCAAAGATTTACTAGATTTGGACTCTCATTTTTATTTTTCTATTTCACTTTGCACTTGTGAAACTAGATTTAGAACCACGGGCGTCCGAACTATAGGACTATCATATCCAAGAAGACTAACCCCTCCAAGGAGCACGAAAAGCAAGCTACTTCTCCCCCTATAGTGACCCTGGTTTTGACCCGTCTCTTGTGGTGTTCTGGACTTGGGTTTGTATGGTTTGGGATGGTGGTTTATGTCTTGCTTCCCTTGTCTTCCCCTTAATGTTGGTTATTGGGTTGTGGTTGTGTATTTGGAGCAGGTCGGTTGCTTGTTTTTCCAAGCCTTTGTTGCCTAGAATTTGGCTCTTCTGCTCAAGCGGGCTTCACAAATTTTGCTCCACGCTCGAGCGGGCATTCGGGCGCTCGAGCGGAGGGACTGTATCTGCAAAAATACTGGCAGAGCGTATTTCACGCTCGAGCGGGAGTCTGTGTCTGACGCTCGAGCGGGGCTTTCCACGCTCGAGCGGACCGTGTTATAACAGCACGCGAAAGTGACCTTTCAGATCACTTTTTGCAATCATCTCTCTCTCTAAAAGTCTCAAAATCTACAGATCTAGAGCTTCTCTCTCTAGAAATCATCTTCTCTCTTTAAGTTCTCCAAATCCATTGAGATTTTGGCCATAGTTCCTTCGTCAAAGTTGTGTAACTTCTCGACGGCTTCGTTGTGTGCAGTGGAGATTGAGTTTCATCATCGTTGATTTTGGGGGTTTCAACTCTTTTCTTCTCCTAAGCTTGAGGTAAGGATTTTCTACACTCTAGTATGGTTTTTAGCTTAGTTATGTGCTATTGTGTATAGATGATGAGATTTGGTTGTGGTTAGGACAAATCTAAGATTTGGGTGAAAAATGAAAAGAGGGGTTTTGATGTATATGAGATAAATAATGTTTGGGGTTGAATATAAACTCTTGGTGTACCAAAATAGTTGATTTTGGGTATTTGGGTTAATATTGGAAAAAGGGGGATTTTGCCCTAATTTGATAAAATGATTATTTTGGGTAAATAATCGGAATTAACATTGAATATGTTAAATTGGATAGTTATTGATATAAATGGTGATATTGGATATGTATTATCTCACCTATGGAGGTTTTGAATAAACTATTAAATTCGATATTGAATATATCTTGGAAATAATTGTATTGGGCTATCAGTGGAGGATAGCTATGATTGTTATAGAAATTGTATGAGGATTAGGCGATTTAATGCTAATCTATTATGGTATCATTGAATATGACCATGTTGTAAATACATTATATATGTATGTTTATTGGAAGGAGAAAGGGGATGTACTCCATTTATGACCATGTTATAAATACATTGTATATGTATGTTTATTGGGAGGAGAAAGGGGATGTACTCCATATATGATTATATTTATTTATACATTGCATATGATATTTGTTTGGAAGGAGAAAGGGGATGGACTCCATTTAAAGCAAGCTGGCCTGAGTATCCTGGGTGAAAGACCCGAAATCTATTATAAATGGGTGCCGGTTCCCTCGGACGAAATATCCGTAAAATGGTAAGTTTGAAGTGTTTATGTGTATGTGTTTTGTATAATTGGAGAACCATTGAGTTGTAGTCTCATTTTGGTTGATTGAAAGATAATGAATTTAACTCATGAATTGAGTAGCACATATGAACTAGATATGAATTGAAGAAACAATGGAATAAGATTGGCCTTAGGGGCATATGGATATGTAGGCTTTGTGGGTGCTTCCATATCGGTATTGTTTATATACGTGGTATTTATACCTTTGCTAAACTTCATAAATTGTGTTAGATTATCTCCACTAGGCTGTTGGCTCACCCTATATGGGAATATCATTTTCAGGTGCAAATGAGGTGTTTCCTCCAAGGCAATAGCGTGGATGGATTTTCAAGAAGCAAAAGCTTTTTAATTATGTATTGTTGTGTATTTGTTGGTATTTTTAAAGCCAAGGACTTAAGATGTAATGAGCGAGACTCAATTTGTGTAACCAAGCAATGACTTGGAAAGATGTAAGCCTACCTGGCATGTAATTGTTGTTAAACATTAAACTCTAATGTATGAAAGTATGTTGTTTCTTATATTTATTCCGCATATGAGTTATCTTTATTGTACTATTTTGGGGGCGTTACACCCCCTGAACCTCTTGACTCCTCCTAGAGCCCCTCATCTATTCTTTATCTACTTGAACCACGGTCTCAAGATGAGTCGATGCGTCCACAAGGCGCCCGCAATCCCTAATCATTGACCCAGCTACTTTGAAAAGAAGTCCGGTCCTCAACCTCTTCTCGAACTTGAAACAACGGCATTCGTCTATTGCCACAAGTTCCGATGCAAGTCTAGAGAGGCTAGTGAAAGCTGTCTCAAACTCAACTACAGGTAATCTAAGCTGCTTGAGCTTCAGAAACTGATCCCTCGATTTCTCCTTAGCAGTGGGAGGCAAAACTTGTCTTCGAAGGCGTTAACAAAGGCCTTCCAAGTCACCCTAATGCGCCCATGCGCATACTTCCACCATTGACCCGCATCTCCTTTCAACTGGAATGATGCCAAGGACACTCTCTGTCCATCGTCCTTGATGCCAAGCATCTCAAACGTTTTCACCATCTATTCTAGCCACTCATCCGCCTTCAGTGGCTCCTTGAGATCACCCAAAAACTCATCCGGATTAGACCGAAAGAACTCCCTCTTCAAGAATGACTGCCCTGCTTCAGCAACTTAGGCTGGACTTGATTCTCAGCCCTGAGAATGTCCATGGATTCCCACAAAGCCTCAGCTATTTCATGAGCCAAAGCGTCCATAGCCTATTGACCAACTGGTTCGGCCACATTGGCTTGACCAACTCCTTCTTCCTATGCCAGAATTTCATCCGGTAATGGCACCTCATGCCATCTAGGCCTACCACGCCTACCACCACCAAGTTCACATCTTGATATCCTAATGAAGGTAACAAAAGAGATTAGCACATGCACAATGTGCCAAAGCTAACTCACCCGTGTCCTAAGGCGATAAACAACAGATAATTCACTCCATATAAGCACATAGTCACATACATAAGAATTTCCTTCCTAGATAATAATTGTCTCGCGACCTTGCTAAAGTTCTAATTAGAAATAGCAGTGATCAAGTACTCTTCTAATAGGACTTTTAGAAACTCATAGACCCAATCAATATCTTAGAAATTAAATCTCATACCCATATAATCACATGAGCAAGTTATCACATAGCATACCATACATACAAATATCTCTATCAAACGAGATAAACCCAATGTGGTAAAAAACACTTCCTACGTACCCAAAATATTCAAATTCGGTACGTTCTGATACCAAGTTGTAACGCTTCAAAATAAATACAATAAACCACCCACAATATTAATAAATAACAACAATGGATATGCATGATTCTCTGAAGATAAATACCTTTTCATTTCATATGGTTCCATTTTACAAGAGGTAGAACATGCAGCTACACATTCACAAGTCCTAACCCTGAACCTATAACATGTGATACAAAATAAAATATATATATATATAATAAAAGTCAAAGCAGATAAGAAATGCTCTAAAGGCTACAATTTTCCAAGACTAGGCTTAGTTACAACAAAAGTGAGTCTAAGCTCAATACAAATATAGCCCTAGGCTTGTACAAAACAAATATAACAGATAAGCAAAAGAAGCTCTCGCTCCAAGTCCTCCTATGCTACTACCTTGGCAAAGGTAGATCATCAGCACCTGAAAATGGTTTTCCTATATAGGGTGAGCCAAAGCCCAGTAGAAATCATCCAACACAATATATATGAATCTTAACAAAGCTGTAAGGTGAATGCATATGCAATGCATGTGCCGAAAACATTTTATATCTATTTCAAAACCATGCAATGCCAGGTTACAACACAACTCATAAATCATTTCCTTTACAATAGAAAACAAGGCAGTGAACCACACTGATTTCAAAACAAATATAACCTTTCATGGAAATTTCGTCCGTAGGAAACCATGAACCGGCACACATGTAAACATAGGCTATACAGGCACTACTATTGCCATTTTACGGAAATTTCATCGATGGGATCGGCACCCACATATACATGTGGGTTTTTGGACTTTCACCATGGACACTCAGACCAACTTGTTTCAACGAGGCAACACTTATTTCCCAAATTCACCCATTTTTATCAAAACGATAAATATTTCCATTATATAAATATGAGATACTACTCAATGTATAAGTATGGGCGAACACTGCTCGAGTGCAAGAAATACCGCTCTAGCTAAAAAGGCCAACTCCCAATATCTCTGCACACCTACAAAAGTACTGGAAGTTCACAAAAACCGTTCGAGCGCAAGAAGTGTCTGTAGACACCCCATTTTTTACCGTCCTTAAGACTTGGGCACTTTATTCCAAACACCCGATGATAAAAGTTACACTGTGCAATCTTTTGAATTCTTAGCGAATAAATTTGGATTCAATCTCTAATCCCAACCCTTACACCCCATTTTGGCCAAACTATTTTAGAACTTAAAACCTTCCTTTCAAAATATTTTTCCAAATTCTTCTACGATGTTCCAAGGCTCGCATTTCATTTAAAAAATTGCACTTTTCGGTAAGCCGAGTAAGGACAAAGTGGATATAAATAAAAGGGAGATGAACTCTTTGAAAAATATTTAAAAAATCTGATTTATAGGTTTGGAGTTGAAGGAAATAGGAGGAGATGGAAGAAAACTAGCTAGGGGAAAGGTTGGGCATCAATCCGTTAAGAGAGAAATGAGCATCCTTCACTAAAGTAGGCATATCTCTCTTACCACTTAGAATTTATATGTGAGGCCAATACCATTGGAAAGTAGACTTCTGGGGCTTCAACTTAGACTCAAGAATCACCTAAAACCGAGTCCGGGTGAGGGAGCTATGCCCACTTGAAGTTAGGCCTGGAGTGCAGATTTTTAGACCCGGCCGTGCCCCATTTAGACCCGGCTGGGTCTCAATGAAAAAATTTCCAAACTTGCTTTTTAGGCCTGTCCGTGTGTTTTTGGGCCTAGCCGTGTGTTTTTGGGCTCGGGCGTGTGTTTTGGGGCCCGACCGGGTCTCAATGGCAAGAAACAAGACAGTTGGCGAGAATTCGCTAGCTGTTTTTTTTTAAAGATATTTTCAACCAAATTGGCTCCAATTCTATAAATAGACCCCTTGCATTCAGATTTTAAGGTTACAAGATTTTCCTAAGGGCTTTGAGGGAGATTAAGAGCTAAAACCATCCTTCTTGTTTCCTTTGATCTTCAAACCTTCTTTACAAAATTTTGGGCAGTAACAGTTTGAAAAACAAACTACCAACCTGTTTCAAACACAACCAACACATCCCAATAGCCAAACTCAAAGAGAAATAAAGGGAAACAAGACATGAACAACTATATAAGACAATGAAAATCGGATCCAAAACATCAAATGAGTCGGGTCTAAACCAAAATTGTTTTACAAAAACAGGTAAGCTCAGAGGTTTCACAGAATCCATAGCCACGAGCCTTCGTGCTCTATACACAAAATCCACCTCTTGTTCATTGGGCTGGAGGCACATCACTATGTCCGGAAATGTTAGACAGGGATGAGCTATACTCCCAGTAGAGATACATTTAACAAATTATCTAATTGCTTGAACTTCATATGGTCATGCTATAATAAAATAGTTGCTACTATTGTGTTTAATGAAAATGAAATAAACGCATCACTGTTCAAAACTTAAACATTTCATTAACATTGGGGTGGTAAATACACCATGAAATCTCTAGTAGGAGTCCGAATAATACATATATATAGGTTTATATCAAAAAATATCCCCACATTTGCCACCTATTAATACGACAGGACGATGGGCACCCAAAATCATCCATTTTCCACTTTTACTGACCATTAATACGGCAGGACCAATGGACACCCAAAAATATTTTCTCATATTCATCTGGCGATAAGTTCAAGATAGGGCAATTGGACACCTAGACTCCCTGCACGGGTACCAATACAATGCACAATACATTTTCAAAAACCCGACTTGACTACCCAAACTCATATGCTATTTATCCCCTTTTTTATAATTTCTAAACTTCCATGAGATCATAGAATCATGAGGTAAAATTGTAATGCACATAATGCATGAATTTGAAATTCCCAATTTAATTGGAGTGTATTCAATTCATAAGTAAGAGAGTGAACAACAACTATAAACAAGAGGATTTTAGAAATTTTCCATTTCTACAAACTCCAACACGTCTCCAATTCAATACATATTTCCAAAACAATCCAATATTTCATATGTCAACATATTAGTATCAATCATCCACCAAATTACAAGATTTAAAAACCAATTTAATAAAACATCATTCTTAAATCAAATTTAAAAAATACGGCTTAGAAGGATTTGGGGCTTCTCCCTCTTTATGCTTTAGGAAACAAATACTCAACACCAATCTCCACAACCAACGAGGAATTATTTATAATCTTTCAAAATTGAGGTAGAAGCCTATTTTTAGGCATAAAAATGCACTCTATGTACAAAAATCATCTCATATAACACCATAGTTAAGAAAACACCACATAATCATCTCAAATCAAAGAGATACTAAGTTAAAAGTACCCTACCTCAAAAGTGAGAACAAAGAAGGCAAGACCCAACAAGAAATCTGCACGAAAATTAAATCTAATCAGTGAAGGTGATGATCTCTACGCGGGTTTTACTTTTTCACAAGGGATCAAGGCTTGAATCTTAGTGAAAAGAGAGATTTTTAGAGAGAGAAAGCTAGGGTTTTAGGAGCTTAGGAGAGGGGAAAGGAGGAAAAGAAAAATTGAAAGAAATGTTCCATACAGCAACTTTTAAGTTGAAGATATCATGTAGACCGTTCGAGCGGTCTTTCCACCGCTCGAGCCGTGGATTCACATCTCCAGTATTTTTGCCTGCAAAATGAGATATTGGCTACTCCCTTTTCAGCGCTCAAACGGTCATTCAAGGACAGATTTGCACATCATTAGTGGTATTATCCTCTAGTCTATTTCTTCCATTGCTTAAGTTGATGATCTGTTCACTAAAGCCCATCTTCTTGGTCGTTTTCATGAGGTACTTTCCAAACTCTAGTTGGTCTCTTTGAAACCATCCTGAGTTTGAGGAGGCTTGTTAGTAAAATATAATAGTAAATAGAATTTGTATATATATTATATAGTAATATGTATTATTTCCATATTAGGATTTGCTTTCTTGTTCACCACTCTTCCTTACCAATATATATATAGGCCTTCATTGTATTGTATTTCGAAATACACAATATTATTAATTTCTATTTCTTCAATTGTGTTAACACATACGAACAAATCACATTTTATTTTATAAAATGAACAACAAATAAGATTGTAAACTTAAATCATTTATTTTATAAAACAAAATGTATTGTGTTCCCATTTTTATAGTTGTTTGAAAATACTTATTTTTTGTGTAGATAACCTTTACTGCGAGGCTTACGAAGTAGATGGTTCAAATCATCTGTGTGTACTTGGGTTAAAGCCCACAAAAACATGGACAACCTTAGAACTTTCATATAGGAGGCGAACATATATATAAAAACAAAATTTATAAAAAGAAATTATGAATTATAATATTAATTTTTATTGACGTGATCAAGTAACTAACTAATACCTTATTCTATTTTTTACAAACTATGGCTTACAATTAACACTAGTTACAAAAAAATTAATTTCTTTTATTATATTTCGTCCATTTTTTTATTTTTTATTTTTTGAATTTTATATTTTGATCACATGTTTCATAGAGACAGACTAACAGTGACTTAAACTTTTTTTTAAAAATCTAAAAGAGGATGATCCTTAAAATTTGTAAAATAAAAAAAATTTTAAGGGGTGAGTATCTATAATTTGTAAATAATTGTACCGTAATAAATGATTTTTTTTAAATTGTAGGTGGGGCGAATGCCCTCTCTTACCTCCCTTAGGTCCATCTTTTCATAAGAAATATATGAATGAATATAAAAAGATGAAGTATGAATGAGAGTTTATTCCTTTCACTACTTGTCGCAAATTATACAACTTGCCAATAAAAGTTCTAATATTAGTTTTATTTTATTTTTTATTTTTATATTTTTTCCATGACAGAACAGTAGGAAGGGAAACACTTCGATTTGGCTTAGTAAATCTTTAATGAAAAGAACTATATTACACCTGGTAGTGTAAAAGTAATTATTTCTCCAAAATAGTTGGGGCACATCTCTTTGATCCTTGAGCTTATAAAATTTTAGGTTAATTAGAGATCAGGTTTTATTTATTTATTTTTGTCTTATTTGACCATTCTTGTTAAATCTGAAAAAAGGATAATTATTCACAAGTCCAGTCACACCTACTTATGTTCTACTTAATACACAAGCTATGTTTGGCATAAGCATTTTGGGCTATTTTAGCCACAAAAACATAAAATAGGATAAAAGGCCAATAAGACAAATGTCACATCAAACCACAATCATTTTATTTTTTTCTCTCACAAAAGTCAAAAAAGCTAAAAAGCCCATCTCAAACAAGACTTTTTAGCCCTAGGCTAAAAAAGCCAAAAAGTCAACCCACATCCCAAATGAAGGCATTATTTTCTTATATTCCAATAAGTTGTATTAGCAACAAACCCATGCTATGCACAGAATGATTCTTTTTTCTTTTTCTTTTTTTTAAAATATTATAAAATAAAAATAATTCATCATATTTCTTTGAACTCTATAAATAAATTTATATTAAAACAAAAATAGCTCAATAATTTTAAACTAATTATTAAAATAATGTCAAATTTCGTTAAGTACTATTATTATAACGATTTCAGTTTAGACATAACCTATTTCTTACTTTTGAATCCGGGAAACCATGTCCTTAACTATTGCTCATTTCATTTTCATCTAGTTGCTAGTTGAGTTTGGCCATTTAGGAGTTATGGTTGTGTTTGAAACAAGTTCGGAGTTAGTTTTTCAAAGAGTTGTTGCCCTATATTTTTGCCTATTCGCTCAAGCGGTCATTCTTGCGCTCAAGCAATCTTTTGCAGGGTTGAACTTTCGAGAAGGGGTCATTGTGTGCTCGAGCGGTGGTTTTAATCGCTCGAGCGGTGTCACTTATTGTGTCTAACACTCAAGCGGTGTTTTGGTCACTCAAGCGGTCTGTGCGTACATCAATCCGAGAAAAGGGCATTCTGTGTCACTTTTTCATCTCTCTCTCTCTATAAACATTTCAAAAATCCTAAATCTTCACTGTCTCTCTCTCTAGTTCTTGCATTCAAGCTCGAAATTACTCTCAATCCATTGTTTTCCTAACCCTATCCCTTTGGAGAAAAAAGTAGAGCACGTCGAGGGCTTGATTTTAATTAGAGGAGTTATCATTTTCGGTTCCGCCCAACTTCAACTCTTGTTCTCCCTTGTCTTCTACTTTGAGGCAAGGATTTCTTCAACCTTTTGTATGATTTTTACCTTAGTTAGTTGTCTATTGAAAGAATCTAGTGACTTATGAATTTTGGGTTAAACCTAGGGTTTGGTTTTGAATTGAAAAAAAAGGGTTTTCAAATGGGTTCTTGAGTAAGGCTGTGGGATTGTGTTTATGATTGAGATATGTTAAAATGGTGGAATTCTTTCCTTAAAATTGATTTTTGTAAGTAAAGGGAGTTTTGGTTCTAAAATTATGGATGTTTGGTTTTGTGGAAGAAAATGGAAAATAATGTTTCGTTTGGTAAGAACGGAACAATGTATATGTTGATGATAATGGTTGAGTTGGATATGTAATATCCCTGTTGTTTTGAAAATGAAAATATTATATCTGTTGTTGAAAAATTATTTGTTGTATAGAAATTTCAGTTTTTAGCTATGTAGTGGCTCGGATTCTAATACGTATCAGATTGGTGTAAATTGGTGCTCGTCACGTTAAAACTTGTGTGGTTGTTGAGCTCTTGGTATTTGAAACTTGACCAGCTTTCACTCTTTTGCCCGTTTCTCCTTCCATACTTTGAATTTGAATTTGAGGCTGGAACCATTGGAAAGCTTGTTTCCGGGGCTTCAATTTGGACACAAGAACAACCTAAAACGGAGTCCGAACGAGAAAGTTACACCTGTTTGAATTTTTAGTTTCTGTGTTGGAAGCATGCTCACTCGAGCAAGACTTTCTTCGCTCAAGTGAAGAATGCGTTTTGCAGAAAACCTAAGAGCTTCTTTTCCATGCTCGAGCCAAGCTTCCTTCACTCAAGCGACCAGGTCGCTAACAGACATTATAAGGTGATATTTTGGCCCAACAACTTTACTCTTTCATCCTCTCTTTCTCTCCCCTCCTCCATGTCCGAAAACCTAGCCCCCAAAACTTTGATTTCATCCATTCTTACCAACAATCCACCATGGATCTTGCATCAAAGATGAAGAACAAGTGAAGATCTCACTTTTCAACATATTGGAATTCGGATTTGGGAATGAATCTCATCAAAGCTTTGCTCTTTTGCTTGATTCTTGAGGTAGGGGTCCTAGTTCTTCTTCAATACTTCCATTAATAGATAGATTTATGGTATTTTGACTATATAAATACAAAACCTACATTTTTTTAGCATATAGTATACATCATGAGATTTGGGGGTTTAGGGTTTGAAATGTTAGGGTTCAATTGTTGGGTTAATATGGTGGATTATGAACCTTAGGTGTATAATCAAGGGGAAAATTAGAATTAAAAGTAGTGATGTGAGAAGTTTCAATTTTTTTGAAATTCTTGATTTTTCTTGAAAACCCTAGGTTGATTTATGATGATAATTAATGATTTTGCCCAAATTGAAAGTAGAATTATGAAATTGAGGTATTGAAATACATATATATATACAAGTTTAATTGAATTTTGGAAATGTTCGGAAATTATGTTAAAAATTAGTGAATGAACCTTGTTATGGGCATTGTAAATCATGCTATAATGTGAAAGGAAAATTGGGAAAATGATTTATGAATGATATGGATGACATGGGCCTTGGGGTGAAATGATAAAATAAAGGTTTAAGAGTTCACCTTGAATTATGTTGAATTGTGTTGATTATGTTGGATAGTGTTGATTATGTTGAATTGTGTTGATGATGCTGAGTTGTGTTGAACGATGTTGAATCGAATTGTGTTGGACTATGATGAATTGTGTTTGAATCATGTTGAATTGTGTTGAGTTGTGTTGTGTTAGATCATGTTGAGTTTGAAATGAGTTGTGTTGGGTGGTGTTGTGTTGGTACTCGCGGGGGGGAGTTGAAAGATGATACGGAATTTGTGATAAGATGATGAAGTGAAGAGTTAAGAATGTTATGGTGTAATTAGAAAGTGATTTTATACCTCAAAACTAAAAGCCCAATTTTATATTTAACTCTAGTTATGGAGTTTTATTTTGGAAAATGAGGATACTTCAATCAACATTAAATTTATGAAATTAAGTCTATGTTGGGTTAAGATGAGTGTGAATAATGATAAATGGGAGATTATGAAAGGTGACGATGTTATATGAAGGAGTTGTATCAAAGAAAATTAAATGTTGGAGATTTAATTTATAACCGTGGGTATTAATTGATAACCAATGTGTTTTAAAAATTGAATTTGAAGACTTGATGATAATATGGAAAAGTAAAGAAATAGTTGAATCCAAGAATTTTGAACACTTTAAAGATGAATCTTTGCCTCTATGGAGGTGTTGTTATATTTATGTGTGACAAAACAATGAATGATTTAATGGATAATGAAGAAGGTCGTGGAACATATTTGTACTTGTTATGTGAATGAAATTTTAATATATGGTGGATGTATATTGAATTAATGTGTTACGGAAATAATGGAAAATGTGTTGGCATTGCCCACTAATTGTAATGATGGAATGTGATGTTATCTTGGGGTCCGTTTCCCACCGTATTTTGAGCGGGCAAAGCATGGTGCTTGAGATAGGTTCTGCCTTCCTTCCGAAGTAGCGCCCGGTAAAGCGTGTGGTATGTTGAGGTTTCGCGTTCCTTCCGGCTTGTGGTCAGTAAAGCGTGAGGTTCTGCGTTCCTTCCGGCTTGTGACCGGTAAAGTGTGAGGTTCCACATTCCTTCCAGCTTGTGACCGGTAAAGCATGTGACTCATGGAGATGACTTGTGATTGGATCCGGTATTTGATATGAAATTAATTAAAAGAATAGAAATTGAAGTGGTAATTGGATTATGGATTGGTGATGGTGAACTTAATGAATTAATTGTGACAATGAAGGTAAATTATGAGTATTGTTCTGTAAATAAATAAGAGACTGAATTGTGAGGGGTTTGTTAATCTTGTGTTACCTTGAAATGAAATTTGAGAATGCAAATAACGATGTGAATTGAGTATAGGAGAATTGTTAGTGAATCAAAAAGGGAACTTGAACTTGAAGTTATGGAGTTCTAAATAAATATAATGAGTAGAAAAGAAGAATGAAAGAAAAAGAGGAACATTAAAAATAGAAATTAAATGAGAAATATTTTGGGAATTGGTTAATAACCTTTAAATGATGTTGTTTCTTAAATATGGTTGTTTCACAAGGATCTATGGTTTTCCAAAGTTAAGGGATGATTTTTAATAGCTGAAGGTTTTTCTTAAAAGTGTTTAAATAGTTTTTGAGAAAAAGGTACCTTACTTATGGTATTTTGAAATTATGAAATGTCACCTTACTATATGGTATCACCCTGCATGCATGATCATTTCTATCTGTGTTAGTTATTGATTGAGAACTATGAGACTCCTACTGAGCATAAGTGCTCACCCCTGTTGTTCTTATCTTTTTACAGGAAGAAAGTGTGGATTTTGTGATTGAAGAGTTGTGACGTCCATGTGTCTTTTATATGTAATTTCATTGTAGATGTAATGGAACTTGTATTTGTATTTTATTTATTTGTGGCTTCATAGTAAGAGATTGGCATGTATTGTTGTCATTGTAATATTCATTGAGAGAGAGAGAACTTGTATGATTGTATTCCCATTACTCAAGGGTAATGGATACTTGTGAAAAAAAAAAAATGGACCTAAATTACAAGCTTTGGTAATGTTTCCGAGTAATTAAAAATTGGGGCGTGACAAGCTATTAGTGGAGGATAGCTTTGATTGTTGTAAAAATTGTATGAGGATTATTGTTGTAAAAGCTGTATGAGGATTAGGCAAATTGAAATTAATCATTCGTTCATCTTGTATTGAACAATGTTACATACTTAAACTTTGAAAATGTTTTGTTTTGAGAAAAAGTAGTGAAACCTTGGTGAATCTGGTTAGAGGGGTGTAGTTATGGTTGTTTTGTTAGCCTGTGTGTCCCTAGTGAAAGTCTAGAAACCCATGCGGTTAGGTGCCAATCTTTCCGGTTAGTACAGGTAAAATGGCTTTGGTAGTGCTTGTATTACCTACTGGCAAGCACGTACTTAGAGATTCCTAGTGTTTTGTATCCATTACCCTATTTTCTGTTATAAATGGATTATTTTCATGAATTGATATATAATCTGGCATTGCATAGTTTTGAGATGGAAGTGAGAAATGTTTGGCAAATGGCTTGCATATGCATTCACCTTATGACTTTGTTAAGATTCATATATTGCGTTAAAGTATCTCTACTAAGCTTTGGCTCACCATATGTGGCAAAAACAACTTTCAGGTGCTGATGATATGCCTCCACCAAGGACATAGCTTGGGAGGACTTGAAGCCAAGGGCTTCTTTTTGTTATTTGATGTAATTATTTTTGTATAAGCCTTGGGCTTTAATTGTATTGAGTTGAACTCATTTTGATGTAACCAAGCATTGCCTTGGAAATATGTAGCCATTAGGACATATAATCACTTGGGTTCTACCCTTTTTTTTTTTCTTTTTTTTTTTAAAACTCGTGTAGCCATGTCATATTCTATAGATTCAGGATCTAGGATTTATGAATGTATACCGCATATGTCATCTTTTGTAACATCAAGTGTATAAATGGAATATAAAATATGACGTTATTGTTCAATTGTATGGAACGTTATGGGATGAGCTATTCCTATTTTTCGGGGCGTGACAATTATATTCTATGTTGGTTAGGTGTATTGTCTACTAAGTATATTTGGTACAGGGGCAACAACCAAGCTAGTGTCAGATTGAGCAAGCTAGTGTCAAATTGAACTGAACTACATAAAAAGATTCAACTCCACCACAACACCGGGATTAATATAGCCATCCTAAAACTCAACTCTAAAAAATTTCTAAATTTCAAGCCCGCTTCATTAATCCATTATACATGCTATTATTATTTTTTTTTTTTTTTTTTATTTTTGGGGGGGAGGGGGGAGGGGAGTTGTCTTGGAGTGCTTTTAAATGAATGGGCAAATTACATTTTTACCCGTCAACTATCATTATTTTTCACTTTGCCCCCATCAAACTAAAAATTAATACAATGTACTCCCTTCATCTTTTGAAAGTTTTCAATTTAACCCTTATGTCTTCATTTGTTAAGGGCAAATTACACTTTACCCCCCTCAAACTAAAAATTGATACAATTTACTCCTTCATCTTCTGAAAGTTTTCAATCTAATCATTATGTCTCCATTTTGTTAACAAAACAGACAGAAAATGTGCATATGATGTGCACATCTCATATTTATGATGAAAATACCCTTTAAAAATATGTCATAAATATGCACTTTTTCTATAAGTTCTGTTAACAGAATGAAGACATATGAGTTAGATTGAAAACTTTTAGAAGATGAAGGGGTAGTGTGAGGGGACAAAGTGAAAAATGTTATTGGTTGAAGCGGGTAAAGTATAAATATGACAGATCTTTAAAGAGTATTTTGATCATTAATATGACATGTGCCCTGCAACGACCCCAAAGTGCGTATAGGAAGTTATCCTTATTTAATTAGGAGTTAATGTGTTTGCTATTGGAATTGAAGAGCTATCCGTTGGTTATGCCTTTGAAACTGGAGTTGGTGACCTTTACCAAACAATCTAAAATTTTTCCCTCCGCTCAAGCGGAGTAGTTGGTGCTCGAGCGTACTTTTGGGGTTTCCAGTAATTTTGCAGGCGGACTGAAATTCTGGGAGTGGTGATTTTCCGCTCGAGCGTAGAAGTGGTCGCTCGAGCGGACGGCTTTGTTGGTCTTCGCGCTCGAGCGCAAGGTTGGGCGCTCGAGCAGGTCGCCTGGTTAAGTTTGATTCTGAGGCATGTGGGCTCATTTTTTATGTTCTTCTTAGTGTGTTTGGAATGTTCTTACCTTATTTTGGGGTATTGATTGAGATGATAATATGATGGTAAAGTATGATTGGACCAAAGAATTTAATTCGGATAGTTATTTTACGATCAGCCGTCACTCTTTTGCCCTTTTCTTTTTCCACACTTTGAATCTGGATGTGACGTTAGAACCATTGGAAAGCTTATTTCCGGGGCTTCAATTTGGACACAAGAACGACCTAAAACGGAGTCCGGATGGGAGAGTTATACTTGTTTGAAGTTTTGAAATCTGTGCTGGGAGCAGGTCCACTTGAGCGGGAATAGGGACGCTTGAGCGGGAACAGCGGGTACAGCAGCTTAAAAATGGGATTTTGAGATCATTTCTTATATTTTTCTCCCCTCTCTTGATCCCTCTTGCCCTAGGTCCGAAAAGCCTATGGTTTTGATCCCCAAATACTTCCATTTCCCTTAGGTTTGAGCAAGATCTTCCACCAAGAAGTGAAGAAGGCAAGAAGATGAACATTTTCAACCGATTGAAATTTTGAGATTTTGGAGGATTCTTCTCAAAGCTTTGCTCCTTGCTTGATTCTTGAGGTAGGGGTCCTTGTTCTCTTTCAATACTTGCATTCATGGATGGATTTATGGTATTTTGAGTATATAAATACAAAATCTATGGTGTTGAGCATATTGTGTCAAACTTGATATTTTGGGGGTTTAGGGTTTGAAATGTTGGGGGATGCAATTGCTTGGTTTAGGTGATAGATTATGAACTTTAAACTTGTAATCAATGAGAAAATTGGAACAAGAAGTAATGGTTTGGGAAATTTGGATTTTTTCTTGAAACCCTTTATTTTCTTGAAACTCTAGGTTGATTTATGATGTTAAGCAAAGATTGGCCCAAATTGGAAGTAGAATTATGAAATTGAGGTATTGAATTATACATGTACAAATTTAATTGAATTTTAGAGATGTTTGAAAATGGTGTTTAAAATTTACGTATGAACCTCAATTATGGACATTGTGAACCATGCTATTATGTGAGATGAAAATTCGGGAACAAGATTATTGATGTTATGGATGATAAGAGCCTTGGGAAGGACTAATGAAATGGGATTTAAGACTTCACCTTGAAAGATGTTGAATTATATTTAGGGGCGATAAGTTGAATCATGCCAAATAGTGTAGCTTATGTTGAATTGTGTTGAGATATGTATGGAGAAGTATGTTGAGTTAATGATGTGAATTGCAAATTGATGTGTACTTTGGTATAAAGAGAATTAAACAAGTTAAGCACGGAATAAGTTATATGTGACCCGATTTTTATGTGTATTGTGAATTGTGTAGAGTCAGCTACAGGGGCGGACCAAGCATCTAAACACTGTGAGTAATAGTACCTCAAACGTACGTTATTTACCGTTAATCATTATTGTTATTGACATTTTCTTCTCCCTGAGTAATTATGTTAACATGTGTGTTGGATGGGAATCGATGTGAGCATTGAAAGAATTAGCACACAACAACATGACTCTGAAACCATTCTGTATTCCGACTACGTTTATCGTTTATCGGTAATGTGCCATAACTTATAAATTATCTGTGATTTCGCATAAGAATTGTACTCATGGAAGTGAACCCGTTTACCGGGAACTTGATATTAACTTCTGCTTGATTTAATGTATGTTTTGTGACATAGATATCCGTCTAAAGAGATTAAAGGACAGTATTAATGTTTTGTTATCCATAAATTAATCTTAAGGACGCACGATAATGCAATGGAATATTGATGCTTGGGGTGTTGCGAATCATTCTGTTTTGTCCATGATGAATCAAGACTAGTATGAGATAAATTATTTTTGTCCTTACAAATAGTAGTGTGATGATACATGTACTCTCTGTGGAATATGCTATACTTATTGCTGACGATTGTCACTAAACGTAAACTAATTACGTTAACTCATGTAAATGATTGAAAGAATGTGTGTGCCTCCGTCTAACTTGGGACTAGTCCGTTCTGATGACATCTGAAGTTATTCTGCCTTGTGGTTTGTCTCAAGATCTATTAATTTATGGTATAGAACTATGATATCTACGTATTTCTGAAAGTGTTCAGTCTGTGAAATGTGTTCACCTTTTGCTAACAAATATCAGCAACATTCTATTAAACTTATATTATCTATGGTAATGTATGTGAATAAAGGGAAGAATGTATGTATTTTCTGTATACTTCTAAAGGTAATCTGTTCTGATGTTTTCTGGTATGGAACAAAGTGCTGTACGGAACTAAGTGCTACACCTTGGTGGGAGCCACCTCTAGAATCCATACGAGCCACCTCTTGAGTCCATACATTTGTTATTTCTGTTATTTCTGTTACCTTACGCTTATGCGTTCTGTTACCCCCACGCTTATGCGTTCTGTTATTTCTAGACTGATAGGCCGTTCTGTTATTTCTGGACCCATGGTCGTTCTGTATCTGTAGGCCTATGGTTGTTCTATATATACTGGGCTTAAAGCCATTCTGTTACGGAAATTGGACCCATAGCCGTTTTGGAAATAATTATGGAATGTAGTTAATCATATGCATCTGCGGTTATATGTTTGATTATTCAGGTTAGACATTACATTATTTATCTACTATTATTCACTGAGTTCGCTCATTCTGTATTTTGTTTGTCTATTTCTGTAGGTAATCAACTGGGAGTTCAGTCCTAACCCTTAAGGCTCGCCTTTCTCTTGTCAACTTTGATGCGTCCAGGCACCACCTGAGGCCGTGCATTTTGTAAAGTATTGTGAGGATATTGATTTATACCTTGGTTGTCTTTCACTAATATTTTCGTTACCCGCCCAATTGTGGGTCTAAGTATGAATGTATAAGTGTGTAACCGAAGTTCGGGGGTATGTTTCTATATATATTGTGTACCTAATGCAATGTATACGGTCTTGGCATGGCAGTGATAGCTCAATGGATGATGTTTTTGTTATTTTATATTGATAATACTTCCGCTCAGGCCCCATATGTTATGTATAACAGGTTAAGTGTCCGTTTCTGAAGAGGTCATGCCCAAAACTTTTAGGGGCGAGTTAGGGGCGTGACATGCCCATTACGAGTTCATTTTCCATCTATTTTGTTAACAAAATTGAGACATAAGGGTTAGATTGAATTTTAGAAGATGAAGGGGTACACTGTATCAATTTTTTGAGTTTTTTATTTTTCATGTTTTTTTTAATCTTTAGCAATTTTTTAATTTCATACTTCAATTATTTTTTTAAATATTTAAATACACATAATCTACAGGGTTATTTTATACAAAAATCCTCTAAATTATTGAAAAGTATCACTTTGACCTTGTAAACTATAAAAGCATACAAATTAACTCCTAAACTATTGAGAAGTACCATTTTTGTGTCCTAAACTATAAAACCGTACAAATAGACCCCTAAACTATTAGTGTGCTTCACTTTGATCCATTCTATTAGAAGGTACAACTGACTCGTTTTTTTATAATTTTGGGGATCCATTTGCACGGTTTTATAGTTTAGGGGCAACGTGATACTTCTCAATAGTTTAGGAGTCAATTTTTACTAATTTATAATTTAAGGAGTCAAGGTAATACTTCACAATAATTTACCGATGGGCGCCTTCATGTAAATAACAATAATCCTAAATACACCTAAAAAGTAAAATTTGTGGAAAAAACACTTTAAAAAAATCACTAAAAATGAAAATGTCAAAAATAAAAATAAAAATAAAAATAAAAAATGACACATTTTTGTAATGTTTTGTTTTTAGTAATTTTTTTAAAAAAAAAATTCATAAATATCTCAGTTTGTTGGTGTATTTGACTGAAATATGAAAAAGTAAAAAGGGTTCATTGAGGATTAAAAAAAAACAAAAACAAAAACAAAAAATCAAAATAATTTTAAAAAATTAAGCCAAATAAATCTGATAAGTGTATTTTTTTAATAAAAATAAATAATTAATTATTAATAATTTTTGCAACATATGTACTTAATTTAGAATACAATTTTCAAAAAATGTCCATATTTGCCTTTCCATATCGTTTTTCTTAAATTATGTTATGATATTTGCAATGCAATATTATTTGAAATTTTTTTTTTTTTTTTTTGGGTATTATTTGCAAATAATTCTTAATTTGGAAAAGGAAACCCTTCACCAAAAGTCAATTAATCCACTAATAATGACTTTACAAATTTTCTTTAATTAAATTGTTTGCAAGGACTAATATGGAAATCCATTAATAACCACTTTACAAATTTTCTTTAATTATATTGTTTCCAATGGAAAGGCTTTCAAAATTGTATTTTAAATTTTGAAAAGATTAATATGGAAACATTTAGGTCCAATTAAGAATTATTTACAAATAATACAAAAAATAAAATTCAAAAAATATTACATTGCAATTATGGCAGTACATTTTAAGGAAAACAATTAGAGTTAATTACATAAAAGTCCTATTTACAAATGTTACAATACCTCAGGTCCTATATAAAATTTTTGGAACCAATAAATTATATTTAGTAAAACTAAGAATATTATCAGTTTTTCCCAATTTTTAAAACTAAGAACATTATCGATTTTGCATAGTAATGTTCAAGATAATTGTTTCACTAACTGATAAAAAAAATAGAGCATGAGATTAAACTTTTTTGCCCTTCTACTTATTGGTTTGATTCAACTATCTAATAAATCTAAGAAGATTATCAGTTTTTTCTAGTTTTAAAACTGAGAACATTATCATTTTTCTCATTTTTCATTTTTTTTTTTTAGTTTTTCACATCAATGTTCCATCATTATGCTCATTTATAGACACAAAATTTTCAATTTTACACAACAAAAAAAAAAAAAATCAATTTTTTCAAATTTTTTTAAAAACCATTAATTTTTTTTTTTTTTCAAATTTTTTTTTTTTTTAGTTTTTTCAATTTGAAAGTTGATTTTTTTAAGTTTTTTAAATCAAAATAAATGTCAAATCGTCATGTTCCTTTATAGATAATCGTAAATGATGAACAATCATTGTTTGAAGGGTTATTAAAAATTTAATGGGACTTGAAGGTGCAAAAAATCTTAGTTAAGACTTAATAGAGTATAAATTCATAAATTAGAACTTGTGTGTAAATGCCCCAAAAAATTATAATAATAATTATCATGTCTAAACTGACACTTTTAGAGAGTTTAAAATTTAAACTTAAAATTATATATAAATCTAATTTTGGACAATCATTGCAATACATAATGATTTGTGGAACATTTAATGGAGTAAAAAAAAAATTTTAAAAATACATATCTTAGAAAGTAAAAAGTAAAAATATTTATCTCTTAATTTTGAATTTATTTAAAATAATTCCGCTTTATAAACTATATGTTAAACCAAACACTTTGACACCAATTCTTAATATATATATATATATATAACTAAATAAATCACAACGAATACGAGTTATATTCAACACACACAAAATTAAACTATTTAAAAAAAAAAAAATTGGAAACTGTGTAATCCTAAATCTAAAAAAATTACTTTTGGCTTTCTAATTTTGCACAATTTTGCTATACTCAAACTTAATTATGATTGATTTTTAGAGTACTTTGTGCCCATTATGTATAACTTGTTGCTAGTAAATAAATTTAAGACATTTAAAAGTATCTATGAATGTAGCATGTTATAATGAGAACAATTATAATATTGTTAAAAAAAATAAACAATTTATTTTTATTTTTTTAATTATGAACATGGAGGTATCTTCCTTACCTAATGTATTAGCCAATAGCATTTTTTAAATTATTTTGTAATTCAAAAATTCAAAAAAAAATAGTTGGAAGTATTGCAACTCTTATAAGGCTCCTCACAAAATGTCCATTTGCTACAATATATAGTATAGATGGATGACAAAATACCCCTAATAATAATATGCGATAGAAAACTTTGCAGAAAATAAACTAAAAACCATTAAGGATTCAATGCTATACATGAAAACTATATGAATTTCTACTATATAAATAAGTGTATACATACCTTGATCCATGATAGTATAGCGACCCAGGTTTTTACCCGTTATTTGTAGTGTTCCGGACACAGGTTGGTATGTCTTGTTTCCCTTGTATCCCCTTTATGTTGGCTATTGAGTTGTAGTGGTGTGTTTGGAACAGGTTGGTTGCTTGTTTTTCCAAAATTTTGTTGCCCAAAAATTTGTCTTTTCGCTCGAGCGAGGCTTCTTGCACTCGAGCGTGCATCTGCGTTGGGGACAGACCTGAAGCTTTGTATTCTATGCTCAAGCGACGTTTCTTGCGCTCAAGGAAGGTGGCCTGTTTGTGTCTAGTCGCTCGAGCGAGAACTCCTTCGCTCGAATGAGCCTGTTATACATCAGTTCACAGTAGCGTCGTTTTGCTACATTTTTTTTATCCCTTTTCACTCAAAAACCATAAATCAGCTTCCTCTCTCTCTAGGGTTCGGCTTCTCTCTACAAATACACCTAGATCTAAGGATCTCTTCACCCTAGGGTCTTTGGAAAAGGGTAGAGGGCTGCAAGAGTTTCATTTTGATCCAAGAAGAAATTGGTTTCATCATCTTTGAAGTTCCACCTTGTTGCTTGGGTCTTCTACACTTAAAGTAGGGATTTTCTACACTCTAATATGGTTTTTAGCTTAGTTATTTGCTATTGTGTATAGATGATGAGATTTGGTTGTGGTTTGGACAAATCTAAGATTTGGCTGTTATATGGAAAAGAGGGGTTTTTGATGAATATGAGATAAATGAGTATGAGGCTTAAATATAAGATCAAGTTATACCAAAATAGTTGTTTTTGGTGTTTGGGTTGATATTTGGTAAAAGGGAGATTTTGCCCTAATTTGATTAAATCATTATTTTGCATAAATAATTGGGATCAACATTTAAAATGTGAAATTGGAAGGTTGTGGTTGTGAATGGTGATATTGGATATGTATTATCTCACCTATGAAAGTTTTGAATAAACTATTTATTTCGATATTGAACATCTCTTTAGAAATAATTGCATTGGGCTATCGGTGGAGGATAGCTATGATTGTTGTAGAAATTACATGAGGATTAGGCGATTTAATGCTAATCCATTGTTGGTGTCATTGAATATGACCATGTTATAAATACATTCTATATGTATGTTTATTGGGAGGAGAAAAGGGATGTACTCCATATGTGATTATGTTTATAAATACATTGCATATGTATATTTGTTTGGGAGGAGAAAGGGGATGAACCCCATTTAAAGAAAGTTGGTCGGAGTGTCCTGGGTGAAAGACCCAAAAATTTACATATAAATGGGTGCCGATTCCTTCGGATGAAATATCAGTAAAATGGCAAGTTTGAAGTGTTTATGTTTGTTTTGCCTAATTGGAAAACCGTTGAGTTGTAGTCTCGTTTTGGTTGTTAAAAGATAACAAATTTAACTCATGAATTGAGTAGCGTATATGAACTGTAAATGAATTGAAAGAAAATGGAATAAGATTGGTCTTTGTGGCATATGGATATGCAAGCCTTGTGGATGTTTCAGCATCGGTATTGTTTATGTACGTGGTATTTATACCTTTGCTAAACCTCATAAATTGTGTTAGATTATTTCTACTGGGCTGTTGGCTCACCCTATATGGGAATACCATTTTCAGGTGCAGGTGAGATGTTTCCTCCGAGGCAATAGCGTGGATGGACTTTCGAGAAGCAAGAGCTTCTTAATTATGTCTTGTTGTGTGTGTGTTGGTTATTTGTAAAGCCAAGGGCTTAAGATGTAATGAGCGAGACTCAATTTGTATAACCAAGCAATGACTTGGAAAGATGTAAGCCTACATGGAAAGATGTAAGCCTACTTGGAAAGATGTAAGCCTATATGGCATTTAACTGGTTGTTAAACAGTAAACTCTGATGTATGAAAGTATGTTGTTTCTCATATTTATTCTGCATATGAGTTATCTTTATTGTATTATTTTGGGGGCGTTACAGATAGTATGAAAACCTCTTTTGAGAAAAATGAAACCTTGAATAGAAGACCTTGATTTTCAAGTTTTTTATTTGTCTAAGATCTTCAAATCACTTCTCTCTCTCTAGGCGATGGGAGCCTTCCTGTGGTTATAAGTTGAGTTTTTGTAATGGAGAGTGTGGTTTGGGACCTTACACTATTTATACTAGTATTCTTCCTATCAAAGAATCCATTCATTCAATGAACTTCATTAAATAGATTAATGTATCTTTTACATTCATGATATATAATGCATCTTCTATATTAATGAACTCATTAGATAGATTAATGTATCTTCTATATTCATAATAGATACATATTGTATCTCTAAGATTCATTCATAATGAATCTATCACATTCAATGCGTTGACACTATCTCCATTAGTTTTCTATACATTATGTATATATAGGTGCATTCATCAATGATTAGTCACCATCTAATTGATGTACATATATCTTACTTAACGAGATAAATCTAGTATAATCATGTATAAGCCACATTAAGCCATATTTAGGAAAAATTCTTACAATCTCACACTTGGCTTGCATGATTATATTATATCACTAGATTATCATAATATGACCACCATTCTCCTACTAGAATATTGCACCATCACCATTAGATTCTGTTCAATGAAATTATTAGCACCAAATCATTGCAGTCAATGATTTACACATTGATCAAGACTGTACAATGGTTATAGTGTTAATATTTTCCATCAACATGAATAAATGAATCTTAAATCATAGAGATGACATTAGTAACATAATGGTGATTAATGCTAATTCATCTATAATGGTCCCGCTGTTTACATCTTCTCCTAAATTGTGCACAAGTATGAAGAATGAAAATAGCAAACATAATCATTACTAACATAAGATGATTATAACATAACATTTATCATGAACATAATACACTCATTTCAAGTCTGAACATGATAAACTTTCTACTAAGCCTATGCGCGCAACATGTTCTTAAAAGAGCTTAGGTGTGAGACCTTTAGTTAAAGGATCTGCTAACATGAGTGTAGTGCCAATATGAGAGATGGAAACAGTCTGATTCAAAACCCTTTCTTTAACAACTAGATACTTGATATCAACATACTTTTGATCCTACTGAAGTTTTGTTATTATTGGAGAACCGAACAGCAGCTTCATTATCACAGTAAATCTGTAAGGGCCTCGAAATTGAATCAACAAGTCGTAATCCAAATATGAAATTCTTTAGCCATACTGCATGACATGTGGCTTCATAACATGCTATGAACTCTGCCTCCATGGTGGAAGAGGCTGTCAGAGACTGCTAATGACTCTTTCATGAAATGGGTCCATTAGCAAGCATAAAAATGTATCCAGGAGTGGACTTTTGAGTGTCTTTACATCCAGCATAATCAGCATCTGAATAACCAATCACTTCAAGGCTGTCTGTTCTTTGATAAGTGAGCATATAATCTTTAGTGCCTTGTAAATATCGTAACACTTTCTTAACTACTTTCCAATGATCAAGTCCGGGATTGATTTGGTATCGACCAAGCATACCAACTATAAATGTTATGTTAGGTCGTGTACAAACTTGAGCATACATAATGCTCCCCACTGCAGAGGTATAAGGAATTTCTTTCATTTGTTCCCTTTCTAAATTATTTCTGGGATACTGAAATTCACTAAATTTATCACCCTTAACTATAGGGGCAACACTACTTGAACAGTTCTGTATGTTGAACCTTTTAAGAACCTTTTCGATATAGGCTCTTTGGGACAATCCTAAAATACCGCGAGACCTATCTCGATGAATTTCTATCCCAATGACAAAAGAGGCTTCACCAAGATCTTTCATTTCAAAATTCCTCGTAAGAAATTGCTTTGTCTCTTGTATCATTCCCAAATTATTGCTAGCAAGCAATATATCATCAACATACAAAACTATAATGCAGATATTGCTCCCACTAATTTTAAAGTAGACACATTGATCAACTACATTATCCTTAAAATCAAATTTGGTGAGACTTCATGAAATTTAAGATACCATTGTCGAGATGCCTGCTTTAGACAATATATGGACTTCTTAAGCCTACAAACCATATTTTCCTTGCTTTCATCCTAAAAACCTTCAGGTTGGTCCGCGTAGACCTCTTCATGCAAGTCACCATTCAAAAAGCTGTTTTAACGTCCATTTCACGTAACTCTAAATCATAATAAGCTACTAAGGCCATGACTATTCTCAAGGAATCTTTATTAGAAACAGGAGAATAAGTTTCGTTATAGTCCATCCGTTCCTTTGAGTGTATCTTTTAACAACTAATCTAGCCTTGTATCTTTCAACATTGCCTTTAGGATCACACTTGGTTTTAAAAACCCATTTGCATCCAACAGTTTTGGCTCCCTTAGGCAATTCTACAAGATCCCGGACATTGTTGTCTTTCATGGATTTTAACTCATCTTTCATGGCATTTAACCATTGAGTTGCATTTCCATTTTTCATGGCTTGGGCATAAGAAACAGGATCGTTCTCCAAGCCTATATCACACTCATTTAGGTAAACCTCATAGTCATCTGATATGGCTGGTTTCTTTTCTCTTTGTGATCTACGTAAAGGTTGTTTTACAACTGGGACAACTTCTTTTTCAATGTGAAAAATCTCTTGAGTACCAACATTATCCATAATAGGTTCAAGCACTTCATTTTCTTGGATAATTGTAGAAGGCGTAAAAGCACAATTTTCCACCAAAGAAACATTTTTGAGATTCATACTCCCACTAATGTTTTCATCCTCTAAGAACACAATATTTCTAGTTTCAACAATTCTTGTGCTATGAGTGGGACAATAGAATCTAAAATCCTTTGGTCTTTCAGGATATCCAATGAAATAACAACTTATAATTCTAGGGTTTAATTTCTTTATCTGTGGATTAAAATTTTTTGCTTCAACAAGACAACCTCATACATGTAAATAATTCAAATTAGGTTTCTTACCAACCTGCAACTCATAAGGAGTTACAGGCACAACCTTACTAGGAACCCTATTAAGAACATGTACAGTAGTTTTTAAAGCTTCACCCCACAAGTAATCTAGCAAAGAAGAGTTACTCATCATGCTTCTCATCATGTCCAAAAAAGTACGATTTCGTCGCTCAGCTACACCATTTTGCTCAGGTGTACCGGGCATTGTGTAGTTAGCAATAATACCATTCTCAGCTAAAAATAAAGCAAAAGCACTTGGATTTTGACCCGACTCATTGAATCTACCATAATATTTACCACCTCTATCAGATCTTAGACTTTGAATCCGTCTACCAAGTTGATTTTCAACTTCAGCTTTATAGAGTTTGAATATATCCAATGCTTCTAATTTTTCACGAATAAGATACACATAAGTATACCTAGAAAAGTCATCAATAAAAATAATAGAATATTTATGTCCAGAAATAGTTGGAACAGTAAAGGGACTACATATATCAGTATGAATTGTGTCTTATAATTCAGTAGTCCTAGTAGCACCCTTTTTCTTTATCTTTGTGTATTTTCCTTTAATGCAATTCACACAAGTACTAAAATTAGAAAAATCAAGTGAACTTAAAATTTCGTCTTTAATAAGACATTCAATCCTTTCTCTTGATATGTGGCCCAAGCACTTATGCCACAACATGGATGAATTTTCATTCACTCGCTTTCTTTTTTTATTTATTAAGTCGTTTACATGAAAGGATAAAAGAGATTGTGCATAAGTGAAATCTAAATTCAATGAGTAAAGATTACCGTATAAAGTACCAGAACCAATCATATGAGAATTGTGAAATAAAGAGACTCTATTATTTCCAAACTTAAATTCATAACCATAGGAATCAAGTTGTGAAATAGAAATTAGGTTTCTAGTAAAAACTGGAACATAAACTGTGTTTACTAAATCTAAAATAAAACCAGAGTCTAAAATTAGATGGAGGGTGCCAATAGCCTCAACGTCCACTTCTATTCCATTCCCAACTGTAATGGTTCGATGTCCTTTATTTAGTTTCCAACTTGTAAGGTATCCCTGCATAGAATTTGTTAAGTGAAAACTTACACCAGTGTCAATCCACCAAGAATTTAGTGGAACATCTACCAAAAAGGATTCAAAGACACAAAGCATTGAGTGTTACCTTTCTTGTCCAACCAACTTTTAAGACCTGGATAGTCTTTTCTTATGTGACCTTTCTTTCGACAGAAATGGCATCGAATCTTATTTTCTTCATTAGCCTTGTGAGTTTCATTATTTGCATTCTTCTTCTTACTTTTGCCTTTCTTGAAAATCTTTTTGGTTGGACCCAAGGTGGTAAGATGAGTCATATTAGGCTTTTCAGCTTTAAACCTCTCTTCTTCTTGTACACATATGGTAATTAACTCGCTCATCTTCCATTTATCTTTCTGCGTATTATAATTGATCTTGAAAGGACCAAATTGTGCAGGAAGAGAAGTCATAATGAAATGAACAAGGAAACCTTCAGAAATTTCCATGTTTATTCCCTTGAATTGAGAGGCCATGTCATTCATCTTTAAGATATGTTCACAAACACCACTCAAACCATCATATTTCATTGTCATCATTTTAATCATGAGAGTACTAGCAAGGGATTCGGAAGTTCCAATGAATTGTTCTTCAATAGATTTCATATAGCTCACTGCACTTTTAGAAACAGGGATTGCTCCTTGAATTGCAGGCGTAATTGAGCCTTTCATAATCATTAGACATAAGCGATTAGAGCGTTCCCATTTTTCATATAAAGCCATGTGTTCCTTAAAACTTGTATCATTAGGCTTTGTAGGAGCTAGCTCTCTTAATGCATAGTCTAAATCCATAATTCCCAAAACAATTCCAATTTGTTTCTTCCATTTCTTAAAATTAGTTCCACTCAAAGCTTCAATACCAGACAAGTAACTATTAATTGCAGTAGGATTCAATGTTGCAAACACATAATATCCATTACATAATATAATCAAAAAAACTACTTTTCATATGTCATGAATAAAAATAACAC
Organism: Camellia oleifera; assembly: GCA_022316695.1. NCBI lineage: Eukaryota > Viridiplantae > Streptophyta > Magnoliopsida > Ericales > Theaceae > Camellia > Camellia oleifera. The sequence goes on from CM039311.1 coordinate 32,553,421, forward strand.
CACAAGTTAAATATATCAAACTAGAAAACACAATTACTTAGATACGAAATCAAATTATCCTTCCGTTGGGCCGAATAACAATATATTTTAGCAATTCATAAAAGCAAATGAGATGACTAATAAAAATAAACAACATAAAATAAAATAAAATAATCATTAAGACCGTAACGAGTTTATCACCGTTGGGCAGAAAAACTCAATGTCTTATATTATTTTATTAACTAAAGCACATGAGAAGTTTATCACCGTTGGACAGAAAAACTTAGTGCTATATTTATTATACTAATCATCTCGGTTGTTCAAATATACATAGTTTTGAACCTCCGTTGGGTTGATCAATAATGTTTCAACTCATAAGGTGTGTAACCAAACATTATAAGTGCATAAGACATTATCTTAATTATCACCTGTTCAATAATTTTCAATTTTTATTTTAATATCAATAGAATAAAAGATTGGCCAAAAATAAAAATAAAATTAGACAAGTGTAAATCAAGGTTATGCACTTGTTACACAAAACATCATCATAAAATGAAATTCATACTTATATGTTTCATGCATCAGATTTGAGAATCATGGCTCTGATACCAATTGATAGAAAACTTTGCGAAACATAAACTAAAAACCATTAAGGATTCAACTCTATAATGAAAACTATATGAATTTCTTCTATATAAATAAGTGTATACATACCATGATCCATGATAGTATGAAAACCTCTTTTGAGAAAAAGAAACCTTGAATAGAAGACCTTGATCTTCAAGTTCTTTATTTGTCTAAGATCTTCAAATCACTTCTCTCTCTCTCTCTCTCTCTGGGCGATGGGAGCCTTCTTATAGTGACAACTTGAGTTTTTGTGATGGAGAGTGCAGTTTGGGACCTTACACTATTTATACTAGTATTCTTCCCATCAAAGAATCCATTCATTCAATGAACTTCATTAAATAGATTAATGTATCTTTTACATTCATGATACATAATGCATCTTCTATATTAATGAACTCATTAGATAGATTAATGTATCTTCTACATTCATAATAGATACATAATGCATCTCTAAGATTCATTCATAATGAATCTATCATATTCAATGCATTGACACTATCTCCATTAGTCTTCTATATATTATGTAGATATAGGTGCGTTCATCTATGATTAGTCACCATCTAATTGATATACATGTATATTACTTAATGAGATGAATCTAGTATAATCATGTATAAGCCACATTAAGCCATATTTAGGAAAAATTCTTATAATATGGTGACGCGCATATTAATGTTCACACGGCCAAATATGAATGTTCATATTACCAAGTTGCTAAAGGTTCAAAAAAATATTTGTAAAGGTAAAATTGTCCAAAAAATACTTTAAATATGATAATTAGGATTTGGTGAATCAAATGTCTAAAATAATAGGACTTATTGGAATACACAAATATCTTATGTATTTGAGATATGAATACTTCAAAGAGGATTTTCTAATAAATTTCCCATCAAAGGAGAATCTTTAAGAAATTTATTTTATTGAAATGGAGATAAAATGCAATGAAATGATCATTTTATTAAAATATCCATTTTCATGTTTAGTTTAAAAGAAAAAATAAAAAATATATTACAAATATTATCATCTAACTGAATGGTCATTTTGTGTAGATAATAAAAAATGAACATTATATTTTATTTCATTTATATTCTAGTAAACCAAATATAGTGTTGATTTTTTTTTTTTTTTTTTGTTGGAATACTAAAAACCGGAACTTTTACGATGTTTTAAACGTCACAAAAGGTTAGCATATTGTCGCAAAAGACCAATCGGTGCATAATTGCACATTTAAATTATTAATTTTATATATAATGGTTGATACTTACCAATATTAATGAGATAATGGCTCAAGATTATTTGAAGATTATTAATACTTTTGATATCCCACATGAATGGATTGTCAGTAGTGGTTCAAAATTTTGGGAAGTCTCGAGTTAAATATTAAAATGCGGTTTTATTTAAGCCTTTGGACTATTGAGACTTTATTTGAATTTTTTTTTTTTTTTTTTTTTTTTGTAGATCTTAAGCAACAACTTAATGGCCTAATGATTGAACATCTCTGTGGATTGTAACATATGAGTAAAGATAAAGACAGGTAGTATCACTGTGTCTCAATGATCAGCCATAAAGGAGTGAGTTGCATATATAAGTATTATGGTTGCCATTTTGGCACAATTCAATGAACTTTTTCTTTGTTTTTTGAGTGGTGCTTAAATATTATTTTTTGAGTGCTTTTTTGTTTTTGTTTTTTTGGTTTTTTGTGATTTTTAAATTTTTTTTTTCAAAAACTACATTTTTACATTCTACACACACCAAAAAATAAAATAAAATATAATGATTTGGGTTGGACCCAACCCTTTCATGTTCTTGGATCTAGGATCCGATACTCTTTATCGTTGTCTATACTCCATCTTGTCTTGTGGTTGTTGAGTTTGGTTGCTTGGAGTCATTGGTTGTGTTGTGAGCATGTTCGTAGTTTATTTTTCAAAGGAATTCATGTTTGTTTTCTTCAGGTTCACTCGGTCTTTTCTGCGCTTCAGCGGTTTTTGAGTTCTCTCATTATATTTGCAGGTCTGTAAAACTACTAGAAGTGGGGTGATCTTTACTTGAGCGGTCCTTTCTTCGCTTGAGCGATCTTCTGCAGTCTACAAAACTTCTGGGAGGGGGTCATTGTGCGCTCAAGCGATGTTTTGGTCGCTCGAGCGGTGTCATTTCTTATGTCTGACGCTTGAGTGATGGTTTGATCGCTGGAGTGGTCTGTGTATATGTCAGATTGGGAAAAGGTCTTTTTTGTCACTTTTTCTTTCTCTCTCTCTAAAACATCCCGAAACCTAATTTCTTCACTCTCTCTCTAGTTCTTACCTAAACACTCAAATACACCCAAATCCGTTGATCTCGTCGCCCTAGCGCTTTGGGGAGAAGTGTAGAGCGCGTAGAGGTAGTCGTTTTGATTGTAGAAGGTTCGAGTTTCAGCTTTGTCAAATCTTGTGTCTTGTTTGTCAACTCTTCTAGTCTTGAGGTAGGGATTTCTTCAACATTTCGGTATGATTCTTAACTTCATTATGTGTTCCTTGTAGAGTATTGTGATATAGAGTTAGGGTTTTGATTTAGGGTTTGGTTTTTGAAATGTAAAAAAAGGGTTTTCAAATGGGTTCTTAAGGAATATTGTGGGAATGAAATTGTGGTTGAGTTATATTGAAATATTGGAAATTTCTCTTTTCAATGTGTTCTTTAAAACCAAATGAGATTTTGTTAGAAATCATTAGTGATTAACCGATGAAGAAAGGGAAAAATGTTGAGTTTTCAAAAGATAAAGTGAATGTATCTATTGATGATAAGAGTGGAGTTGGACATGTATTATCGCTCCCATTTTGAGATTTTGAACTTATATATTCTTGTTGGAAATTTATCAGTTGTATAGACATATCTATTTTGAGCTATCGGTGGAGAATAGCTTTGATTATTGTAGAAATTGCATGTCGATTAGGTTAATTGAAACCAACTACTCATACATCTTGCATTGAGCATTGTTTCGTACTTAAATATTGAAAAATGTATCGTTTTGAGTATACATTGGTGAATCTGGTTAGGGGGTGTGGTTAAGATTTTATTATGTTGGTCAGGGTGTCCTTAGTGAAAGTCTAGAAACTCACACAGTTAGGTGCCAATCCTTCCAGTTAGTACCGGTAAAATGGCTTTGGTAATACTTGTGTAGCCTACTCGCAGACACGTACATAGAAATTTCCAGTATTTTGTATCCACTTCCTTATTTTCTAATTTAAAAAGTAATGATTTATATATATAACTATGGCATTGCGTTGTTTTAAAAGAGAATGTTAAACGTTTTAACAAATGGCATGCATATGCATTCACCATATGACTTTGTTAAGCTTCCTACATTGTGTTCAAGTATCTCTACTGGGCCTTAGCTCACTCTATATGAAAAATAACTTTCAGGTGCTGATGATATGCCTCTACCAAGGACATAGCTTGGGAGGACCTTGGAGCCAAGGGCTTCTTTTTGTTTCTTTTATGTATATTGGTTGTACGAGCCTTGGGCTTTATATGTATGAAGTTCAACTCATTTTATTGTACCCAAGCATCAACTTGGAAAGATGTAGTCATTAAGGCATTAACTTATGTACTTTCTTTTGTTTCAAATTCACTCACACATGTCATATGTTATAGATTCAGGATCTAAGATATATGAATGTATACATACATATGTCATCTTTTGTATTAAAAAAGGATATCAATAGAAGGTTAATATTACTTAAGTTTCTATTTTCCTTTGAATATCATGAATTGGGTTGTTGTTATTATTTTGGGGCGTTACAACTTAGTATCAAAGCTACCGGGTTTGAATACTTTTGGATCGTGGGACGTGATTTTTTCCACAATGAGTTTATTTTGCTAGATGATATTGGAAGTAGGCCTGGTATGCTATGTGATAATATGTTTATGTGACTAGATGAGTATGGAATTTAGTTTCTAAGATATTGATTGGATCTACGAGTTTCTAGAAGTCCTGTTAAAAGAGTACTTGATCACTACTAATTCTAACAAGAACTTTGGTAATATCGTGGAACGATTATTATCTAGAAAGGAAATTTGTTTGTGACTATGTGACTCAGTGCTTATATGGAATGAATTACTTGTTGTCTACCATATTAGGATGTAAGTGAATTAGCTTAGGTACTAAATTATTGTGTTGCCTTTATTAAAATGTCAAGATGAGGACATAGTGGTCGTAGGCGTGGCAGGCATAGGTGGCAAGAGGCACTGATACTGGATGAAATTTTGGCACAAGAGAAGGGAGTTGGTCAGGCCAACGTAAATGGAAAGAGCATTATGGGAATCCATGGACATTCCTATGGCTGAGAATCAAGTCCAAGCCCATGTTACAGAGCCATGGCCATCTTTTCTGAAGAGTGAGCTCTTCCGGTTTAATCCATATGAGTTTGTCAGGGATTCGATGGAAACACTGAAGGCCAACGAGTGGCTTGAGCAGACGGTGAAGACATTCAAGATGCTTAGCATCAAGAACGACAAGTTGAGGGTAACCTTGGCGTCTTTTCTTCTTAAAAGCGACGTAAGTCAATGGTAGAAGTATGCGAGATGTCGTATCAAGGTAACTTGAGAGGCTTTTGTCAATGCCTTCCAAGATAAGTTCTTGTCATGCATTGCTAGGGAGAAGTTGAGGGAGCAGTTTTTGAAGCTCAAACAGTTAAATACACTAGTAGTTGAGTTTGAGGCAGCTTTCATTAGCCTTTCGAGGTTTTCACCGGAACTTGTGGCGATGAAAGAATGTCGTTGCATCAATTACAAGAAGAGGTTGAGGACTAGGCTCCTTTTCAAGGTGGCAAGGTCTATAATTAGGGATTACAATCGTCTGATAGAGACGGTGGCCACCTAGAGAAGGTGATCCAGATAAAGGAAGAGCAGATGAGGGGCTTTAGGTAAAGGAGTCAGGATGTTCAGGGGGATGTAAAAGATAACAAACGGCTAAAGGGTTCCATCCCCCAGCAGTCCCAAGCTACACAGTCTAGATCCACCTTTCCCGTACCGAGTTCGGGTCGAAGAGAGGTAAACAGGGTAGGTTCACTTGTTTCAAGTGTGATCAGTTGGGCCACAAGTCTTCAGTTTGCATCGCAAAGAGGAGGAGGGCAACAGTCTGCACCATATTTAACTCGTCCTTAAAGCCAGAGTCAAGGGAGAGGTCAGCCACCTACCTATTATCAATGTATGTAGTCAGGGCACTTGAGGAGGTTTTGCCCTCAGTCTAGTGGCACATTTGGTGCGTCTGGTTCGAGACAGACACAGAACCATTAGCCAACACAAGCCTCAAAGGCCAATCAGGAAGCCACTTTGGCTCAATCCTTATATCAAGCCTATACTCCGAAAGGTGAGCAAGTAGATCTTTAGGGCGTACGTATGGTATTACCATGCTGATTAGTTGCTAACACCTTCTATTGTGAGAGGTAACTTTTTGTTGTTCAACTTTATTGCCAATGTGTTGATTGATACTGGTGCATCTCATTCTTTCATGTCATCTTCTTTTGTATTTGCTTTGGGGTTGGAATCTGAGCTGTTGGAGTCTCGTCTATTGGTTAAGACACCTATTGTGGGTAGAGTGACATTGGATAGAGTATGTCGCTCCTGTGAGATTGAGGTCGCCGATTGTTGGCTCTCTTTTAATTTTGTTGTTCTTGATATGCATGTTTTTGACGTAATTCTGGGTATAGATAGGTTGACTTATTACCAAGCTTCAATAAATTACCTTCACAGAAGGGTGTCAATGTGCACACCATTAGGAGAGTACCTCTACTTTACGTGTGACTGGGTTGATAGTCCTACTCTTCTATTGTATGACATTAAGGGTCAAGAAGAGCTGGGTTTTGTTTTTGCCATCTTGGTAGCTAATGAGGGTAGCAAAGTTCAAGGTGAATTGCCTAGAGTAGTTCGAGAGTATTTGGATGTTTTTTTGGAAGATCTCATAGAGTTACTACCACACAAAGAGATTGAATTCTTTATCGACTTAGCACCAGGCACGGCTTCGATTTCCATAGCACCACATAGGTTTGCACCAGCCAAGTTATCTGAGTTGAAGGTGCAACTTCAGGATTTGTTAGATAAGGGTTTCATCCGCCTTAGTACCTCATCTTGGGGAGCATCAAATCTCTTCTTAAAGAAGAAAGATGGGACATTGCGACTGTGTATAGATTACCAAAAGTTAAATCGGGTAACTGTTAAGAACAAGTACCCATTACCGTGAATAGATGATCTATTTGACCAATTAAAGGGGTCGCATTATTTTTTGAAGATTGATTTGAGATCAAGTTATCACTAGTAGAGGGTGAAGAAGGAGGATATTCAAAAAATGGCATTTCGCACGCAGTATGGCCATTACGAGTTCTTAGTGATGCCTTTTGGGCTGACTAATGCACCGGCTTCATTTATAGACTTGATGAATCGAGTCTTTCATGAGTTCTTATATCAATTCGTGGTTGTCTTCGTCGACAACATCTTAGTCTACTCGCCTTCCGAGGAAAAACACGAGGAACACTTGCGGGTTATACTTGAGTTGCTTAGAGCACACTAGTTATATGCTAAGTTCAAGAAATGTGATTTTGGCTCAACGAAGTTAAGTTCCTAGGCCATATGGTGTTTGGAAAAGGGGTGACTGTAGATTCATCTAAAATGGATGTAGTGCAAGATTGAAAATAACCTAAGAACGCCTGTGAGATCTAGAATTTCTTGGGCTTAGCCAGGTATTACTGACATTTTGTGAAAGATTTCTCCAGATTGGCCTCACCATTGACTAGATTGACAAGGAAAGGGTTAGATTTGTGTGGAGTGAGGCTTGCGAAAAGTCATTCCAAGAGGTCAAGATTAGACTCACCACTACTCCAGTTTTGATCATTTCGAAGAGGGGTTTGGGTTATTTGGTTTATTGTGATGCGTCTAGGGAAATTTTGGCTTGTGTATTAATGCAAGAAGGGAAAGTGGTAGCCTATGGTTCACGGCAGTTAAAAACACATGAGAAAAACTATCCTACTCACGACTTAGAGCTAACAACAGTGATATTTACCTTAAAAATTTGAAGGCATTACCTATACGATGAGAGATTTGAGATATTTTCCGATCACAAGAGTCTAAAATATCTATTCTCACAAAAGGATTTGACTTTGAGGCAAAGGAGGTGGATGAAGTTTATAAAGGATTATGATTTTGAGTTGCATTATCATCTGGGGAAGGCCAACCTAGTGGCTGACGCTTTGAATACGAAATCCGTGAGCAAAGTAGCGAATATTGTCATCTAGGAGTGGGAGATGTTGGGCGCCATTGGTGAATTTAACTTGCACCTTGGCAAGTCCATTAAGTTAGCCATTTTATTTACCATAGTTGCGCAACCTACCTTAGTTAGCCGAATTATAAATGAACAACAATGTGATCACGAAGTAGACTATCCGAGGAAAGATATTCAGTGAAAAGGTAGATAAGGGATTAAATGTCCATTTGGGCTTGAATGCAAGATATCTAGACCTCTTTTTTGTGCTAGAGTCTTGTAGAGAGGAGGTATCTTGAGAATTCCACCATTCACGTCTTACGATATACCCGGGAGGCACGAAAATGTATTGTGATCTTAGTCTCCAGTTTTTGTAGAGGGTGGATGAAGAGAGATGTAGCCTTGTTTGTTTTGAGATGCCTTACTTGTCAACAAGTGAAGGCCGAGCATCAGCGACCAACAAGTTTGTTACAACCCTTACCTATAGCCGAATGGAAGTGAGAGCATGTCACGATGGATTTTGTTGTGGGTGTTCCGAGAACTCAACGGAGTAATGATGTCATATGGGTAGTAGTCAACTAGTTAACCAAATATGCACACTTTATACCTATGCACACAAGTGATTCAGTAGACTACTTTATCGATCTGTATGTTAGAGATGTAGTGTGACTTCATGAGGTCTCAGTGACTATTGTCTTAGATAGAGATCTACATTTTACGGCTCGGTTATAATAGAGCCTATAGTGTGCCTAGGGTACTAAGTTGACTTTTAGTACCGCCTATCATCCTCAGACTGACGGGCAGTCCGAGAGCACCATTCAGATTTTAGAGGATATACTTCGGGCTTGCATTCTCAATTTCAAAGGGTTGTGGGAGAGGCATTTGCCTTTGGTGGAATTGGCTATAAAAATAGTTTTCAAGCGAGTATTGGTATGGCACCTTTTTGAGGCATTGTCTGGCCAACTGTGTAGATCTCTTATGTGTTGGACTGAGGTGGGTGACGTACCTATGTTAGGCCCTGAATTAGTCTGGGAAACAATGGAGAAGGTTGCATTTATCTGTAAAAGGTCTGTTTCAGCTCAAAGTCATCAAAAGAGCTATGTTGACTGAAAGAGAAAACCTCACCAAACAGGGATCACGTGTTTCTTAAGATCTCGCCAAACGGAGTATGATGAGACTCGGGAAGAGTGGGAAGTTGTCTCCTAGGTTCATTGGGCCCTTTGAGATTCTAGAGCGAATTGGGGAGGTAGCTTACTATTTGGCCTAGCTACTCTAACTTTTTAGGGTTTATGATGTGTTCTATATCTGTATGCCCTGAAAGTATGAGCCTAATCCTTCACCTTCACACGTGCTGGATTGGACTAAATTAGAGGTAGACAAGGATGCCTCATATGAAGAGGGGTCGGTTTGGGTGTTAGATACTTGGGATCAAGTCTTGAGGAGCAAGACTATCCCATTGGTTAAGGTGTTGTGACGACACTATGAAATTGAGGAGGCGACTTGGGAGTGTGAGGCTAAAGTCAATGAGAAGTATTCGAACCTAATTGTTGATAATTGAGTTTTGTATTAAAATTTCATTGTGTTGAAAAATATATAAACATTGTATTGAAAAATATATAAACATTGTAAGTGTTTTGGAGATTTGAATTGTAATATTTTGTACTAGATGACATTGTTCTATCATTGTTACTAATATGGATTGTCAATAGGATTAGATCGCGGTGATTATTGTTTTGATTTAAATTTCGAGGACGAAATTTCTTAAAGGGGGAAGATCATAACGGCTTTAGGTTAGACCCAACCCTTTCATGTTCTTGGATCCGGGATCTGATACTCTTTATCATTGCCTATACTCCTTCTTGTCTTGTGGTTGTTGAGTTTGGTTGTTTGGAGTTGCTAGTTGTGTTGTGAAAAGGTTGGTAGTTCATTTTTCAAAGGAATTCTTGTCTGTTTTATTCAGATTTGCTCAAGCGGTCTTTTTTATGCTCGGGCGGTCTTTGAGTTCTCTTAGTATTTTTGCAGGTCTGCAAAACTACTGGGAGTAGGGTGATCTTTGCTGGAGCGGTCCTTTCTTCGCTCGAGCGATCTTCTATAGTCTGCAAAACTTTGGGAAGGGAGTCATCGTGCGCTCAAGTGGTGTCACTTTGTGTGTATGATGCTTGAGCGTTGGTTTGGTCGCTTGAGCGTTGGTTTGGTCGCTTAAGCGGTCTGTGTATATATCAGATTAAGGAAAGGACTTTTTCTATCACTTTTTTGCTTTCTCTCTCTCTCTCTCTAAAACATCCCAAAATCTAATTTATTCACTCTCTCTCTCTCTCTCTCTCTCTCTCTCTCTCTATTTCTTACCTAAACACTTAAATACACCCAAATTCGTTGATCTTGTCACCCTAGTGCTTTGGGAAGAAGTGTAGAGCGCATAGAGGTGGTCATTTTGATCAGAGAAAGTTCAAGTTTCGACTTCATCAAATCCTATGTCTTGTTTGTCAACTCTTTTAGTCTGGAGGTAGGTATTTTTTCAACCTTTTTGTATGATTCTTAGTTTGGTATGTGTTCCTTATAGAATTTTGTGATTTGGAGTTAGGATTTTGATTTAGGGTTTGGTTTTTGAATTATTAAAAAAAAAGTGTTTTCAAATGATAAATGCTGTCGGAATGAAATCATGGTTGAGTTGTGTTGAAATATTGTAAATTTCTTCTTTAAATGTGTTTTTGAAAAGAAAATGAGATTTTGTTGGAAATCATTAGTGATTGACCTATGAAGAGGGAAAGATCTTGAGTTTTGAAAGATAAAGTGAATCAATCTATTGATGATGAGAGTGGAGTTGGATATGTATTATCACTCCCATTTTGAGATTTTGAACTTATATATTGCTGTTGGAAATTTATTAGTTTTATAGAAATATCTATTTGGGCTATCGGTGGAAGATAGATTTGATTGTTGTAAAAATTTCATGTCGATTAGGTTAATTGAAACCAATCATTCATACATCTTACATTGAGCATTGTTTCGTACATAAATATTGAAAAATGTATCGTTTTGAGAAAAAATGGTGTATACCTTGGTGAATCTGGTTAGAGGGTGTGGTTATGGTTTTATTATATTGGCCTACGTGTCGTTGGTGAAAGTCCAGAAACCCGCGCGATTAAGTACCAACCCTTCCAGTTAGTAACAGTAAAATGACTTTGGTAGTTGTGGACGCGCCCGCGTGGGGCCTCACGCCACAGTTCGGACTCGATTGTCAAGGTTCTTAATCTGAACCAAAGAGTCCAAATTCGGCAAATTGTTTTGGAAAATAGATTTTTGTAAAGAAGTGCCAAAAAATAGACTGCTTTGCCAGATACAGAGTCACCACCTAAATATTTTTATGGGGTAATTTAGGAAACCCTGACTCGTTTGCCTAAGGCTACGTGTCCGTCATCACCAAAGTTACCTCAGCTCGAGAACTTGGGTACAATTAGGGAAGGTCAGCTATGAGCACCCCCGCTCGCCCAATCAAAGATCGGCCTCTACTAACCATGATATCTTGTTTTAAAAACGTTATGCGTTCTTATTCCGATTAATTAGCTCATCTTACTATGTGATGCGCACAACACAAAAGTATAGACTAGATCGCCTAATTTGGAACAAAGCATTGCATATCCGTTCGTTTGGAAAATGGTTTGGAATTTGCTACTCGCGAGTAGGCTAAAACATGGATTTCAACGAGTTGTTCCAACTCAAACAATCCAACCTTCACCCACAGGCATTCAGGCAGTAATATCACATAAGCACTTAGCCTCATGGCAAGCATGCTGTCATGTTAACACTCACACACATGCAAGATGCTAAAGCATAAATGCTTACCTAGTACTCCAAGCCAAAATAGGAAACTAGTTAGTAATCAAATGCATAATCCTAGTTCATGTTAGCAATGTCTAATGCAACACATACAGAATGTCACTAGAATAGGTTCGGCTAATCCTAGGATGGCATGTGGAATGCAACGAATAACACGTATTCAAGTTAGATTTGAAATACTATACAGTTAGCATGATACGCCAAACCCGATGCATGCAAGATTGATGAATGATGCATGCATGCATAGCATAAGGTATGCTAAACTAAACATGTCCTAATACTAACCATCAAAGCAAGTAAGTAAAAGGGAGAAAGAAGTGGGGGTTGGAGGACATGCACACACACACCCACACTTATTACAAATTCGCCCTCGCTCGGAGTGACCAAAAGAATAATATAATTTAATCAACTAACAAGCTAATTAAATAGTTACAGACTACCTAATTAATTAACAAATCAATTAAGCTAAGGAAAGCATTAAAAGGCCTCAGGAAGAGGGATGCACGCGTGCTCAGATTGGCTTCGCCCAGAAATCCAATGCCATGCAGAAACTGCCTCTGTTTACCCTGCTCTGCTCCTCTGGAAATTGCACAAGTCCCAAGAAACACTCTCTGAATACTGTGGAACACCACCGGCCAAGGAGAAACACCACCGACCAAAGGAAAGTGGTCATCGACCATCTATTGAGCTCTCAGCCACCAATTCATGGCCGGCCGGCACTGGATATGGTCGGTCGGCCAAATCTTCCTGCATAACCTGTTTTGACAGCAACAGAGGGCAAAACAAGGCATGGCAATGCATTTCAAGCAAATGTGTACACCAATACACCCCTTATCATGTTTATGACTCAAAGGAGGATGTCCCTTGATTCTCGGACCACCAATCGCACATTTCAATGCGTGATGGCCCAAGGAACCAAGTTGTGCATTTTGATTTCAAATGAAATGCAAACCAAATAAACACATAAGGCCCAACCTCTATCACTTGATCAAGAAGCAAGGCATGCATGCCAATGCAATACAACCTAGGCATGTGAGCTAGTATGCAACATGGGGATGCAAACAAACATATAAGCTAACATGCATGCAAAGTGCAATATGGACAACATGTTAAGAACAATGCATGCAAAATGCATTACAACCTAAGCATGCAACAGCGTGTCATGGATTAAGCACACAATGAAGCACATTTGAACTAGCATGCTACAACATGTAATTCATCAAAATATGCAACAAGTATATGACAATATACAAGGTAAACATGCACCAACATGTAAAGGGTAGACTTATGCCAAGATGGACAGCTTTTACATAAGCCCAAAACAGTGGCCAATAGCTATGGAAATGGGGCCAAATGCACATACAAACATGCATGCATACAAGGTCCAACACTTAAGCATATAGAGACAACTTTTAAGCACACTTAAAAGAGGAACATCATGAGCATATGGCATGCATATTAAGCTCTGAAATCACACAAAGGATGATGCCAAACCAACCTAAACCAAGCAATCAAAGCATGCTAACAAGCCCAAAGCTTGAGACCAACCAAAGGGCTCAAACCATGGCCATGGCAACCAAGCCTCAAAGGGCCAAGGGGACTCCAAACAGCCCCAATGCAGGTCTAAACAAGACCAAAGGCACACCTAGATGGCATCTAAATGGTCTAAACATGCGAGCATACAAAAGGGTCCAAACATGGAGCACAAGACAACAACCTTTTAACACATTAAAGGGGCATCAAATGCAAGCATATAAGCACACCACAAGGACTGAAATGGCATGGCAAGTGGTTCCAAACCACTGAAACAAAGCAAGGATGGCATGCTAGAGGGGTCAATGCTCAAGGCATACAAGGGGGATTACATGGTAGCTATACAAAACGAAGCATGGATGACCCAAATGACCAAAAACAGACCTTTAGCATGCTAAAAAAAGCATAAAATCTTCACAAAGCTAGGCCAAAAACATGCTAGACACAAGGCTCAAAGCACAAAGCATGTTAAGGCAATTCATGGCATTACAAGACAAGTATGCAAAGCAAGCATGGTGTGTCTAAACCAACTTAAAACAGAGGTAAAACATGGCAAAATACTACCAAATACCTACTGAAATATGGCCAACATGAACTCAAAAATGATGCTCACATGTGAGGCTTAAGATGGCAAGTTTGAAGACAACAAGGAGAGGGGATGGCCCTCTCCTTCTTAGGACCTTAAGACACCATCCTCACCACTGAAATCCCTCAAGATTTCAGTGGTGAGGAGGCCCAAACAAGGTGGTCTCGGAGCTCACCAAAATAGCACAAAATGGGGGCCAAACAAGGCCTATGAAGGGTCAAACAACCCCAAACAACAAAACACCCTTAAAAAACTATTTTAAGTAAGTAAAAAAAAGACTTTTATTAGTTATATACAAAGTCTAAAAATAGTTGAAAGATAGGCAAAAAAGCTATGCAAAAATAGGGTAAAAAGGGCAAGAATCTTACCCTTGAAGACCTTCTTCACAAGGATCACTCCAGCAGCTTTCTTAGCTCCAAACTAGCTCAAGAACTTCAATGCGTCAGCAACCAAGGTAAGGTGTGATGGTAGGTGTCCTAGTACAAAACTAAGGACAAACACACACTTAGAGCAAAAGAGAGGGAGAAATAGAGATAGAATAGATACACTATGCTAACCCTAGAACCAGAGCTCCCCTCAGCTTTTTTTGTAACCCTCAAGGAGGGAGGAGAGGCCCTTCCTTTATAAAGGATCACTCTTGCAAAGCTTACAAAACAAGCTAAGCAAGAATGAAATCCCTCCATACACGTGTATGGAGGGGGGCAAAGTGTATGCCAGCTAGCACAGCTGGCATAAAAATATCTGCAAAAGCAGATGCACAATGGTCGGCCAGCCAAAAATGCCAAATTGACCAAAACAATGGTTGGCCGGCCACAAAGAGTGCCGGCCGGCCATAACCAATGGCCGATGGCAACAAAACATGGCCGGTGGCCTCAAGCCATGGCCGGTGAGATGTGGGGATGGCCAACAAGCCATTCCCTGCCCCTCAAAAGCAAAACACAAGTGTTTGGTGCAAAACCAAACACAAAACAGTCGAGTCGAGAGATCCTGAGGCAAGGTGCGTGGCCGAGACCTCCGGGAACTCAAGACGAACACAAACACGGATGATCACCGAGTGTTCAAACGGTGACATCCAAGTCTTGAGGACGGTCAAAAATGGGGTGTCTACAGTAGTGCTTGTGTAGCCTACTGGTAGACACGTACCTAGAGATTCCCAGTGCTTTGTATCCACTGCCCTATTTTCTGATTTAAAAGTATTGATTTATATATATAACTATGTCATTGCATTGTTTTGAAAGAGAATGTGTAATGTTTTGACAAATGGCATACATATGCATTCATCATATGACTTTGTTGAGCTTCATACGTTGTATTCAAGTATCTCTACTGGGCCTTAACTCACCCTATGTCGAAAATAACTTTCAGATGCTGGTGATATGCCTCCACCAAAGACGTAGCTTAGGAGGACCTTGCAGCCAAGGGCTTTTTTTTTCTTTTATGTAACTATTTGTTGTACAAGCCTTGGGCATTATATGTATGGAGTTCAACTCATTTTGTTGTACCTAAGCATAGACTTGGAAAGATGTAATCATTAAGGCATTAACTTATTTGTACTTTCTTTTGTTTCAAATTCACTCATACATGTCATATGCTATAGATTCAAGATCTATGATTTATGAATGTATACATGCATATGTCATCTTTTGTGACAAAAAAGGATATCAATAAAAGGTTAATATTACATAAGTTTATGTTTTCCTTTAAATATCATGAGGTGGGTTGTTATTATTATTTTGGGACATTGCATAAAATATTACAAAAATTTTATTATTTTATTTTGACACAACCAACTAGTGGTTCAAATGTCATTTTGACACAATCAACGAATTTTCTTGTTCTTTATTTTTTAACCCACTATTCTTTATTTATCATTTCTTTTAAAAAAAAAAAAAAAAAAAAAAAAAAAAAAAAAAAAAAAAAAAAAACTACCATGAAATTAAAACAACGCATACAAAATAAATCAACATATCTTTTTTTTAGTTAAAATAATTACATTTTTTTATCATTTTTGGAAAATATTATATCACAATGATTAATATCAAATAATGTAAGAACCATTGGATCTAATCTCAACACCACCTCTTCGCCGTCGAAACCCCTTCCTACCTGGTATCGTCTTCGTAGAGACAATGGTTGGAGAAAGAAATGGGCGAGAGACAATCAACGGAGAGTAACCATGAAATGAGAGAATGAGGAGGCATCATGGTGAGAGAAAGGGAGAGAGAGAAACAAAATCTAATATGAGAGTTAACCAACTAAAAAAGTACCCATTATTTACGTATGAAATTAATCAACAGTCAAGATTAAAAGTTATGCATCCAACGGCTATTAGAGGGGGTGCATATGATAAGCAACTTAAAGGGGGTGTGTATTGTAGGGCTTTCTTATAAATAAATGTTTTCTTTGCATTTGTTCAAACCCTAAACACCTCTCTATCTCACTTGATTTCAAATCCTAAAATATAGAAGCTAAGCATCAATCTCGTATGATATTCATCCATTAATTTGGAATTGGTAAAATCTAAGCACTAAATCCTTGATTTCCAACATTTATTTTTCTATTTCTTCATGTTTTTAAGATTTAATTGAGATTTGATGCATTAAGATCTTAGTAACAAGCCACAATCAAGATTTTCAATTGATTTATAGTTAAGATTTCTAGTTGATTCATTTTAAACTATCAAAATTTCTAGTTGATTCATTCAATTTGATCTTGAAGAAACAGGATTTCAAATCACTCAATCTTGAAGAAGTAGGATCTCAAATCACTCGATCTTAAAGAACACGAACTCCAATCACAAAGGTCCGAGGTGATGATATTTCTTGTTTTATTTATAATTTTTATATATGCTAAGTATTTTTTTTAAAATTATTTTGGGTATCATTCTTTGTTTTGTTTTTTTCTTTTCTTTTTTTTTTTTTTTTTTTGGTGCTTGATCTTAATTTTTTGAAGAATTTTGTTGTGAAACTAAATTGTTCTATTTTTTGGTGTGAATGTTAGATGTTTCTAACCAAAATAGTAACTGAAAAAAAGGTGGAAGTTGAGTTAGCAAATTATAACATTGCTAAATTTTGTGTCAAATTTGGCACAAAATTTGACAATACCATTTTTTGGTAGCTCTTTTGGAGATGAGGTTCTCTTTATTCCATATTTGGACTGAGAGGTGTTGTTCAGGCCGGTGGGGCCACTGACGGTCATGTTTTGATAATCTGAATTGTTCATTTTTTAAGACACTTTGTGTATATCATTCACAAAAATAAAAATAAAAAAGTTGATCCGATAATTGTAGTCTATTTATTTTATCATGTTTGTCTTTAAAAAAAAATGAATAATTTATTTTCAAAAACATATTTATCTTATCATTCATTTTTTTCTTCAAAACAAACACAATAAAATGAAAATGCTACAAATATTGGATTGATTAAATTTTTTTAATAGATGATATACATGAATAACTCTAAATAATGAATTATTTGAATCATCGAAATGAGACTCGAAGTAGGCCCCACGAGCCTAAGCAGTGTCTCTCGAATAGAGAGAATCCCCTTCCTTCTTTTGGATACCTATTAGAGCAAAAATTATCACATAGGTTAGAAAGACCAAGTTGTTGAAAAAAATGATTTTTGGGGACTTTAATTTAATATTAAAGTGTGGTGACTTTAATTAAATATTAAAGTGGGTCCTAACCATTTTTTGTGTTGGGTCCAAGTGAGCCAAAAACCATTAGGTTTTGAATAAGAAATTGCTTCATGATGTTAGATTCATGAATAGGATTTTAAAGAGTATTTAAATCTCTTTTCTTGGCTAAAGAGTGTGAATCCTTTGGGCATCCATACTTTTCTTTTTGTGGAAAGGGGCTATTGATGTTTGGTATTTTAATGACTAGCCTTAAAGGCTGGAGGCTCTTCCTCTCTCCCCTATACATGTATAAATTGAGACCCTCCTGTCAAGTTTCAATAATAGAAATTTTTTGCTTCCATTTTACAAGTCAGTTTGCTTGATAGTTCCTATTGTGAGAGAGTGCTGCCATTGTTTTGTTCGCTAAGCTAGACAGATAGTGTTTCTGCCGTAGCTGGTTTTGACCGTCGTATCCTCGGAGACAGACGCCGGGTTTCCTCAAGCACTCGACCCGTGAGACGGCGAAATCTGTTTTAAGGAAACTGCTTCTGTGCAGGCTTCGGTTTCGTCTCTTTACCCTTTTATTGTTTTGTGTATTTCTGTTGAAATTTAATTGTAATTATTAGCATATGTTCTTGGTATATAATTTGATTTCTTCATAAATCTATTTATTTAATTTCACAATTTGAACAACAAGTTTAAAACAGATTTTATATATCTTTTCTATGAAATTGATCGAATAGATTTATTTAGACTATTAGGTTAGCTTTGTATAATGTTACTAGGAATTGTTGCGGAATTGCTCACTATTTCAATAATTGTAAATTATGCAATGATACTCTCTAATTGCTTAGTTTAATTATAATGCTCTATTATAATTTGCATACTTAATTGTTTTAGTATGATCTTGTTTTATGCGTATGGTTCATCATTTCCCTACCATGATTTGCATGAATTTTAAGGTTATAAAATATAATTTATGGATGTTGCAATTTTGACATGCTTATTATTTTCTAGGCTAGATTACATAATTTAATGTATTTGGAGTTATAGAGTTTTATGAATTGTGTATATGATTAATCTCAATTATCTAATTGTGTGCATTAATATGAATTATTTAATTGGGTGCATTAATCTGAATTATTTAATTAGGTGCATTAATTTGAATTATTTAATTAGGTGCATTAATCTGAATTATTTAATTGGGTGCATTAACTTTGAATTTGACTTATCTATTTGGAGTTATTAGTTTAAATATTTATTATGAATTAATTTCATTCATGACTCATGAGTATTGAACTTTATTTTAAAGTTGTAATTTAATTTTGAAGTTACAAATTGTATTTTGTTTTGGTACCTTATATTAGTTGGTTACTTATATAATTAATAGTTGGCTAGATGGTTTCAATTATTTATTATAATTAAATTTTTTTTTAGATTATTTGTTTGTATTTTGTTGTGTTTTGCTACTAACTTTCTTTGTAGGGATACCAATGCGAAAAACAAATATAAAACCAAATGAATAGAATTTGGGATGTAAAAACAAAAATGTTTGGACTACTAACGTTTGTGTTGAATAGGAATACCTAAACGTGGAAAAGCTGTTGGACTAAATAGAATCCTTATGGATTGGCTATTTTATCAAAATGTTTGAAGCATGTTTGCTTGAGATTTAGTTGGTTTGTTTACCAATTTGTGGTAGCAAGTTTTATTTGCTTATTTTGTTAGAAGCATTTTATATGCGTGTAATTGTTATAGCAATTTTTAAATTGCTTGTAAGTTTGGAACTTTATTTGATTTTCTGTGATAGAAACCAAAGTTTTAGCTTTGGCTAAAGAGTAGTTCTTATTTGTTCAGAAATAACAACTAAGACGGATTTGGTTTCAAACTTTTGGAGTTTGAGGAAGTCTTTGGGTTTAATCATTTTATTTCCAAAGTGTTGGAAAACCAAGTTTGGAGAAAGTCTTTGGTTATAATCTGATTATGTCCAAAGTGTTTTGGTTTTGAGAAAGGAAACCAAATTTTAGCATTAGCTAAAATATTTATGATTTTATTCAGAAATAATGGGCGTAGTTCCGGGAGTACCGGTTAATTTTTATGAGTGGTATAATTCTGGTAGCAAATTTTATTTGCTTGGGAATCGGTTTGTTATAACCTGGTTTATCCCCTGGAAATCTTAATTTTTAAACTGTTTCCTATGGACTAGGAGTCAACATGCTCTTGAATGTTTTGTCAAAAGGTTAACTGGGTTTTAAGTGGGACCGATGTGACCCCTCCAGTCTTCCTGGGAACATTCCTGACCATGTTCGATTCTAGGTTAAATGGTGAGACTAGTTTTGAATTAAATTTCCATCTGAGGGATTTTCTAAGGGTTAAGTTTAATTTCTGGAATCACAGAAGTGAAATTCTATTGTAATGTTTCAGAAATGGCTTCAAAATGTGACAAATAGAAATGTTGTTCCACCTGACAACCTTTGCCTCACGAGTTTCTTAAAGGAATTCATAAGATTGCATTAAAGTATCTCTGAATTGACCAGAGGCAAATAGTATGGTATCCTTGTGTTATTTAAAGCATTTATGATTGCTATGTGACTTTGCTTGAAAGCAATATTGAGACAACCTGTTATAGTAGGTGAATATTTTTTGGATTTTTAAATTCTAAATATATTCTTAAATTGGTGGCTCCAAGTGAGTACAAGATCACTGATCACAGAGATAGAAAACTGGTGGTTCCTAGGAGGTGTTAGACCACTGGCTACATAGTTATGAGATTATGGTTCCTAGTAGTGAACAAATTACTGATCACATGTCAAGACATCCTGGTTCCTAATCGTGAAGAGGCTACTGGTCATATGTCAAGACATGATGATTCCTAGTAATGAAAGAGTCTATTGATCCTATGTCAGGACGTTGTGATTCCTAGTAGAGTGACTACCGATCACAGGTTAAGACATTATGATTCCTAGTAGTAGAAAGTCTACTGACCACATGCTGAGAAATTAGTGATTCCTAGTGATAAGACTACTGGCCATGTTATGAAGTTCCGAATAGTAGACTACTGAACACTGGATTTGTGTTTCCTAATAGTAAGACTATTGGCTTCAGAGTGATAGGTTGGACCACCAAATATATTTGGGTGCCTAATTCGGTTGATGACATTCTGGGAATGTATTTACTGTGATATGATTTTGAGAGTTTCATAATTATTGTGACACAAGGATTTGTTTAAAACACTGTATGAATTTTTGGAAAAAGGCCAAAAGGCTTTGTATAAATTCTACAAAGAAGACTTAATTATCTGACTCCAAAATTGAGGAGGATAATAGAAAGAAATGAGGGAGTACCTCCTTAGTGAAGACCAATGTCATTGAGCATGGCAAATCTTCTGGGATGAGGAAGATGCCTCCCGTGAACAAGGGCTCTTGCTAGGGCCAAGGGGTGGTGTTGCAAAGAAGCTGGCATACAAACCGCAAGAACCTGGTTATCGGTTCTTTGGGAAGTGCTACAACTGTGGTAGCGAGGGGTTTTATCTTTACTAGGGCTACACGCCACATCTACTCCGAGAATGAGCTGTTTACAACTTTCGAACCGGTTACAAACAGTGAGAAGTTGTTTATGAGAAACTCTACTACCTCAATTGTTGAGAGGAAAGGAAAGGTGGTCCTGAAGTTAACCTCAGGGAAAAAGTTAACCTTGAACGAAGTCCTGTATGTTTCGGACATTCGTAAGAATCTTGTCTCAAGAACTCTTCTCAGTAAACATGTTTTCGCATGGTTTTTGAGTCCGACAAGGTCGTTCTGACGAAACACAAGTGTGAAACTTGTGTTGAAGTGAAGTGGACAAGATCCCGTATGAGTTATGGAAAGGCGTTAAGCCTTCTTATAAATTCTTACAAATGTGGGGGTGTCTTGCTTTTGTGGCGATTCCTATACCCTAACGGGTTAGGATAGGCCCGAAATCCGTGGATTGTATATTCATTGGTTATGCACATAATAGTAGTGCATATCGGTTTCTTGTACATAAGTCTGAAATTCCAAACATTCACAAGAATACCATCATGGAGTTAAGGAATGCATGTTTCTTTGAAGACATTTTTCCTTGCTGAACCTAAGAAGGGGTTCTGAGGTTTTGGAACAATTTGATGAGCTTGCTAGTGATGATGATCATTTTGATGATCAAGTTGAGAATCAGGGTGATGATCAACCTAGAAGGAGTAAAAGGGCTAGGACATCCAAATCTTTTGGTCCAGACTTCTTGACTTATATGGTTGAGAACGAACCTGTAACTTTCCACGAAGCTGTGACTTCTCCTGAGAGTCCTTTATGGAAAGAAGCGATCAAAAGTGAGATTGACTCTATCTTACAGAACCACACCTGGGAGTTGGTAGATTTACCTCCAGGTTGTAAGCCTTTAGGTTGCAAATGGATTTTTAAAAAGAAGGATGAAGGCCGATGGGTCAATTGACAAGTATAAGGCGAGGCTCATTATCAAAGGGTATAGACGACGAGAAGGCTTGGATTACTTTGATACGTACTCACCTGTAATTCGGATAACATCCATTCGCATTGTGATTGTGATAGCAGCTTTGCTCAATCTTGAGATACACCAGATAGATGTAAAGACAGCTTTCTTAAATGGGAATTTGAATGAAGAAATCTACATGGAGCAACCTGAGGGGTTTTCAGCTCCAGGACAAAGCAAGAAAGTCTATAAACTTGTCAAATCTTTGTATGGTTTGAAGCAAGTGCCTAAACAATGGCATGAGAAGTTTGACAATGTAATGTTGTCAAATGGGTTTAGAATCAACGAATGTGACAAGTGTATTTATGTCAAAGACATTGACAGAGGTTATGTCATTTTGTGTCTATATGTTGATGATATGCTCATTATAGGTAGTAACGATGAAATGATCAAAACTACCAAGAAGTTGTTAAACTCTGAGTTTGACATGAAAGATATAGGCATTGCAGATGTTATTCTAGGAATTAAGATTACCAGAATCTCTGGCGGAATTGTACTTTCTCAGTCTCATTATGTTGATAAGATACTTGAGAAGTTTAGTGGATCAGATACGAGTGTGTCATCGACACCTGTAGACTTAAGTCTACACTTTACCAAGAATAATAAAGAGAGTGTCTCTCAGTTAGAATATTCTTGGGTAATTGGAAGTTTAATATTCTGATGAGTTGTACTAGGCCAGATATAGCTTACTCGGTTAGCAGGCTTAGTAGATACACAAGTAATCCTGATGCTTCTCATTGGAAGGGCATTGTGCGGGTGTTAAGGTATTTATGCTACACTCGGGATTATGGGCTGCATTATACTCGATATCCAGCGGTGCTTGAAGGCTATAGTGATGTGTATTGGATATTTGATATAAAGGACTCAAAGTCCACTAGTGGATATGTGTTCACTCTTGGTGGGGCAGCCGTGTCTTGGAAATCTTCCAAGCAAACGTGTATATCTAAATCAACGATGGAATCAGAGTTTATTGCTTTGGATTACGCAACGGAAGAAGCAGAATGGCTTCGCTATTTCATTGAAGATATTCCACGTTAGTCTAAACCTGTGCCAGCTATTTGTATTCATTGTGATTGTCAATCTGCAATTGGTAGGATACAGAGTAATATGTATAATGGAAAGTCTGGACATATCCGTCATAGACATAATTCCATACGACAACTACTCTCAAATGGAGTTGTCTCTTTAGACTTTGTAAAGTCTAAGGACAACATTGCGGATCCGCTAACCAAAGGGTTATGTCGAGTGTTAGTCGAAACGTCGTCAAAAGGAATGGGGTTAAGGCCATTAGAAGTTACCGGAATGGAAACCCAACCTAGTTGACTGGAGATCCCAAGATCTAGGTTCAATGGGACAACCTAATTGCGTGTAACGGTGGTATGTCACTGAGGAGGTTAAACCTCCAGCCATTCCTTCTATCAGTGATACCTGCAAGTGTAGAGGATAAGCTAAGCTTTTAATGACTCTTATGTGTTAAGCTGTTGAGCTAAGTATTGCAGGATACTTTAGTAGAGTCACCTATGTGAGTTTGAAGTGGGGCCGCTTCTAGAAGAATTGGGCAGGCCAAGATTCTTTGAAACCACTTGCTGAACCAGGCTAGTATCTAGGGCCACACAGGGCACACTAGTGAGAACATAATGGTGGTAGGAGTAATTCCCATGTGAAATCTATTGTCTCAGTTTACATAAACGATAGAGCAGTTCAAGATGTCTTATTCACTGATCTGCCAGTAAACTCGATAGGTTTTCACTGGGAGAGGTTCAAAGCCAAAAGCTACCTTCTCTGATGTCGGGGTTAGTCCGTTGTACTCTCTCTTAGAGTCTTTATTGTTGAACGATGTCCGTTTGTTGAGTCATTCAGTCAATTTTTATTCATGTGGGGGATTGTTGGAAAAAATGATTCTTGGGGACTTTAATTTAATATTAAAGTGTGGTGATTTTAATTAAATATTAAAGTGGGTCCTAACCATTTTTTGTGTTGGGTCCAAGTGAGCCAAAAACCATTGGGTTTTGAATAAGAAATTGCCAAGAAATTGCTTCATGATGTTAGATTCATGAATAGGATTTTAAAGAGTATTTAAATCTTTTTGCTTGGCTAAAGGGTGTGAATCCTTTGGGCATCCATACTTTTCTTTTTGTGGAAAGGGGCTATGGATGTTTGGTGTTTTAATGACTAGCCTTAAAAGCTGGAGGCTCTTCCTCTCTCCCCTATACATGTATAAATTGAGACCCTCCTATCAAGTTTCAATAATAGAAATTTTTTGCTTCCATTTTACAAGTCAGTTTGCTTGATAGTTCCTATTGTGAGAGAGTGCTGCCATTGTTTTGTTCACTAAGCTAGACAGATAGTGCTTCTGCCGTAGCTGGTTTTGACCGTCGTATCCTCGGAGACAGACGCCGGGTTTCCTCAAGCACTCGACCCGTGAGGCAGCGAAATCTGTTTTAAGGAAACTGCTTCTGTGCAGGCTTCGGTTTCGTCTCTTTACCCTTTTATTGTTTTGTGTATTTCTGTTGAAATTTAATTGTAATTATTAGCATATGTTCTTGGTATATAATTTGATTTCTTCATAAATCTATTTATTTAATTTCACAATTTGAACAACACAAGCAATCATGTGCTCATTCAATAGTATCATTTTATTTCTCTATTATTTCCTTGTTTGTAAGGCTATATAATTCTTGTGGCCCCTATTATTAGTTGAGTATATCATCAATATAAAATATCAAGAACACGTGATAATTACTCCGATTGAGGAAGGTTTTTTCAATGGAGTAGCTGTAATGACACTGACAACCATTGTATCAACTCACTACCGATGCTCTTATTTAGTATAGAGTCGGCTTATATCTACCCATAATTCACCATATCTGTAGTGGTGGAGTTAAATAAGAAATTAGTGTCAGACATTAATTGGAAAAGTCAATTAATGAAGATTTTTGACAAAATTGCTTTCAATGGGTTAGCGAAGGGCTAATTAAGTGGTGTATCATATTAGCTTTTAGCTACAATGTTTGTTAACTGCCCAGATCACCTTAGCAAAGTGGAGAGTGACAGAAAAAAGAGTAGGGCTTGGGGGGAACGTCTATAGTACATTTTGTTAAAAAATATATGGTACATAGAAAATTAATGGCTAAGATTAAGCCACATCATTAACAGTGACCTGCTAAACGGGTCACTTTTTATAGTTATGAGCCAAAATCATATTTCTTCATAACTATAATCAAATTGATTATAACTTAGTCATAACCACATCTCATAACCAACACCATTTTGTTCATAACTGATATCACATATTTCATAACCATAATCACATCTCTCATAACTACATCTAATAACCAATCCCATAACCAATATCACATATCTCATAACCACTAGTCACATATCTCATAACCAACACTTTTTTTTTCATAACTAACATCATATATCTCATAACCACTAGTCACATATCTCATAACTAACACCCATTTGCTCATAACCACACCACTTTGATCATAACCAATATCACATATTTCATAACTATTGATCACATATCTCATAACTATTACCCACATAAATCATAACCACATCTCATAACCAACCCCTTTAAGTCATAACCAACACTGCATATCTCATAACCACTAGTCACATATCTCATAACTAACAAACATTTTGCTCATAACCACACCACTTTGATCATAACCAATATCTCATATCTCGTAACCACTAACACATATATCATAACTAAACACCTTTTGACACCCCTTTACTCATAACCAAAATCACATATCTTATAATCACTAATCAAATATCTCATAACCATTACCCACATATCTCATAACCAACATCACATATATCATAACTACTAATCACACATCTCATAACCACACCACTTTGATCATAACCATGATTATATATCTCATAACCACTAATCACATATCTCAACCAAACACCCTTTGACTTATAACTACACCACTCTGCTCATAACCAAAATCACATATTTAATAATCACTAATTATATATCTCGTAACCTTTGCCCACTTATGTCATAACCACATCTCATAACCAACACCATTAATCACATATCTCATAACCACTACCCACATATAGGTGTGTAAATCTGGCCCACGAGCTTGTGGCACACCCCAAGTCCAGTCGCGCCCTGGGTGGGCCCAACTAGGCCTGAGCCTAAGCCTAACCTAAGACCCTAGACTGTGTTCTAGAGCCTGGCCCGACACTGGTGTGTTATGGAGTGTGACCTATCTCGTGAGCTCGACCCGAAATTTTTTTCCCTATCTAGCCTGACCCAATCCCAATGGCTCCCTGCCTCCTTGTTAGTGCAATGGTCAAAAAAAAAAAAAAAAAATTGAAACAGTCATACAATCGTTAATTCTACCAACAGCCAATTTTATTTTTTTTATTTTTTTTATATATATATAAATTAACCCATCCCCCCCCCTCCCAAGTCCTATAAATACCACCCCTCTCTCATTTTATTTCTCACAAACAAATCTGTCTCTCAAACTCTCATTATCTTTGAACTCTCAACTCTCTCAATTAATTTTGAAATGTCATCCCTAAGTGACAATTGCAATTGATCACCTATCTCTATTTTAGATTTATTTTTAGTCATATTATCTTCATTAAATATAATAGAAACAGTAATATACAAACGATATACTTTTTAAAATATCTATATACACTTATAGACATATATATATATATATATAATTTAACTAAATTTTAATAAAAAAATATGTTGAAAAAAATTATCTATGACATGATTTTATTTTGTTCTACTAAATAAATTTTCTCCTAAATTTTTTTCCCCAACTTTTCTTCGTTTTTTTCTCTACTCTATTTTCTTTCCCTTGATTGTCCTAGTTGTGCTTGAGCTCTCTCTATTTCTTACTCAGACTTCTCTATTTTGCTCAAATTATCGAACGACCATTGTTGATAGCTCTTCCTCACTGGATTCTTCCTCTCTCTACTGTTGTGTCTCTGCAATAGATTCTTGAACTCGTCACTACTCTCTTTGTCTATTTCAACACTATTCATTCTGGTGATATTTCTCTATCTAGTAAATTCATCTATCTCGAAACTCTAGCTCTTTCACATTAATATGTCATACATACACAAATCTTTGGTCATAGTTATGATTTGAAAGGTTTTGTTATCATCAATTTGTACATGTGTTATAGAACTGTTGAAAAATGAATATTACGCATTTTGTTGTACTGTTCTGCTATCTCAGTCATCTTCATCCCTCAAGCATCTCTTTCATTCTTTACTGTCATTGTAGATATCTCTGATGTTCCTTATCGGAAATGACAGCACCTTTGGCGTCATTTTCACAGGCGATAAGCCCGTTTAGTCTCTCTTTCTCATATTCCCTTTCCTCTCGCTCTACTAGTTAATCTTCTTTAACTCTCATTTTATGCTCCATGGCTTTAAGTCGATGATTAAATTATTTAATGATTGTCATAACATTTTGTTTTCTCTGTATTATAAGAAATCCCGATTGGTGATTCTAAGATTTTTAGTGATTTGTTTAGTCATTTTATAATAATTGGTATGAAACTTTGTTGCTTGATTACAATATTTGTGGTTTATAAAAAAAAAAATTGGCTATTTTTGCTAAATCAATTAGTTGTATTGTTAAGCATTTTGTGATTGATGTTATGAAATTTTTTTAGTTGGTTATGACATTTGTGATTTGTAAAAATTTTGATTATTTTTATTATGGCAATTAGTGGTGCAATTACGCATTTTGTAATTGATGTTATTAAATTTTGTGAGTTAGTTATGACATTTGTGGTTTTTAAAATTTTTAGATGTTTTTGTTATACCAATTAGTTTATAGTTACATAATTTTTTGTTAATATACGAAATTTTGGGAATTAGTTATGACATTTGTGATTTTCTATAATGTTAAACAATTTTGTTACGCCAATTAGTGATGGCGTTATGTATTTTATGTTTTATATTACAAACTTTGTGACTTTATTATGATGTTTGTGGTTTCTAAAATTTTAAATATTTTTATTTCCCCAATTAATGGTGTGATTATACATTTTATAGTCGACGAGTAAAATAGTTTTTTTATTAATTTTATTTTATAAAAATAGATGAAGGATTTATATTAAAAATAAATAAAAAAATAAGTATAAATTGACAAAATTATAAATTAATAATTTATTTTATTATAAGACTCTATTCAAAATGTTTTAATTTTGTTTTTTATAATGATTATTACATAATTTCGGCCCCATTTTATCCAAAAATTTGGAACAAACATCCAAATTTTGTCAAAATTAAAATTTCCTCATCAATTGTTTTTCACAAATCCCTAGACCCTTTCTTTAGCCCAAACACGAGAGAGAGAGAGAGAGAGAGAGAGAGAGAGAGAGAGTAATTTCTAGACTTGGGGTATGCTGCGAGCTCGTGGGCCAAATTAAGGCAAATGGTGTTAATTATGAGATGTGCTTATGACACAAGTATGTAAAGGTTATGAGATATATGATTAGTGATCATTAGATATGTGATTTTGGTTATGAGCAGAGTGATGTAGTTATAAGTCAAAGGGTGTTTGGTTATGAGATGTGTGATTAGTGGTTATGAGATATGTAATGTTGGTTATGATCAAAGTGGTGTGGTTATGAGATATGTGATTAGTAGTTATGATATATGTGATATTGGTTATGAAATATGTGGATAATGGTTATGAGATATTTGATTAGTGATTATAAGATATGTGATTTTAGTTATGAGCAAAGTAGTGTCAAAGGGTGTTTAGTTATGCTATATCTGTTAGTGGTTATGAGATATGAGATATTGGTTATGGTCAAAGTGGTGTGGTTATGAGCAAAAGGGTTGTTAGTTATAAGATATGTGACTAGTGGTTATGAGATATGCGATATTGGTTATGACTCAAAGGGGTTAGTTATGAGATGTGGTTATGATTCATGTGGGTAATAGTTATGAGATATGTGATCAATAGTCATGAGATATGTGATATTGGTTATGATCAAAGTGGTGTGGTTATGAGCAAAAGGGTGTTAATTATGAGATATGTGACGTTGGTTATGAAAAAAAAAGGTGTTGGTTATGAGATATGTGACTAGTAGTTATGAGATATGTGATATTGGTTATGAGATATATGACTAGTGGTTATGAAATATGTGATGTTGGGACCCCTGGTGTGACGCCCCAAAATTTAATAATATAATACAACAATACACTGGGGTTTAACTAGCAGATACACATCATTTTTAAGGACAAAATACAAATAATTATACTAAAAGAAAATATTAATAATACTTACAGATAAAATTCTTCAAGTTTTTAAAGACAGATCAGTTCCTTGATATAAAAAGATTATCCCAAATATAGGAAATATACAATCTAATCTCTAAGGCAGCCATGGTTCGGCAAAGCTTTTAGGGATTCTATTCTCAGTGAAAAACTCGCCTTCACCTGGCATAAAACGCCATGAGCTTGGAATGCCTAGTAAACACACACACTCCAAACCCTTTTCACATTCCAAATACACAAGTCACATAACGACACGATCATAACATACAGCGAAAGCAATAATTAAGGTTGTAATTAAATTTTAGTTATCATGAATAATAGTCAATTTTAGTTTGTTCTAGGCAACTCCCCGCGGAATGTCGTTCTTACCCAACCACTAACACTGGCCACGAGCAATTCTGACTCCCCCTTAGTTAATACAATACCAATGCGTAGCTTACCGCACAATTACCAATGATGCCCACGCACCTAGGTTACATACCCGAGTGGTAACATCACGGTCTGTCCCAAGGGAACGGGCTTCCAGGGATATTCTTCCTGTGTGAGACCCTTACTGGCACCCTTATGCCTCCAGTTTCCATTAAGCAGCCATAATACCTCCCGTGCCATGTTAGGGTTCGAAAACACACTTGCGCAAAACTTCACGAAAATGGAACACATTCCACTATATCATACTCTTGAATGCATTGTTCATTATCTCAAAAAATTTAATGCAATGATCGTAACCCATTACCATCCCATTTGATTTTCCCTTTATTTAATGCATTATGTTCTCAGTTATAGCAAAGCATGGTCAGTATAATTACGAATCCAAACTAAACAACAAGTAATTTATTCATGGTAAAGCAAATTCACAATTTATCATAGATTACATATCGAGACTAAAACATTCCAGAAACATAGAATATAAGAGTTGCAAACCAAATAAGAGCATATTAACACAAATTTCTAGATTTCTAGATTTGAACCAGTTTGAAAATAATTATGAAAAAAATACTTTTATTGGCCCTAAGTATGGCCTCATGTGAGTTTGTAGATAAACAAGTCTAGTTTCAAACTCAATTTACGAAAGTAGGATAGATATTTTAGATTTTAAGATAATTCAGAATTATCAAGATCTGTCCAGATTCGTTAACCGTTACGCAAATCGGTTTTTCTCTCAAACCCCTCACTCTCTTGAGTTCAAACAAATTTTAGTTAAAATATAACACCAAGCTTAAGATTTTTACATAAAAGTGGACTCAAGATTATTTTTCTGGAATTTTATAAAAATAGAGAAAGTTGACTGTTTTTCTGGTTCTGTGAGTAACAAACTTAGAAAAATTGTTTAGATTATAAAAATACATCCTTAGGTCCTACCAAAATTATCACATACTCTGGACATACCAAATATTACACCATAAAAACAGATTTTGATTTTATGGAGTTTTGATAGGAAAATAAATTCAAGAGAGAGAAAAGATTTGCTGCTAAAAATTTAAGAAAGAAGAGAAGCATACCATTTCTTGATTAATACACATTTATACAAGAGTGTAGGCCTTTGTTGTACAAGACTCAACAGAATTCTTCTTTTTCTTCACCTCTTCTCTCTCTTTCTCTCTCTTCCTCTCTCTTTTTTTTTCCCCAAGATCACTCTCTCTCACTCCTCTAGTGCATGGCTGAAAATGTGTAAAATGAGGGGGAGAAGTGTGTATATATATAGAGAAAGGATTGGGAGGTTTCTTAGGGGCCAAGTTCTATAAGTGTAATTTGTCAAAGTTGCCATTAAGGCCCTTTCATCCATCACATGGTCAACTACTTGGGCTCCAAGAAATATATATATATATATATATATAAGATATTTGTATTTATAAACATAAAATAACAGGCATAAGTAAATTAATTAAGAAAGTACTACAATTAAGGTTTGGAATGAAATAAAATAGAAGCATATAGGGACCAAGTCTAAATTTATGAAACCTTGATATTTAGTATACAATATACTAACATTAGAAAATAGTTAAAATAATAAATTTGGGTCCCGTTAAATTAAAGTGCAAAAAAAGGTGAGAAATTGGGCAAAAACGACATTACCGGGAGTTAAGATTTTTAAGGTGATTAATCTATAATTATAGAGTCTAATAATTAATAATAGGGTTTTAAAGGTGATTTTTAATCTATGGGATCGATTAGGGTTTACTCGAATTAATCTGCGATACTTCCCGATTCTAGGGTTTAAAACGCAATTAAGCGAAAATTCAAGGGTTTTTATTGAAATAAACTCAAGGTTAGGGATTTAATGGTAATTACAAAAATTATGGTCTCTACACTCGGATTTCTCTGATTTCCTTTGCCCTCTTTTTGGTAACCGGTTACACAGGTTGTCAATTCAAAATTAAATTATTAAAATAATTTAGTCATGTGGTAGTTATGAGATAATGTGACATGTATGAATAATTAAATACAACTAAGTTATGAGTTAATATGATAATGGTTATAATCTATATGATATTAGTTATAATATAAAATCATATATCTTCATAACTGATGTATGATACATCCAAATTTACCATAGCATTACCCAGGGTTGGGCCAATACAACTGCTACGACCTCTTTGCAAACGGCAAAATAACATAAATAAAACAAAAATGTTATGAAGGCGCGCGTATTACTCATAATTTATTTTGAATATATTTCTTTGGTAGAAATTAAATTGATAAAGTATGAAATAAATGAGTAAAATGTTTTTCAACCATTGATTTATTTTTTTGAGTAAATTCTAGATTTATACGTCTGAATTTGTAATGATATTGCAAAAAAAAAAAAAATTAGAGAGTGAACGAGATTATGTATTTATAGTCGAGCCACAATATATTATTTTATACATTTAACAAACACTTTAATTATATCATTCAAGCATACACTCAATCTCTAAATTAATAAACAACTAATATGCATAATTTGATCTCATCTTTTACACTTTTTTTTTTTTTTGGTTATATAACACCTTAACCGATAGCTTAAACTCGACCATTGGCGATGTTTTGACAAAATGCCTTTTTTTTTCTTTCTTTTTGGACAATACGAACCGTAATTCCCAAGAAGTTATTCCATGGATTTGAAATTCCATGTGAACAGTGCTCGGCCAATGGAAACAATATATGACGGAAAAAGTCATAATCCATTGAACAATTTTAAGTATTTTGACAATGTGTTACAAATTAAAAAAAAAAAAAAAAAATTTGTAAGAAAAAAAATTCTCAGAGTTTGACCCTAACTACAATAAATAAGAATTTTAATTTTGTCAATTTAAATTTAATCTTTTTATTTGTTTTTAATATAAATCATCACTCTATTTTTGTTAAGTGGACTATTAAAAAAGTAAAATCTTAATTATTAAACTCAATGTATGTATGTAAAATATCTAAAATATAATTTTTATTCAGTTTAATGATTAAAAAATATATTTTTCTTCATTTTTATCTAAGGGAAATAGACCATAATTTAGATTAAAACAAAATAAAAAAATTTAAATTTAAATTGACAAAATAAAAAATAAGATTTAAATTTTATGGTAAATTACAAATACACCTCTTGAGGTTTGCTTAAAATACGAATTGTCCCTTGTGGTTTGAAAAATTACAAATACCAATGTTAGAATTTTTTATTTAATAGAATTAATTGAAAAAGTGAAATTTCTAATTATTTACTTATACAATAATAAAATTATCTGAATTATTAATTGAAATAAAATTATAACATTATTAAAAATTGTTAATTAACTTGATGATTTATTAAGAAAAAGACCTATTTATTATAAAATTAGAAACCTTAGGGGATATAATATAATTCCTAAAACCACAGGGATAATTTGTAATTTAAGTAAAACTCAGGGAATGTATTTGTAATTTACCCTTTATTTTATTATAAAGATAAAATTCGAATATTATTATTATTATTATTTTCTCATTGATGATTTATTAAGAAAAAGACCTATTTATTATAAAATTAGAAACCTTAGGGACAAAATGTAATTCCTAAAACCACAGGGATAATTTGTAATTTAAGTAAAACTCAGGGGGTGTGTTTGTAATTTACCCTTTATTTTATTACAAAGATAAAATTCAAATTTTATTATTATTATTATTATTATTATTATTATTTTCCCAAAAAATAACTACCATATTTTTTAAAACTCTATTTTTGGGCACAACAAGTATCTTATTGAATAATTTCTCCTAATTTCTTGTTATTCGCAAATCTCTACGCAGAGCCAAAACCGGTAAAGAGAATAAGGCTACGTTTGTTTGGCAGATTAGTTTGAATGGGATTTTTAGTAAAAAGATTGTTAATGTAGCGATTATTAGTGAGGGGATTAAATAAAAGTGTGTTTATTTTGATAATAGTATGGGAGATAATTAGTGATAGGATTATTAAATTATTTTTATATAAAATAAATAAATAAATTATTTCTATATTAAAAAAAATTAGAGCAAATATTAAAACAAATAGGTACACTTGGCAAAAAGAAATTAAATTAAAAAAATTAAATTTTTATATAAAATAGACTCAATCCCCTCACTATTTTTCTAATTTCACCCAAAATCTAGCTAAGCTAATCCCCCTGTGTGAGGGTATTCATACTAGTAGTCTCCTATTTTTGTTAACCAAGCATGAGTATGTAGGACCACAAAATTAATAGTCCAATCTCCTCGTCATGAAGCTAAACAAACATGACCTAAAGGTTATCAGCGGTTCTACTTCATCGAAACCTTAATAGAAGTGATTGGTAGCAACATAGATCTCCTTTCAGATATCCTTTTACACATTCCTCCCAAATCCCTACTCTTTCAAGTCCATCTCCAAGTATTGGCTCCATCTCATCTTCGATTCTCTCTTCACCTCCAACCACTCGTCGAAATCGCATTTGCTTCATCTCTGGCTTATACTTCTACTACAGCTATGGTGAACCAGTTAACTCTCTCTCGCTTCACTCCCACCAAAATCCTCCTCCCTCACTCTCCTTCCTCAACATTGTTAGACAAGGGTTTCCAATTAAGATTCAAAGCTCTTGCAATGGCTTACTCTTGTGCATCAACGATCGCACTGTTGCCAATCGTTATACTTATAAACTTGTTGGCTTTTTGGCTTTCGAAGGTTAGTATTATAATTTTAAGTGTGCCAGCAAGGATCAATCAGTCCTTACAGAAGATTAATTGCTAACCAATTATCAGACGATTGACTTTTAGTTCTTTCAGCCTCAATAAAGAGAACGTTTACTGGCAGCTTTTTAGGAGAATTTAGTGAACAACAATCAAGTGAAGAATAATTGCAACATTTCATTAAGTAAAAATGAAAAACTTACAATGATCTGACCTAGCCTTACAGAGGTTTACAGCAACAAGCTATTTGAAACTACTCCTACGAATGAAGTGCAATACAGGAATTTAAACTACAGAAATGTAAAGAATTGTAAAACTAGAAGGAAAATATAGTAGATAAAACTGGTTTTTTTATCTGAGTCTAGATTTTCCTTTCTAGGGCATTCTCTGCTATTTATACTTCTCAATGATAACCGTCGAGATTGGCTCCTAACCGTCGAAATATCCCTCCATGATCGCTGATCATGCTCTCTCACAGTCAGCTCCACTACGCCATGTTTGCAGTTAGGCTTCTCTCTTGATTTTGAATTTGAACCTTGTGAGTAACTGTTAGGCCACATCACCTTATATCCCTCAATCATTCCAGTGTTACGCAGACCCATTATTACCAGTATGGGTTGACACGTGTTTGACTATGGTTGGCAATTTATATTACCTTCCCAAATTGCCCTTCTCATACCACGTGTTAAATTGTGATTGGCTTATACAATTTATATAGCCAACATTACCCCCCGCACTAATATACCCAATACTTGGTAATATAAAGTGGATCAAAACATTTCACCCACGTCCTAGGACGTGCATGGGTTTCACATCTTCTTAGAACTACAACCGACTGCATTAAATTCTTGAACATTTCCCACTATCTGAGCATTCGAAAAGACTGATACAGCTCGCATGGCCAAACAAGCTTTCTTTGACATTGATCGAGCATACGAGGAGTTGTTAGATAATGATGTTCGCTCTCGAAAGAATTTTCATGCATTTATTAGCCACACCTATCCATTTCTATATATTCAAGTCATGGAAGCTTTTGCAAACTATCAACCTTTGGATTACAAACCTATTGTTCATAATTCTTTAGCCCAAAACTTTTCAAACATGGATATTGAAAGCTCTTCTTCTAACCCAAAACCTTCTGCGTAGGATGAGGCTGCAATTTCTTTTTTTTTTCTTCTTCTAAGGCTTCTAGCTGGGGAAGCTGGGCAGAACCTAAGGAATCCAAGCTGAGAGGGCGAATTAATTATCACTTCGTCAAATTCGCTGATCCCCTATCTTTCTCTTCTTTCGCTCAGAGCTCGGTGGTTTACCCATATGTATCCATCGAACACCGACGCAGTTTGAAAGACAACTTACTTATAGCATGGTACACATCCTTTATGCCTACGAAGATAGTGCAAGCCACTCGTCATCCAGAGGAAGCACAAGGGTACAACCCGTCATTCTTAGCCCAGAGGGCAAAATTTTGCTCTTCTGACTGGCTTGAGTGCGTAAACAACCCCCAATTCCCTTCTTCTTTTGAGATGGATCCTTCTGCACCACCTCTTTTGCAAAATCCTCACTGGATGGAAGAACTAAGACTTACTCTCTTTGAGAATCAGTTTCTTCCTTCCTATGAACCTCCAGCTCCCCCCACTATATTTGAGCGATATCAAGCTCAGCTTCTTCTTGTGGCCTTTTCTCACTTGCCCTTCAATGTTCTTGAGGGTGATGTTCCTCTTAAGAACTTTTAATGGGCTTGTGACGTTATGACCCGGGGTCATGTCCTCAACCCCATTGCCCAAGCAGAGCTTTAGATGTTTTTGGATCAACTCCCACTACTTCTTCATTGGCACCAAACTTCTTTGGCTACCACTCAATCTTTGGACAAAATCTCAGCCCGTTGAATTCACACCCAGTATGAAGCAGAGAACCTTATCGATGAATACAATGATTTCAAGAATAAAGACTCTGCATATTGGGATGACTTGGATATGGATGAGATGGAACAAGGATTGAAGGAAACAAAGTTCGAAAAACATGCCGAACAATTGTTTTATCAAATAAGAGCATATCAACTTCAGCAACCTAGCTTGGAGAAGATTGAAGACAGAATAAAAAAGGAGTAGAAATTCATTGACCACAGTTGGAACAAATTCCATGACCTTGTCATTTTCTCTATTCCTTATTTTTATGAAATTGAATATGTAGCCAAAAAAGTTTTTTGATGTAATTACTTTCATCTTAATAAAGCTAAGTTTTCCTTTCTTTATTTGGCATGGTCTGATTTTATTCTATTTGTCCAAAACAAACAAAATCAGAGCTTCGAATTCATGAATTTTGTCCTTCGAAACCTGATTTGATCATATCCAATGGAATACTAGAGACCTAATTTGAACTTCCTTAACATATAGAGTGTAATTGACAACCTTTGCCTTAGGTCTTCTCTTTCCAATCATATGTTAACACAATCAACATTTTCGAATCAACTATTTTTGCTTCGAACAAACAATCTACCTTTTCCAAAGTATGGAAACTTCCCTTAAGGATTGCACTGTTTTATTTAAAAAAGTGATTCCCTTTGTGTCCTTCGCTGCTTAACCAAATTTTGGTTTTATGTCACTTCGAAGTCTAGAACAAACAAATTCTAGCTGTAGAGTATTTCAAATTTTACTTCAAAGGATTTTACTTTCAACAAGAAACCTAAAAACAGGATTAGTAAACAAATATCTGAGCACTGTTGTACTCTTAAGTGTGAAATGTGCTTCGAAGTCAACTTCCTGCATTCGAAGGTCTAGCTGAATGTTTGTCACCTAATTTTCGAGCCAAAACTTGGCTTCGAAGCCAAATATTTGATTTTGAAGCCAATATAAGTATTTGAGATACATTTCCCTCCTAAATTATCAACATTGGGAGAAACTTTTTGCATCTGTACCTTCAGTACTTCTTTATGAATTTTACCCATTTAAAACGATCAGAAAGGTTTAAAAACCCTTTTATTTCGTGTTTTTAATTCACTTGCTCACCCAACACACAAACCCTTCATCTCTATTGACCTCTCATTTCCCTTATCCTCTTTCTCAACTTCGTCTTTTGAAAAGTCCTATTAATGGCTTCTTTCTCCTTGAAGATACCAGTCGTGGAGCGTGTGAGTCGATCTATAGCCTTAAAAAGGATCATTGCTGAAGAGTGTGAGAAATACGAGGCTGGTGAGAAAAGTTCTATCGATGGGCACATTTTCATTCCCCGTCGCCATGAACAACAAGAATATGTGCTTGGGCCTATTTTTAAAGAGGTCCTTACTGAGCTTCCAGCTCTGTGTCCGCATCTAGAGGATCACTGCCTCCTTTATGAATGCGGTCTTGATTGGGGAAGCTGGAGGATGAACCGATCCCATCGTTGCTGGCCCACAGTAATGCCAGCATGGGAGGAATGGTATGATCGAGTCGTCCCTGCTAGGACCCTGGATCTTCAGGAGCTTTGTCTCTTCGACGCCCTTCAATTGTCCAGATTCACTATTTTAGAGGACCTATTTTTAATACCTGCTGCTCTTTGTTTTTGAAATTCTGCTTTTAATTTCTTCCAATTTAGATGTGGGATAATGGCTCCTACTGTCCTTGACATCTGTCATCTGTTAGGATTATCCCCTATTGGTACCCCCATCGGTCCAGACTATCCTGACCTCAAAACCCTTTTTCTCTACCCTTTCTGAACTCATCCTATAGTGACTTTGTCAAGGTTGAGAACAAAAGAGAAGAACCTGTGACTGATAGGAAATTTTTCTCTTTTTTATTGTATTGGCTTTGCAAATTCGTCTTATGTACTTCTTCTTAAAAGATCATGCCTGAGTTTGCTCCTCTTGCCAAAGCCTTTGTTTTACAAAGAAAGGTGGCTTTAGTTCCATATGTTTTGGGTCATGTCTATAGAGCTTGTTTCCTCTTTTGTGAAAAACCCATGGATGCCAGTCAAGGAGGCCCATTTTGGATACTCCATCACTGGCTTTTTGCATACTTCACTGATTTGCAGCCTAAATGTTTAAAGTTCTTAGTGCCAAATCCTACCACTTATGGTATGAAGTTAGCCAATGTTTCACTTTATCCTTCTAACTTCGCCTTTCACTTTTTTTTCTTTCACCAACTCCCAGCTTCCCCTTCTTCTCACACCTTCTGAACCTTCGAAGCTACCAATATTGGCCTAGCCTGG
Source organism: Camellia oleifera (assembly GCA_022316695.1). Lineage (NCBI taxonomy): Eukaryota > Viridiplantae > Streptophyta > Magnoliopsida > Ericales > Theaceae > Camellia > Camellia oleifera. The sequence goes on from CM039311.1 coordinate 32,591,964, forward strand.
TTAAGGACCTTTTTGAGTGATAGGTCTTGCTCTATGCCTCAGCACAAAAACATGTGGGCTTCTATTTTGATCCCAAGGGAACTATTCATTGGTACTATGAACCCCAGAGCTTATAAGTGCATCTTTGAGCCCTATTGCCCTGCCCAATTTGCTTGGCCAGGGAGTCCCTATCCCTCTCTGCAGTCAGTCTAATTTAAACCTTGCTAGCAAAGTTTTAAAGGTTCAAAGATCTAGGTTAAAATAAGCAACTTCCAAATTTATCCAAGATCTAATTGATTTTGAGTATCTACCCTTCATACCTCAAAGCAATACACTGAAAAGGTACCAGAACTAGTGGATGGCCAATATAGAGGTGCACTTGGCCATTTCTCCTCAAGATCTATTAATGGTACTGGACGTGCCTCAAACTAAGTCTAAAAGGACTGGAGTTGTTACTTCCTCCACTGCTCATGCTACCCCAGTTCCTACCCCTATTACTACAAATTCTGCTTCTGCTGCCTCACCTCTTCCTAGAGTTACTTGAGCTACTTCGAAGAAAAGTATGCACTACTGCTTCTTTTCTTTTCTCCTTTTTATGATACTTTTGCCTTTTACTTATAGTTTCTTCTTTGGTGCAGGTGACGTAGGCGCCTTACAAAGAGACTCTTCTCAAAGAGCTCAAGCTTTAAATCTCCTTAAGAGCAAGCAAAAGCAACAAAGGAAAAGAATGCTCTTGTTTGATCCTGAAGAAAAGGTACCTGAGGCTCACGTGGAGGAAGAGGAAGCAGAAAAAGAGCAAAAGACACCATTAAAAAGAAAGAAGAAAATGACAGTCTCTCTCTCTCTCTCTGATTTCATTGGGGACCCCATTCACGAAGCATCTGTTAAAGCAGTGGAAGCGGAACACTCTAAAGAAATCATTGTGTTCTAAAGGACTGAGAAGAGGAGATAACAACAAATGCTTAGAGATGAAGCTGCTGCTACTAATGCACTCCAAAGAGAAACTGCAAAGAAACAACAAACTACTGAACATTATACCCTTCGCAGCTCTCCAACCATTGCTACCACTTCTGAAACTAGTAATTTGCTTTTGTGTCTCTAATTTCCTTTCTCAAGTTCTTAATACTGAAACTTAACATTGCTTCGTATTTCTTCTTTTGCAGCAATAACTACTCTGTCTTCTCCTTCAATAAGGACTTCTTCAGTTTTATCTGAAGTTGAAAGACTATCAGAAGCAATGCCTCGAAGTGTAGAGCCCTTTCAGGCAATACTCCCACTCTCTGGTTCTACACTTTTCATACCCTTTTTGAGGCAAAACATTCATGTATCCTTATCCTTTGGCTTAACTCCATACCTTCCTCTTCTATCCTTTAACTCAGCCCAATTTATTCTCCCTTCAATCCTTGTTGCTCCTTCCCCTCCTGAGGAAATCCCAGTTATTATTTCATCTCCAGTAATAGCTGATTCTCTCAAAAAAGACACTGGTAGCTCACCAGTTCCTTGTCCACTATCCCTATCCAGCTCCAGTCCCTCTTCTCTTGACCTACTGGTAGCCAGGACTATGGAAACTGCTAGGGATACTTCATCCTCCTTTCCTATCCTTATGCAGCCATCTCCTCCTTCTACTAGAGCCCTTTCTACACCAACCATGTCAATGGACGACGTGGACATTTTCGAAGCTAAACTAGCTAGCCTTTTTGACACGCCTTATACTATTCCAACAGCCAACAATGAAACTGAGCCATTGTTTCTAGCTGATTCTTTCTTGGAAATTTTTGAGAGCTCTTCCACCATCAATAGGGCTTCCTCACCTTCACTGGATTTGGATAGCTATTTGAAGTTGCTGACATTGTTCTCGAGGATCCCCTTCAAAGCCATGCAAAGACCTATTATCAAGAATGGTTTCCTCCAATGCTGCAAGGTTATTAAGCAATCCAGCATGGCTATTTCAAGTCATTTATCTCAGGCAGCTGCTACCATTGACTTTTATATCAACATCTGTCATGTTGCCAAAGCTACAGAGGATAAATTGTTGAAAGACTAGCAATTTGTTTCCCAGATACATGCTGAAGTGTCTGAATCGAAAGAACAACATTTCTCTATCTCCCAATTTTGAGCCCAACTTTTGGAGAAGAAAGCTCAACTAGAAGAAGAGTTATCAATAGTCAACCTGGCTTTGGATCGAACTGTTACCAAGCTGCAAATCACCAACCAAGGACTGGCTAATCGGAAGCAGGAGATTACTGCAGCCATTCAGTTATTCCCATCTCTTAAGAGTAGAGAGTCAATTGTAAATGAACAACTGAAACATTGTACTGACTTTTGGGCTAATCTATGGTTGCATGTATTTAACTCCTTATGAAATGAATTCTTTATTTATTATTTGAGTGTTTTCATGCTTCTTTTGTTTAGCACTTACTATGCTCCTTGTGTTTCCCACATAGTTGGATAATAAGGCTTCAAATACCTGCCATTAATTTTCTTAGGGTGTACATACCCATTCAAATTTCTCAAATGAAATGCTCCCCAAGGCAAGACTCTATGAACTTGATATGGTCCTTCCCAATTAGGTGACCATTTGCCAAACTTATGGCTTTTAATCCCTATTGGGAGTAGTGTCTTCCATACCAAATCACCTTCATCAAAGCTAATGTGCTTGACTTTCTTATTATAGTTTTTGGCTGCTTTCTTCTTTTGGAAAAGAATGCTATTCAAAGCCAAAATCCTAGTTTCATCCACATTCTCTAATTCGAAGCACATACTCTAATGGTACTGCTTAGGAACAAACTGATCCTGGCATCTCACCCTCAAGGACTTGATGTTAATTTCTACAGGTAACACTACATCATGCTCATATACTAAGGCATAAGGGGTAACTCCTGTACTTGATCTTAGAGAAGTCCTATAAGCCCATAATACATCCAACAGTAAGTTATGCCAATCCCTGGGATTGTTTTCCACAACTCTCTGTATTCCCTTTTTCAAAGATTTATTGCATGATTCTGCCTGACCATTTGCTTGTGCATAATAAGGGGTAGAATTAATAAGGTTAATTCCATACTCTGCCACAAAAGACTTTACCATCTTCTCATCAAATACAATTCCATTATCAACAGTTATGGTCTGTGGGATGCCAAATCTATGGATCAGATCTGTAATGAATCCAATAACTTCAGTTTAGTCTACAGCCTTATATGGTTTAGCTTCGACCCACTTAGTGAAGTAGTCAGTGACCACTAAGATGAAACAATGATGTTTCGAAGAGGGTGGATGTATTTTTCCTTTCATATCCATAGCCTATCCTCTAAACGACCAAGGCTTCACAACTGCATGCAAATCAGTTATTGGTACATGTCTTATCGTGCCATGTTTTTGGCATGCCTAGCAATCTCTAGCATACTCTATACAATCTTTAAGGATGGTTGGCCAATAGTAGGACTGTCTTCGAAGTAGCCATCTCATCTTCACACCAGGCTGATGAGCACCACAGATGCCTTCATGAACCTCAGCCATGGCTGTCAATGCCTCCTTTGGCCCTAAACATTCTAATAATAAACCATCTGCTCCCATTTTGTAAAGAGCATTACCATACACTATATATTGCATAGATTGTAATTTGATTTTTCTGCTGGCTTTCAAAGATAGGCCAATTAGGTACCGCATTATTGGATATCTCCAATCTTGTTCTTGTAAGTCATTATGATTGACTTCTAACACCACATTCCTTTTAGTTAAGAGTGGTATTACTTTTTGATATGTTGCTTAACTTATGTTCATTTGAGTGTTATCCCTTCTCCTGAAATTTGAAGCTTTCTAAGCCACATCATTGGCTTTGTTATTCATGAATCTTGAGACATAAGTCACATTTGTTATCTGGAATTGAGAAAGCAAATGTAATGCAACAACATAGTATGGCAACATGCTTGCACTTTGACATTTGAAAATTCCTTTCACTTGGTTAACCACCAATTGAGAATCCCCAAATATATCAACTACATGAGCTTGTAATCCAATAAGTATTTCCAGTTCTATTATTAAAGCTTCATATTCAGCTTGATTATTGGAACAAGTAATTTCATCTACTCTGAAACCATGTGTGGTTTCTACCCCCTGTGGTGTCTTAATCACCACACCAATTCCAGTTAGATCGTTGGCTTTTGATCCATCAAACCACATTTGCCATGGTTCAATATTAACCATACCAAGATCCATTATCTCTTGGCTTTTTGTCTGACATGGATGATCTGCCAAGAAATTAGCTAAAACTTGTCCTTTTACTGCTTTTTGGGGGACATATTCTAGATGAAATTCTGATAAATCTAGTATCCATTTGCCAATTCTTCCTCTCAACATAGGTCTAGACAACATATACTTAACCAAATCTGTGGTTGCAATTACCAAGACAGTTGTAGGCAAAAGATAGTATCTTAGTTTCATTGCAGTGAAATACAATGCAAGGCACAGCTTTTCTACAGCTGAATATTTACATTCACAAGAATTTAAGAACCTACTGAGGTAATTAACTTCTTGCTCTTTGCCTTCTTCATTGTTCTGGGCTAAGAAATCTCCCAGTGAATTTTCTGCCGCAGCAATGTACAACTTCGAGGGCTTATCACTCTTTGGTGGCATCAATACTAGAGACTTGGCCAAGTAGGCTTTGATTCCTTCAAAAGCAATTTGATGCTCTGCTATCCACACAAACTCCTCTTCAATAAGGAAGAAAATACTTTAGTTTTCCTTGCTGTATTAGAAATAAATCTTCGAAGAAAATTAACCTGTCCAAGATATTTTTATACTTCTTTCTTACTTGATGGAGGTTTGGTTTCAATGATGGGTTTGGCTTTATTTTAATCAATCTGTACTCCCTTCTTGTGTACTACATAGCCCAAGAAGTTTCCAGCTGATACACCAAAAGCACATTTGAGAGGATTAAGCCTCAACTTGAACTTTCTCATTCTTTCAAAAGCTACTTCCAAGTGAAACAAATGTTCCTCCATGAATTGGGACTTCACTACAATGTCATCAATATAACACTCTAAATATCCTCCAATGAGATCATGAAAGATAGTGTTCATAGCCCTTTGATATGTAGCCCCAGCATTCTTTAGGCCAAATGGCATTTTAACTCATTCGAAGGTACCAATGTTCCGAAGACATCTGAATTTTGTCTTATGGACATCATCTTCTGCAATGCAGATTTGGTTATAACCAGAGTGCCCATCCATCATTGATAAATCTTGTGCCCTGCTGAACTATCCACCAATAAATCTACTATGGGCATGGGGTATACATCTTTTGGAGTTGCTAAATTCAGGTTTCTAAAATTGATGTATACCCTCATTTTACCATTCTTCTTAACTACAGGCACAATATTGGATAGCCATTCAACATATCTAGCTGTTCTAATAAAACCTGCCTTAAGGAGCCTAAGAATTTCCTCCTTGACTTAAGCTTCATAGGGAGCCTATGTTCCACTAATGACCTATCCAATCCTGGCAGTTCATTATAAGACTATGCAAAACAATTTTTATATCTCTTTAAGACCATCAACAATTGGTCCCTATCAAGAGCACTTAACCAAGCAATGATATAGGTGGGTTGCTGTGTAGAACCTTCCCCTAAATTAACCTCTTCCAAGGGGTCTTGTATCTAAGAACTCACTAATGCTTCTTTTTTGATTTCTTCTGTCTTCGAAGCAATTTCTTTGCTTTGTTCTGCTCCCATTTTCTCTGATTCAACATATTTTCCCTCCTCCTCGTAGACAAAGTCTGTCCATAAGGCTTCTTCCTCTTGTATTTCCTGGACTTTTGTTTCGATGTCCAATGCACAGTATTTATCAAAGGTCAAAGGTTTCACCTGTTGTTGTTTATGCTTACAACCAACTACCATGGCTTCCTTCTCTTGTTCCTGAACCTTTTGGACTATTTTTTTTAAGTCCAATGTTGTGAATTTGACTAAAGCCAAAGGTCTGACTTCTTGGGTTTCATCTTCTTGCCTACAATCAGGCATCATTATCATCTTTAACGACGAATTCTTCATCAGCACTCTCTTATACCAAGTGCTTCAGGTGTGCTACTTCCTCATTAGCCGTCACTTCGACTGAACCATCAAGTTTTCTCAATATACTGAGTGGTGTTACTCCTTCAGTATATAACTTGGCCTCTGCAAAATTAGCACAAGCGACAAAGAGTTGAGGGTTTGCATTGATCTCCTCTGTCTCTCCATTGCACAATGCCATCATTATCTTCTGATGTAGAGAGGAAGGCACACATTTGTTGGTGTGAATCCAATCCCTACCAAGTAGAACATTATACTTAGCATTGCTGTCAATAACAAAGAATGCCGTCATGCAATCTCTGGTTCCTACACTCAGGTTGATGGGCAAATGAGACATCTGTTTATCTCCAGGAAAGCCAGCAATGGTTGTGCTGGTTGGGATTAATCTGGGGTTCCTTTTCCCTAGTTTCTTCAAAGAAGATTTCGGAAGCAGGTTCACAACTGCTCTATTATCCACCAATACCCTATTTATCTGTATCTCATCAAAAAAAGCCTTGATATATAAGGGCTTGACATACTGTGTAATGGATGTTATAGGATACTCAAAAGGATATGAGAGATTAATACTCACCTCTTCCTCACTCTCATCCTCAATTTCCATTGGTGTGGCCACTTCGGATTCATCTTGAACCATACTAACTTGTGAATCTTCACTAAAAACTAGAATGAGGTCAATCTCCTGACCTTCTTGGTTTCTACCTTCAGCCTGGAACTCCTATGGTAGTGTATGCACCATATTCACTGACACTAGAGGAAATGAGCCAAACTGAACCACTAGTTGTACTTGCTTCTTTTCCTAGCCCACTTGTTCAGTTACTTCATAAGCATCTTCTATGCTGCATTCTGGCACTTCAGTACTAGTGACTTCCATCGAATGGTCTGTTCCTGCTGGTTTTTTGACCACAAATCTCTGTTCAGCCATGAAGGCTTCGAACATCTCCTCCTTAACCATCTCTTTCCTTTGGCCTAGGTCAATTCTCCCTCTGTTTCACTATCGCTTTCCGTCAAAGCCTTTTCAAGACCTGCTAAAATGGATCTTTCCTTGGCTTTCAGTTCCGAGTGAATTTTAGCCAACTACTCTTTGCTAAAACTCCTTCTATGCTGAGGAGTCGATTTTGGACTATGATCCAACTTTGGACTTTCTCTTTCCTCTGTCTGGCCTTTTGACTAGGCCAATGGAGAACTTTCCCCACTTTCTTTCAGATCTTTTTGGTACTGAGTGTACCTTTGCTGGATCTTCTTCCTTTGGGACCTAGAAATTACTGGGACCATATTTGGTTCCTTTGTCTTTGGATACTTTAGTAACACTCAATTATTTGGAGCCACCAAAAAAGGTTTAACCATCCTGCCCTGGTCTCCAACAATACTTCTCTGGATAGGCATTTCCTTAGGCTTGTTCTGTATGACAAACTAATCTGGAACCCCAGGTACCCATGAACCCACTAGCTCAATTGTTGAATTGTCTCTTTCTTCCTTCAAAGCCAGTTTCGAAGCTTCCTATGGAGGCCACTGCTTGGCCCTGACTTCCTATCTTTGGCCTAATTCAGGCCTTCCATGAGGGTGGCTACTTTCCATCTTGTGTGAGGCTGGTCTAGGAGGCCAATCTCTAGCTATGATCCCATAACTTAAGCCCACTTCAAGTCTCCTCTCAGGATGATTTCCCTTCATCCTATAATAGTTGGGTGGTCTGAACTCGTGCAGAGGTCTCTTTCCCTTGGAATGCACTCTAGTGGCTGTTCGTCCAACCAAGAATGGCTACTGTCTAGAACCAGTTGGATACAGCCTTTTGTTGTAGGCACTGGTTGGTTTAGGGCACCTCTGCACATCTTTGTAATACTACTTTCTATCAATTGGGAACCCTTTTAACCATTTGTAACTTAACCTGCACCTGGGACACATCCTTTGCATGACAGCTACTTCTAAAGAGTCATCATTCAGTGCCTCCTCACTAGAGTCCTCCCTTTGGTCTGCAAAGCCCTGCCCATTCGCTGGTGAATTTCTGGTATCTTTCTTAACAGTAGTCTGGCTAGCAACATGCATCTGCACATTAACCTCTTCAAATTCCTTCAGGGATAAGTTCTGGAAGTCTTGCACAATAACATTGGTTGTAACTTCTCCAATTTCTGGGAATGAATTAGTGTCAATCCCCATAGCTTTCTCTATTTTAACTGGGAATTTTAAACTCCCATTTTGAATCTATTCTTGGATCCTGTTTTGAAAAATAATATAGTTTTTAGTTGAGTGAGACCAAGAATTATGCCATTTATAATACATTTTTCCTTTAAGTTCTTCTGGAGAAAGAATTTTAACTCTTTTTGGTAACTTTAAGAAATTCGCTGCAAGCAAATGATCAAAAATGTTATTTGCCTTTGTTAAATTGAAAGAGTATTTCCTATGAAGGTTTTCCTTTTTAAATTGTTGATCTATTGTAATGTCTTTATGAATTAACGCCTTACAAATCATAGGCTCTTTCCCTACGATCTCTACTGCATCAATATCATAATTAGGATCTCTATAATAAGTCTTGTATGATGCATTACTTCGATCTTATTCTTCCTCAAGTAATGATTCATATCTAGACACCTCATAGGTTAATTCCACTAAGTCTCGAAACTCAGTTGAGTTAAACTTCTTCCGAAGTCTAAACTCTAAACCATTTTGAGCCAATCTCACAAATTCAGGCTCTGGTAGAATAACCCTACACTTGTTTCGTGCTCTTTTGAATCTAGCAATAAATTGAACAGCCTTCTCATCAGGCCTTTGACTCAACCTTGCCAAGTCCGCCATAGAAACTTCTTGCTCCGTTTGGAAGAATTGGGCATGAAATGCCTACTCCATTTGTTGCCAAGTTTGGATAGAGCCAAGTGTAAGGTTAATATACTATACAAAAGCTACCTCAATTAGAGAATTTGGAAAAAGTCTTAACTTCATGTAATCATTATTGCTAAATTCACATATTGGGCAGTGAACCTAGCAATGTGTTCCACTGTTGACTGGTTTCCATTTCCATAAAAAAGAGCAAAGTCTGGTATTCTAAACACTCTTGGGTATTCATGTACCCATTATGGGTATGGTTTCCTATACACAGGAGTTTGAACCCGCCGAGCCATAGGTCCATACATTTCTCTAACAATATCAGCAATTTGGTCCCTAAGAACCATGTTTTGTGCTTGTTGGACTACCACTGGAGGAACAAACACAGGATTTGGTGGAAAACTTTGTGCCTGAGGTCCTCTTGGTTCGTAGGGAGGTATATTTGGGAATGGTTGTCCCTGTAGTACTGGCTGCTATTGAGGGTATGGTTGACCTCACTGAGCCTGTCCTACGAAAGGTGCTGTAATAGGAGAAACAGATGTTGTTTCTCTTCCAGCCATAAAAAAACCCTTCCAACCCCCCGGATGCGAATTTGAACAAAGGATTAGCGAACCCCCTTGTGCCGGGTATGGCTTCGAACATGGGATTTGGAAACATTCTCATGCCATTTTCTTGTGTTGGCCTAGATCCACCAATTTGCATGGCTTCACTATTAAGTAATGAGGCATTTTGACTTATCATAGACCTCGAAAGAGGCTCATACCAAGACTAAGGTGATGGTCTTTCATAATTTTGATTACTAGTTTGACCATTAGTGTGTCCATTACTGTGTCCATTACTTTGCATAGGCTATTTATCTCTAGCCAATCTTTGTTGATGGACATTTGAAATTTCTTCCATATGCCTTGTGTTAGTTGGTTGATGGGTATTCATCCGACCCATAAAGGATATTGCCTATTTTTCCATTGTGTTCATTAACTGATGTCCCATGGCATCTACTAGGCTTCATCCGACCCATAAAGGATATTGCCTATCTTTCCATTGTGTTCATTAACTGCTGTCCCATGGCATCTACTAGGCCTTCCCATGGATTCATTGGCTGAACAGATGGAACAGTAGATGGTCCAATTCCTTGGTCTCGTCCACTATTCTAGACACGTGGTGCATGTTCTGCATTATTGGTCTGTTTGACCATAGGTTCTGATGAAATAGGTGCTTCCATAGGATGTGTTATCACATTATCCTCTAGATCAGGTACCTTTACCTCTCCTTCCATACCTTCTTCTAGGAATTCATTTTCTCATTGTCTCCTACGTCTAGCCATTTCAATTAGTCCCACTGGGTGTGGCAAAAATATATGTTGGCATTTTGGCTTTGGAAGGTTAGTATTGTAATTTTAAGCGTGCCAGCAAGGATCAATAAATCCTTAAAGAAGATTAATTGCCAACCAATTATCAGATGATTATGTTTTAGTTCTTTTAGCCTCAATGAAGAGGACTTTTACTGGTGGCTTGTTTAGGAGAATTTAGTAAACAATAATCAAGAGAAGAATAATTGCAGCATTTCATTAAGTAAAAATGAAAAACTTACAATGATCTGACCCAGTCTCGCAGAGGTTTACAGCAACAAGCTATTTGAAACTACTCCTATGAATGAAGTGTAATACAAGAATTTGAAGTACAGAAATGTATAGAACTGTAAAACTAGAAGGAAAATAAAGTAGATAAAACTGATTTTTTGATCTGAGTCTGGATTTTCCTTTCTGGGGCCTCCTCTGCTATTTATACTTCTCAATGATAATTGTCAAAATGGGCTCCTAATCATTGAAATATCCCTCCATGATCGCTGATCATGCTCTCTTATAGTTAGCTCCACTATGCCATGTTTGCAGTTAGGCTTCCCTCTTGATTTTGAATTTGAACCTTGTGAGTAACCATTAGGCCACATCACCTTATATCCCTCGATCATTCCAGTGTTACACAGACCCATTATTACCAGTATAGGTTGACACGTGTCTGACTATGATTGGCAATTTATATTACCTTCCCAAATTGCCTTTCTTATGCCACGTGTTGAATTGTGATTAGCTTATACAATTTATACAGCCAACAAAACAAAGCTTCATTGTTTGTAATTCGACTACCCAGAAATACACTCTTCTTCCTCACCTTTCTAAATGTGAATTTCTAGCTAGTTTCTTGGCTTTTCATCCCTCAAAATCAGCCCACTACAAAGTTGTTTTGTATCGCCCTCATGATGAATTTTCAATCTACTCTTCGAAGACTACGTCTTGGAAACTGATTACTGCCAGTGAACCATTGGGTATAGGTGTTGAAGGGTTTTTTTTGGAATAGAGCAATTCATTGGTTGAAAGACGATAATGGTGAATTTCACTTTAGATTTGATGTTGATGAAGAGAAGCTGATCAAAACCCCTATTCCTCCAAAGCCTATAATTGTTTCTATAAACGATATTAGTTATTATGGAGAATGTGGTGGTAATTTGATTGTTATTCAGATGCGTTCACGTTCTAATATGCGATTCAAAATCATCGAGATGGAAAGGGACACCTTTCATTGGGTTGTCAAGTACCGCAGCAATCTTAGATAGACTTTTTCTTTATTCCCTGGTATAGGTTTCAGAGCCCAAGGATATAAATTGCATGCGATATGCGTTGTGAAGGAGGGAGATGATTTTGCACTGTTGTTAGCCACTGCTGGAAGGATTGTCTATTATAATCTCAAGTTCAAGATGAGGAAGGTATTTCTTATTCATCATTTGTTTACTGTTATCCTTATTCTAGTACTTTTCGATTCCTTGAAAGTTTATCCCCTATTTCAGAATGTCTTATATGTTGGAACAATTATGCCTTTCATAGACGTTTGTCACAATCATTTCTCTTGAATCAATTTCGAATTGTTTAAATAAAACTTAGTATGTTGTCGTAGTAAACGGAATCTCATTTTCCCTCAACTTAAGTAATTGTTAGATTGTTTGTCTTCAATGCTAGTATCATTATATTGATGGTCACATTGTCTTTTATACTGGTCTTAGATGCATTGTTCTTCAATGGATGACAAATATTGATGTTTACATCTTGTGTTTGTGTGTGAGAGGATGAACCTTGTTTTGAACTGTAATACATTAACTCAAGTATCATTCATTGGCTTAGTAAACCTCACGTGCTTAATATTTTGATCATCTTGTGATGTGGTTGGATGGAATGGTTCTAAATTCTCTTCAATTGAATGGAAATGATATAAACAAAAAAGTATTGTTTGAGTTTGTAAGGATAAAGCTGGTATCATCACTAAGTTGTTGATGCTTGGAATCCTGTAAAGATAGGTGTTGTCTTCTTATGTGGAGGTCCATGGTTTTATCTTTTGCTATTGTGTTCTTTTATTTTTCTATTTGTTTTTTATCTGAACATCATTAGAGGTCAATTGCAACACTGATAATTATGTATCATACTTCGAAGAAATTGCAAATTAATTGTAATAACCTGACCCTCGTGTGTGATTCTGATATATTTTCAGTCCCTTATTCTGTACTTACAAATGCTTATTGTGAAATTTTATGAGGAATTAAGGTTAATTAAGTGAATCCTATGGTTATGGATGCATATCTGTGTAAGAAGGAAAGCATCTGTCACAATTAGAATGTTTGAATCGGAAATTGAGGGCCTTAGAGACTTGATAATCTGAAATTGATTTTATATTTGGAGTCAGCATAATTTCTAGGTAATAATAAGCATTTTTGTAAAAATTTGATTAGGAACGATTAAATTGATTAAATTTCGTCCTCATTCACTTATATATATATGTGGCTCCCTAGACATTTGACTTAGGATTGTGAACTCAAATATTTCTGAGAGAGTTAGGGAAGGAGAATTGGGGAGGAAGACCTTCAAGGAAGGCATTGGGAAGAAAATTTAGAGGGAACTTGAGAGATTTGAGCTCAAAGTAAGTTTATTTATCTTCTTTAACTCCTCTCTTGAATTGGAGTGTGATTTCTTCACAATTGTGTAACTAGGACTTGGAATTGAACCTAGGGTGTGATTATTGCTTAATTTGGATCATGTTTTATCATTTGAGTGATTTAGAACTAAGTTGGTTATGCTATTTCTTGTTTTCTCATGAAGAACTTTTTTAGTTTACATATGTGATGTTGTGTGCAAAGGAGAATTGAGTTATATTTATGTTTATGGGTTTAAGAATTAGAGATCTAGTTTATATCTAGATTGATGTGTGTGTTTGAGGATCCTATGAACATGATTTTATGCCATGTTTTATCAATTAAGAAAGCTATTTTGGGCCTTGTTGACGTTCACCAAAAATGGGGATTGTGTTTGAATTTTCGACCTGTGGCTACATAGAATCGCCGCACATGCGGGGGTCATGGCCGCACGTATGGGAGTCATGGCCGCACGTGCTGGAAATGGCAAAATTGGAGACTTTGGCTACTGCTTAAAAGGCACGTGCGGGCTTCACTGCCGCACGTGTGGGACCAACCGCCGCACGTGCGGGGCTCACAGCCGCACGTGCGGCCCATGCTGAAAAATACGGGTTGCTCCGTTTTGCGTGCTTGACCCTCGGATATTTTTAGAATTTGTATTTTATGCCTACTGATGTTTGTAAAATTCATTTGAAGTGGAATGAATCAGGAACTAATTCAACAAAGAGAAATGAACTAATTTGCAAGTTATGAATGTGTGCAGGACACACTCCGGGAGGAACTAGCACGTCGTCACAACACTGTGAGTAGTAGTACTATAATCGTACGTTTACTACCGTTAATAATTCTTATTATTAACGCTCCGTTCTTTGCAAGTAATTACGTTAACGTTTATGTTGTTTGGAAATCGGTAAGAACATTGAAAGATTCTGTGTACATCGGCATGACTCTGGAACTACTCTGCATCCCGGTTACGGTTAATAGTTAGCACTAATGTGCTATAACCTGTAAGTTACCTATGACTCCGTATAAGGAATACATACGAATTATCAATACTGTGCAATTGGTTGACGGGAAGGAATTATGAATGTAAACCCCGCTTACTGGGAACACGATACTTTGAACGAAAACATGATATTTTGAATGTCCTAATATGGACTCATATCGTCTTGTCCGGTTCGACGCATGTTTTATGATATAGATATCTATCTAGAATGGATTATTGAAATGAATATTCGGATAGAATCATGGGTTGACTTATACGTCAAAGAATTGAATATTAGTAACACTGTTATATGACCCACGTTATGGTGTGAATTGTTCCGTCCCCATGAATAGTACTGAAGTGACACACGAGCTTCTGTGAACAATTATTATTAATGCTCTGTTATACGAAAGACAACTGTGTCAATCTGTAACATATGCTTTACTTACAGCTAATGATTGCCATTAAGCATTCTGTTATCGCATGTTAATTATGTAACTATGTGAATGATTCAAAGAATGTGAATGAATGATGGAAAGGATGTGTATACTTTCATATGACTCTGGAACTCTGTAAGATTCTGGAAATAGTCTACTCTGATGATATCTGGGCCTATGGCCAATCTACATTTTTTGGGTATGAAACAAAGTGCTGTACGGAACTAAGTGCTACAATGTGAGTCACCTCTAGAATCCGTACGAGACACCTCTTGAGTTCATACATACATGAAAGGGCTTAATGCCAATCTGTTTAAGGACGTAATGCCAATCTGTTCAAGGGCTTAATGCCAATCTGTTTAAGGGCGTAATGCCAATCTGTTCAAGAGCTTAATGCCAATCTGTTCAAGGGCTTAATGCCAATCTGTTTAAGGGCTTAATGCCACTCTGTTTAAGGGCTTAATGCCACTCTGTTTAAGGGCTCAATGCCACTTTGTTCAAGGGCTTAAAGCCATTCTGTTTAAAAACTGGGCCTAAGGTCATTCTGGAAATAATTACAGCATTAGTTTAACTACATGTCCTTTTACTTTTGATACACATTAATCTGGATTATAATTCAAGTTAATCATTGGTTTATTAAAGTACTATTATTCACTAAGATTGTCTCACTCTGTATTTTGTCTGATTCTGTAGGTAATAAATCTGGAGGTCAGCTTTAACCCTCGATGCTCGACTCTCTTTTGTCAACCTCTGTGTATCCAGGCATTTGAATGAAGCCTGCCCATCTTAGTGGAGTTTTGCTAAGTTTTGGCTTGTACTCTGATTGTCTTTAATATGTTGAGGCTTCTAATGTTTTTGTTATCCGCCTAAATAAGGGGCGGGGTTTGTATATGTGTACGTAAATATTTATCATCTGATGCACTGTTTGTGATCCTGGCATGATAGTGGTCGCTCAATGGATGTACTTATTTTTACTTTATGTTATTTTCTAATATTTAATGCTTCCGTTCAGGCCCCATATGTTATATATGGCAGGTTAAGTGTTCGTTTCTGAGTAAGTCATGCCCAAACTTTTAGGGGCAAGTTTGGGGCGTGACATTAATTATACAGAAATGTTTAAGAAATTTGGTTTATCGTTCATTAAATAGTGAGTTAAAAGTAGTAAATGCCTTCAATATTTGAAGTGAGAACATCACTAGCACAGCAGAATGGGAAACCGATAATATGACTTAGGTTCTTCACCAAGATTTTTCTTAGTGTTTGCTATTAAAGCGAAATTCTTCATATGTGATGGCTGCAACATGACAATTAAAAAATAAAATACAAGAGACAACACGTGGGTAACACAATTCTTATACTGTTCATATATTTATTATTTATGACGAACATGAATATATCATTCAAAGATAATAAAAAAATGCAACATAATACTAATTCTTACAAATGTACATTGTTTTTGTTTTATCATTATATCCTAAGTTATTTTGGTTAAATTTATAATGTCCTTAGTGTGTGCCTAAACTATGGACATGTACAGTGTTACTAGAAACACTAATACTCTAGCTAATTGCATTTTGGAACACATGTTCTAAAACATGATACAACTTCGTTCCAAAATAGTAAATTTAGTGATCCAAAACTATTCCAAAAGTGTTTCCGATATGTATCCTTAAATGTTTCATTAGCAAGGATAAAATTTCAAATATAATGAGCAAAAATCTAAGTTGAGTTAAATTTTGATACGTCGAAACATAAAAAATGGCTCATAATGCTCATAGAATTGTTTTGCTGTACAATTAATTTAGAAAATGTCTCCCGAGTGTTCAAAACGTATCTATGTTTAAAAAAACTGAAACATTTGGCTGAGAGTCAGTGTCCAACACGGACACGCCACATTTTTAAAAATATATGTGCTTCTTAGATGGCGGTGCAAACTACAAATCCTCATATGATACAATGATAGTTGGAACAAATGATCTTATCAGCATCATGTGCAAGCTCTATTTGTTGTGATGTTAAAAAAACACATGCTATTAGAAACTTAAGCATACATGAGATTTGAATACATAGAAGCATTGCTCGTGATTTATGGTGATAGAAGCCCAGTGTCATCCTTTTTTTCTCCTTTCTCAACAATCAAACAGATCATCCAATATGTTGTTGGTTGCTACAATATCATAAAATGAATTAGATATAAGATAAGAATACACTTTCTCTATGGAGCTTCTTGAGACTGACCATTGAAATCTAGACAAATTAAAAATATTCACCGGAATTGTCTTATGTTGTCCACAGCAAAATACTTGAGCTTAATACCCAACTCTCAAAGATCTGGAATGACTTACATATCCTGGTTCGCTTTAGCAATAGTATGACTCACTAGCATTGTTAAACTTGAGTGCATAAAACAAGTCTTATCTTCTCCATTAGTTTCAAAAAAAATCTCTTTTGGTTGTAATGCATTTCTTCTTTGTTTGTTTGGATTATGGGTGGGGTACTTCTTTAGTATTTTGCTTCCCTTTTATTATTTGTTTTTAGAAAACAATTGGATAGAGAACATCTCTTGCATGAACATTCATTATTTTTTATGAATTTTCTTTCAATTGCATTTTAAATATGATATGGGTGGATGCTTGCGCGCCCTGCCTTCCCGATTTCCTCGAAGTCGATCTCTCGGTGGTTCTTCTTTTTCTTTCTCGTGGAGCTAATGAAAAGGCGTGGTTCGGGTCTCAATTAGAAAGCCTGTCACCGATCAATTGGGTTTCTGCCACTATCTATGAGATTTCGAAATCCAGTTTTGATCCACACAACCAGACACCCGCCTTTGGGATGAAGGAATCTGGTATTGGAGTCTCACATCGAGATCTTTCCTTGTTCTCTTTGGGTCATTTTAAGAATCTCATCTGCTATTTCACTTGACTCACCATTAAACAAAAAATTTCTGATGTCAGAGGAATTTGAGTGAGTAGAGAAAAAAAGAAAAAAAGAAGAACTAACAGAATTTATTGAATACACTTCAAATTGTCTCTACTTCTCATTTCTTCTTAACTTAATGAAGCAACATGAACAAATTTATCTTGGGCACCCTTAATTTCCTAATGCTGTGTTTGGTTGTGGGATTTGAGAAGAGATTTAGAACATGAAAAAGAAAAGATAGGTGAAATGTGAATAAAATATACCTATATTGCACCTAATTTCACACACCTTTTCCCTTTCACTTTCCAAATCCATTCCTAAATTCCCCAACCAAACACAGCGTAATTGAATTTAGAGAAGCTTTCATGTGATCAATATTGTTCTTATAATCTTACAATTTTGTATCGTGTTCTTTTGTACTGGATTTATTATCAAGATGCATGAGAAATGATCCATAGTATTAGGTCACAATTCCTTTCATCTAGGTTTATTAATTGCCTAAAAAATGATCCATTGTAGTAGTCTCAGCAATAAAATTCATTGTCATTGCTGTCCCAAAAAAATTACAAGATTAACAAAAAAAAATTGAAATTTATAAGTATTCTTTTATACATTAATAAAATTACATGAATTGTTAATTAAAATATATTTATGATATTACTAAAAACTATTAATTAACTTGATAATTTATTAATAAAAAGAATAATCTGTTATACAATTAGAAACTTGAAAGCATAGGATATAATTTTTAAAATAACAGATAACAATTTGTATTTTAAATAAATTTCAAAGGATGTGTTGGTGAAAATACCAGAAGAATTATATTTTATTGATAAATAATGCAAAGAAAATGCGATACAACTAGATCAGACTGAGGCACGGATATCTCGTTTTCTTTAAGGAGTTCAAGCCCACTGCGGTAGGAAGAACCCAAATACCGATGCAGCAGTCACTAAACTATGACTTGTCCCCTCCAAGATACAACAGCTCGACCACTTATCCTATGGTTCAGGCCAACTCTGCACAAGATGGTGAACCCAAAGCTCCACCAAGAAAAAAACACCCTTCTTTGGCTAGTAATCTCTCAAGTGTAAAAAACAGTTGGTCTAGAAAAAAATAGATGAGAGGAACAATTTATAGGCCACTATGACCTTACAAATTACACTAAAAAATAATGACCATTAAACTAGAGAAAATAAAGAGTCCCAAAACCTCCAAATATTAACTCACCACCAAGCCCATGACCTTCCAATTAATCTTCATTCATGAACAAAACAAAAAGTCAAAAAAAAATAAAAAAGATTCATGAACAAGACAAAAGGTCACCAAAAAAAAAAAGAATAAATAAATAAAAGATATTAAAATGATCCAACAATCCCCCACTCATTTTAATATCAACAATGACAAGAGAGATTACCAAACAAAGATAGACTAGTATACATCATGAAGGTGTGTTCTACATTGAACCTTCATTAGTGAAACAACAACCTCTACTCCAGAGCAAGTAGTGGTCTCAGACTTGAACTATGACTACTTAGGGGAAATAAAGTATTACTGCTCACACATAATGATTTAGGTGTTGACATGAGTTTTTAATAGCTAGCACATTACAGTCATGTGCCTATCCTAGTTTTCATGAGCATATTTGAGAATAAGCCTTATTCTTATAGAAAGCGGCCCCACTTCCATGCTCACATAGATGAAATCTGTCAAGGATGTTCTTGTAATTTACACACCCCACTCAACAAGAGCTACAGAATTTCATTAAGAGTATAAAAACTCAACCCTCCAACATTACAAGACAAATACACTTACATCATAGGGATGGACAACAAAATATTAAGGAGTGCATTTTTTTACAACCACCATATGATTCGTTCTTCCCATTGAACCTAGTTACAAGATCTCTAGTCCCTATGTTGGGTGTCCTCATACATGGTTTATGATTTTATAGGCTTCAAACCTATCCCCCTCGATGTATTCTAGACCCTATCTCTCGCCAAGGTCTTGGTTAACGGATCCGCAAGATTATCACAAGATTTTACATAATTCAAAGTTATGATGCCATTCCTCAAATAGGATTTCACATTACTGTGTTTCCTTCGAATAGGTTTGGATTTACCATTATAAAAGTGGTTGTTCACTCTACCAATAGCAGTAGTGCTATCACAACGAATTAACACAGAAGAAATTGGTTTTTCCCAAAAGGAAATTTCATATAACAAATCTCTCAACCAATTCGCTTCCTCATATGTGGAAGCTAATGCTATAAGCTTAGCTTCTATTGTAGAATTAGCAATTATGGTCTGTTTTTTAGACTTCCAACATATAGCACCACCACCCAAGGTACAAATAAAACCCGAGGTAGAGAGAGAATCACCTGACAAAGTGTTTCAATTGGCATCACTGTATCCCTCAAGTACCACAAGATACTTGTTATAAAATAAACATAATTTTTGGTACCAGATAAATATCTCATAATTCTTTCCATGGCTAGCCAATGATCTCAACTTGGCTTGCTAGTAAATCTGCTAAATACTCCAACAGTATATGTAATGTCAGGTCTATTACAGACAGTAGCATATCTCAAACTACCAATCATGCTAGCATATTCCTTTTGATTAATCACTTCTTTTTCATTTGTTAAAATAGATAAATGTATGCTTGTATCAAAAGGAGTAACAACACATTTACAGTCTAGAAAGTTGTATTTCTTTAAAATTTTCTTAACATAATGCCACTGATCAAGAAAAATGTCATCATTAGTCTTGGTAATTTTAATTCTCAAAATAAAATTTGCTTCACTAAGATCTTTCATATCAAAGTGGTTATTAAGCATATTTTTAGTCTCATTTATAATATGCAAACTAGAGCCAAAGATAAGTAGATCATCCTCATATAGGCTAATAATCACATGTGCATTCTCACAAGTTTTATAGTATATGCACTTATCATATTCATTAGTCTTATAGCTATTCTCAAGCATGCCG
This sequence comes from Camellia oleifera, assembly GCA_022316695.1. Classification (NCBI taxonomy): domain Eukaryota; kingdom Viridiplantae; phylum Streptophyta; class Magnoliopsida; order Ericales; family Theaceae; genus Camellia; species Camellia oleifera. The sequence continues at coordinate 32,612,096 of CM039311.1, forward strand.
GAATCAATTTTCTTATCCCAATGTTTAGGAACTTGTTTTAAACCATAAAGGGATTTAATTAACTTACACACCTTGCTTTCTTGGTTAGACTCCACAAAGCCCTTGGGTTCATCCATGTAAATCTCCTAATCTAAATCTCTATTTAAAAATGCTGTTTTCACATCTATTTGATAAATTTTTAAATCATGAATTGTAGCCACTGCTATCAACAATCTAATGGATGTAACTCTAGTAACTGGAGAAAAAGTATCAAAGAAATCAAGATTAACTTATTGCTTAAAGCTTTAGCAACAAGCCTCACTTTATATTTATCTATAGTTCCATTTGGTTTAAATTTTTTTTTACAAAATATTCATTTACACCCAACAGTTTTATAACCTGGAGGTAAATCCATTAGCTTCTATATTTTATTTGAAAGTAGTGAATCTATCTCATTATTTATAGCCTCTCTCCAGAAAATAGCATCAGGTGATGATAAAGTTTCTCGTACTGTAAGCGGAATTTCTTCCACATTGTAAAGATAATAGTCAAGACCAAAAATTTTTTCAACTCTAGCTCATTTACTCCTCCTTGGTTGGATTTGATAATTTTTTTGTTCTTGAAAAACTTGAGATAGAGTAGAAGAGCTAGGCATGGATAAAATATTTTTTAAAATTATTTGACCCCCACTATTTCTAGATTTGAAAGGAAATTTATTTTCATGAAAAATAGTATCACCTGATTCAAAAATGATATTATTTTCCATATCAAAAAAATCTATAAGTTGTACTATGCAACACATACCCAAGAAAAGCACAAGTGATAGCTCGTTTATCCAATTTAAGTCATTTAGGATCTGCAAACCTCACAAAAGCTAAACAACTCCAAACCCTCAAATAACCTAGATTTGGTTTATGCCTCCGCCACAACTCATAAGGTACAATTTTAGTCTTTTTGTGTGGCACTTTATTTATCACATGACAAGCTGTCAAAATAGTCTCGCCCCAAAGATTTGAGGGAGCACCTAAATCAATAAGCATAGTATTCGTCAAGTCAATTAACGTTTTATTTATTTTTTTTAGTTACGCCATTAGATGAAGGTGAATATAGTGGAGTAGTCTCATGAATAATTCCCAATGACTGAACAAAAGAGTTGAATCCAAGAGATTCATACTCCCGGCCTCTATCACTTCTAATTCTCTTAATCTTTTTAGCGAATTGATTTTCCATTTCAAGAAGGAATTCTTTAAATTTCTCAAAAGTATCACTTTTATTTTTTTAATAAATATACGTTTGTATATTTTGAAAAATCATAAATAAAAGTGATAAAATATCGATTACCACCACGAGTTAAAATTCCTTCAAACTCACACAAATCAGTATGAAATAATTCTAGCAATTCGGTATTTTTCTCAACACTTCTATGAGGCCTCTTGCTAATTTTTATTTTACTGCAAACTTTACATTTCTCAAAATTTTTTGTCACTTTAAGAATTAATCATAAACTACTTATGATTCCCACATATTTATTATTAATATGACACAAGCGATCATGTCAAAAATTAATAGAAGACAACATATAAATCGAATTGCTGAAACAAAGGTTACCTTTGTAGTGGAATTGTCATTACCCTCTTGTGTTATTAATGTATCTTGACCTCTAGCCTCCTCTTCGGCTAGGATGCGAGTGATCAACGCCTCGCCTCTGAGGAAGTCTCTTTTTGTTTGTGGTGCATGCTCTTTTGGAATTCTCTCCAAGATGTCAACAATTCCTACAACTACCAAGTTGTTACCAATCTTGATGCTTTCAGATCTTACTTCTGCAACTATCATTTCGAAATCTTTTGCTTGCTCCATAACAGATTTTCCATCCGCCATTTAGAAGCGAAAAAATTGGCTAGCTAATACTTTTTTGCTCCTGCTTCTTCAGTATCATACTTAGTCTGTAAAGCTTTCTAATTTTTTTTTTTTTTAGAAGTGTAAGTGGTGTCATAGTAAACATAAAATTGATCAGCAAGACAATTTAAGAGATAAAAACGACATTTATACTCATCTGTATTATATGAAGCCACTTTTGCTTCATGTGCCTTATAGTTTTCATCATTCATCTCCTTGGTTGAGATTTTGTTTGTGTTCTTCTCGTTAAGAACATAAGCAACTTTTAAAAGGCTGAGATAAAAAAAAAACTTTTCTTTTCCACCTCTTTTGAACTTGAAAGGCTTGTTGAGATCTCCAATTTCGTCATTGATTTTTCCTAGTACTTGTTTCATTTTGATATCCTTAAAATTGTTGGTGAAAATACCAGAAGAAATATATTTTATTGTTAAATAATGCAAAGAAAATGAGATACAACTAAATCAGGTTAAGGCACAAATATTTCGTTTTCTTTAAGGAGATCAAGCCCATTGCCATAGGAATAACCCAAATATTGATGCAACAGTCACTAAACTATGATTTGTTTCTTCTAGGATACAATAGCTCGACCACTTGTCGTATAGTTCAGGCCAAGATGGTGCACAAGATGGTGAACCCAAAACTCCACCAAGAAAAAACACTCTTCTTTGTCTAATAATCTCTCAAGTGTAAAAAATAGTTAGTCTAGAAAAGAGTAGGTAAGAGGAATAATTTATAGGCCACTAAGACCTTACAAATTATACAAAAAAATAATGATTATTAAACTAGAGAAAATGGAGAGTCCCAAAATCTCTAAATATTAACTCACCACCAAACCAATGACCTTCCAATTAATCTCCATTCATGAATAAAATAAAAAGTCAAAAAAAAAAAAAAAAAAAAGAAGAAGAAGAAGAAGAAGAAGAAGAAGAAGATTCATGAATAAGACAAAAAGTCACAAAAATAAATAAATAAATAAATAATATTAAAATAGTCCAACAAGATGTATTTTAATTTATCCTAAAATTTTTAAGGAAAATGAAAAATCTCCCTAAAAAAACTCCCCCTAATCCCCCTAATTTCCATTTTTGGTAAATTATTTTTTTTTTTTTCTGTTTTCTTTTTTTTTTTTTTTTTTTTTTACTTGAAAGGGAAATTCGGGGGTTTCGGGAGACCCCCTTTCGAGCTCCCAATCAGCTCCCAATTTTTAATTACACCTACATATGTTTATCCTTCAAAAGTTACAATTAAATATGTGATAAATCAAAAATTAATATATATTATATTACATTATTGTGAATTAAATTGTAAAATAATTTTTTTGTGAGTCTTAAATATTTTCTATGATGGTGAGATTTTTATTTTTACATACATGTCTAATGTAGAAATATAAATCAGATAATTTTTGTGAATAAATCCACACACCATGTTCAGACATAAAATAATAATAAATAAATAAATACACCCACCAATAAACAAACTACTCAACTCCTGGACTTTTACAAAGGGAGGCCACACTCTGAGCCGCCCCTTCAACTCGAAAACCATAATCAGGGTTACGATTGTATCTTGAAACATGGGCTGGTCCAGATCCTCGGTCTCCATGTCACGGGTCGTGGTTATGTCTATGATGGTATTCGTTTTATCAACGGCGCTGGACATGTGGACCGATGAAAAATCGGGGGTGTGGAGGAGGTCGGAAGAGGAGGTGATGAGTATCTACGAATCATGGGTTGTGAAGCATGGAAAGTCCTACAACGGCGAGGCCATGGCAGTGGGTGAGAAGGAGAGGAGATTCGAGATCTTCAAGGAAAACCTGAGGTTCATCGAAGAACACAACGCTGAGAACCGGACCTACAAAGTGGGTCTGAACAAGTTCGCTGACCTGAGCAACGAGGAGTACCGATCCATGTACCTGGGAGGCACAAAAGCCGGCACTAGGCGGAGGCCTTCCACGGCCAAGATCACCGACCGATATGCTCCTCGCCTCAACGAGGCCTTGCCGGACTCCGTCGATTGGAGGAAGAAAGGTGCTGTTGTTCAAGTCAAAGACCAGGGTAGCTGTGGTATGTGCTTCATTCTCTCTCACATTCACAATATTGCCCTTGGTTTATTTTTTTATTTTTTATTTTTTAAGTTGAGATAGGAATCCCAAATAATCAAATCGAACCGAGTTTTAAATCCCATTAAATGGGATCGGCTGATAGGAATCCCAAATAATTTATTAAATTTTTTACTGAATCTCTCACTTTACGTGAGACTTATACATGTGAGTTTGTGTGAGTCTTGTACCAAGAAATTTGATAAAAAATTTAATAAATTATTTAAAATTTATAGCAATTTTTTTTTCAACTCAAATGGTAACAGACGCCCCCCATGTTAATTTAGGAATTGTGATAAAAAGTGATTTTGAAAAAAAAAAAAAAAGTTCAAAGATTAAAAATTTTATGAAATTCATAAAAAAAATTTCAAATGTAATTTTTTTATTTTTTATTTATTTGTTTCTTGTGCCCAGAAATATTCGTTATTAAGACCTTTTCTTGAATTGATATTTTAATCCGCATATACTTAATTAAAAAGAAACAAACAAAATTGTGACAATTATTGAACAATTAATGGTGTGGTCCACAACTTCTGGAAGAGCGTCTTATCTTTTTGCTTTCAAAAAAGTCTATGTGATGATTGGATGGAATACCCTCTCATTTGTTGTAGGTTTGAGGATATACGGTGGTGGTAGAGACCACTAATTTAGTAATTCTAAACCTATTACTAATGAGATGGCAAAGTATATAAAAATAAAAAACAAAAAACAAAAAAAACACAGACACAATACAAGCTGTGGCAGTGGGTGGGACTCATTGTCACATCACTAGTGGTAGCTCTAATTAGAACTCCTACTCATTTTCCGAGGATATATTGCAACAACTCTGTTAGGTAGCTCGAAACTTATGGCTCAAGGAGTGGCCCGAAATCATGTCTTCTTTCATCTTTTCTCTCCCCTTCTCATCTTTCCAAAAATTCTTCCCTTTCTATGCAAAACAAAATCCCCAAATCTCTCATCAATAGCAACCAAAACCAAAACCAAAATCAAAATCAAAACCACTCATACTTTCTCTCTACCTTTCTCTCTCCTCCACTTGTCTGAGTATCCAAAACCTTGCCCTTTAGACTCCCCCTTATTCTCTCCTCCCAAAACCCATAATCTTCTCTCCTACGTTGCACTGTGTGGACATTAGCTTTCATGGCGGCACAATAAGAATCGAATCCATTGTCATTCATTAAGAAGGTATTGTTTGTAGAGACAACGTGATAATGAAAAGACCAAAGAGTTTGAAATCATATAAAACACAGCCACATAAACATACTTAAATAGAAAAGTAAAACCACCTTTCCTAGAGATCCCAAACTTTCCAAGAAAATGCCGAGAAAATATGAACAATTGGCTACACAGTAAAAATATTTAGACCCAAATCCAAAGAAATCAAAACGAGATTCTTCAGGTGAATCAATTTCTCTCACCAATCCAAACCCATCTTCAAATTCAACTCCACTTTATCAAACAGCCAGAGTTTTCACCAAAGCTTCGAGTTACGAGTTCGAAATCAAGAAAATTGATGCTAACACTTACAGAATAGCTTCCATGGAAGGTGGGTCATCCTCTTTTCCAAAGAATGCCCATGAACACTGAAACTACAAATCATCAAATTATTTACCTTCAACCCAGATTCAGATATATGAAGCAAGAATTTTCATAAAAGCAACAAAATCCACTTGGAAATTTCCTCCTCTGTTCCCCTTCTCTTTTTGTTCTTCTTCTCTCTGCCTTCTCTCTTTCTCTCTCCTATTCTCAAACCAGTTTCAAAGAAGAGAAAAGAAAAGGGCCAAAAAAAAAAAAAATTTCCAAAACGACGTCGTTTTGGAATTTCGAACCACTCAAGCCGTGAGAATGTCGAGCTACGAAGCTTTATTCTATTGGCAATTTTAATAGTTGGAAATAATGAAGCTGCATAAAAGTTAGTTTTTTATTTTTAATCTATTTTGAGTTATATTAATTTTTATATTTTTTATTTATTAAAAGAAATTTTTTTTTTTTAAAAGTCAAAAATTTAACTTTTAACTAATTTCTCAAAACACCCCAATGTAAGGAGTGGGCATGGTCTCGATGACCCACCAATCCCCCGTCGAGTTTCATATTTTTATAATTTAAACAATATATTTAATTGATAAGGTTAGACTTAGATTATTTATCTATTAGGTGTGTTTGAGAATATATTATTTTAGTTAATTTTTTTTATAAAAAGACATAGAAAAGTAAGGAGAATAATGTGATTGGATATTTTGACTTATTAATTATTTTAGGGAGACTTATTTATAAGTCTTTTTTCAGACACTTATGTTAGGCTAAGTCCTATGTAATTTCTTATAGAATCTCAAATCCTATTTAGATAAGAATGTATTCCACAAGATCTTACATAAACGTAGCGTGACATGACACTTACATAAACGTAACGTAACGTGACACCTACATAAATGTAATATAACGTGTCACATTACGTTTCGCAAACTTAATGAGTTTTTATTTTTTTAAATTGAATGTAAAAATGTTGCTGGCTTATGTTGGTGTCACGTTAAATTTCATATAAATTTGGTCTATGGTAACATTCAATTTCTTATGTAGGAAATTGAATGTTGCCATAGATCATAGGTGTTACGTTACGTTTATATAGGTGTCACATAACGTTACGTTTATCTAGATATAAGGTGTACGCAACCATTTTCCATTTAAGATATTGACAAATGCTATCAATTGGGCCATATAAAGACAATGTCCAAAATTAATGGCTAGTTTGTCACAATTGGAACTACAACGACCAACTTGACAATAGTAAAGACATAAAGCTATGTTACTGGAATGTGGATTGTTTGTAAATTTTGGAATCACCCACGGTCAATTAGTTAGACCCAGGGGTGGTAAAAGAAATATAATATAGCTAAAAGAGCATTATTATTGTTATCGTCCAAGTAGAGAAGAAGGCAAGGATTCACTGTTGGGTAATAACTTAATAAGCAGTTTGTATTGGACTATAGCAGAGTGTAAATAGTAATAATCAACAATAAAGTAACCGACAGTGAAAAGTAAACCACAAAACATATGAGGTAGCACCAAATTCAAGCCGACCCAAATCGAATCTACACAATTGGGGCAAAATTTTTACAAAATTGAATCCAAAAACACCAAAATCCATACCGTCCAATTATGGGTCTTGGCCAATCACCTCGCAAGTGCATGAATGCAGTATGCAACATCGGCTCGAGGCCGAATTGCTAACGTGGCAGAAAAAATCTCTGAAAAAAAAAATAAAAAAACCCAAAAAATAAATAAAATCAATTTCTTATATAAGAAATTGAATATTGTCATAGATCATAGGTGTCACGTTACGTTTATGCAGGTGTCACGTTACTTTACGTTTATGTAGATATGTCACGTTACGTTTATGTAGATGTCACGTTACGTTTATGTAAGTGTCACATTACGTTCTGTTTATATAGATATGATCTATGGTAATATTCAATTTCCTATATATGGTTTTACTATTATTTATGATATTAACAACTAATATTGAGGGTAAATGTGTCAACAAATTTCTCACAGGACTTATGGGAACATAAGTTTTTTAGTAAGACCATATATAGTATAAGTCTCCCTCATAGGACTTATAAATAATTTTTCCATTATTTTAATCCTAACCCAACTTGCCAAATGGAGCCTCAATATTTGAGCTGCACTTGAGTGGAAAAGTTTTAATCCAACTTTGGTCAGTTATGCTAATTTATAAAATATTAATTGTAATTTTATATTTTTTAGTTATAAAATAAATTAAAATATTTATAAAAGATAATATATATATATATAATTCATTCACTTATATTAAAAAATTGGAAAAATTATAATTAAAAAAAAATTAAAATTTGAGCCGTATAACAAAAGAAATCTTGAATTTTTAATTTTATCAATTTAAATTTTGATTTATTTTCAATATAAACTAATTATCTAATGTATATATATATATATATTAGTCATTAAAATTAATGAAAACAGAGTATTTTAGACATTTTTCCATACATCCACATTGAGTTTACTTATTAAAATACATATTTTTTTTGACAATTTTACTTAACGAAAATAAGTGAATGATTTAAATTGAAAATAAATAAAAAGATTAGGGTTTAAATTGATAAAATTAAAAATTGAAGGTTTCTTTCGTTACAAGGCTCAATTTTTTTATTTTATTTTTTTCCTAAAAAATTTGTTAAAAGATATTTTACCATTGAATTTTGTTAATGTTTGAAATTCAAATAATAATTAAAATGATCTAAATAATTTAATATCACTTCAAGACCCCAAAAAAAAAAAAATAATAATAATAATAATAAATTAATAGCATATATCTATTGAGTTAAGTGAGAGGGCTTAGAATTTGAAAGTTTTTTTAAGGTCAGGATTGGGTTGGTTAGATTAAGCTTGATGTCTGGTCGAGCTTAGAATTACACATATTTTCTTACTATATAGTGCAAGCTGAGGATTGTTCACCTCTAACAAAATATCTTGGTTCATTTTCTAAATCTTATTTGCACTTCTTTAGTTTATTTTATGGATTTTTTTTCTGAAGTTCAACTTTGAATTTGATTGTCATATTTAGACTCGTAGGACTCGTTACGAGTACCTATTTTGAGTTCTACTATTATATATTATTCATGAAAAAATTAAGTTAGATTCGATAATTGAAAGATTTCCATTTTATTGTATGTCTTCAAAAAATAGACGACACGTGTATTTTTGAAAATAAACCATCTATTTATTTTTAAAAAGAAATGCAACAAAATAAAAAAGTTACAATTATCGACAAACGTAATTTTTATATACATGAAGGATTTTACAAAATGAACTATTCAGACTATCGATACAAGACTTGGGGACGTCTCGTGAATCCGAACATAACGGTCAAATTCAAACTTAAATTTGAAAAAGTCTAATCCTTTAGGGTTGGATTTTTCTTAAGGAGAAAATTACTCATCAGTAGTAACTTGGGGAAGTTGTTATACATACATGGAAAGGTATATAATTTTAATAATTAATATTGATAAGGTTTACCATTAATTTATAATTATTTTTAACTTTTAGATTGATTTGAAATTTCTCTTTTTTTAAGCCCCATTTTAAGAATAAGTTATTTTAATTTTAAAGTCAAAAAGTTACTTTTTTTACTTTTCTGTGCGTCTATTAATAAAAAATAAAATAAAAAATTAACTAAAATAGTCAATTTCGAAACCAACAAGTTCAAATTCAAAGTTGGGAGAAAATAAACCATCTACAACTGGTCTCGTTTTTATGATATAAACTGTTTATTTGGTAGGACTTTTCATGTATGTCATTTATAAAAAAAAGAAAAGAATAGAACGATCTAATAATTGTATGATTTTCATTTTATCAAGTTTATTCAAAAAGAAAAAATATATATATATATATAGAAACATATTAGTCTATTTATTTATTTATTTTTTTTTTAGACAAATGTGATTAAATAAAAGTTATAATTATTGAATTGATTTTATTTTTTCATGGATGAATTTATAAAATGAATAGTTTAAATTATGAAAGTGAAACGTATGTTGTATCTCACAAGCGTCTCAAATTATCTAAAAATTCAAAGTGACACCTAAAGAAAAAGCTCAACCAATCCGGTTAATGGGGCTTGTCTCTCTATTCAGAAGAAATTTCAAATGAATTATTAAATATTTTATACAATAATTTACATGAGTGTGAGTATTATGTGATGCGGATTTCATACTCACATAAGTATTATGTAAAATATTTAATAATTTTGTTTAGCTTTGCTCCTCCATTTATTATCAAACCACAATGCTTGGTACATTAAGGCCTTGTTTGGTTTGTGTTTTTAGATATTACTTCAAAAATAATTTTTTGAAGAGAGTTTAGAAAATTTGTTTGGTTATATATTTTGAAAATATTTTTGGAGTTTTAGAGTTTTTGATGATTTGATATTTATTTTTATTTTATTTTTTTGTAGTTAAATAGATGAATGTAAGAGAAAAAATGATTGAGAATGAGAGATGAGAGAGAAAAAGTGATTGATTGATGTGTAATAAAGAGAAAAAAGTGATTTTAGAATTTTATTTTTTGTTTTTTATTTTTTTAACCAAACATGTTTTTGGAGTTTTTGTTTTTGCCAAAAACATGTTTTGAGGGACAAACTAAACATGCCCGAAATATTTGTCAGAAATTTTACTAAAACACTCACACAATCCAATGTTTGACATTGATTTATACATAACGGCCAATCTCAAATAAGGTTTTAAAGAATTGAATATAAATCAAATTTGAGTAACTTGATTCATTTAACAGATCTGTTGTCAAATGAGTGGGTCAAAGCTAAATTAGCTGGTGGGATTCAAATCAACAATTTCTTTGTGGGTTGATTTACACTTGCAGTTAGAATGTGCATAAAATTTATTAACTCGAATGTGCCAAAGATTCAACTATTCCGTCTGTTTTGAGGATAGGTTGGTTAAAAAATTCTTAATCAGCTAAGGATGGATTAATTGATGATTTTTACCCAAAAATTAATCTAAATCGATCACCGTATACTCCTACTAACAATTGCTTTGGAAGTTACTCTCTTTGGTTGAGTTTAAAAAAATTTTAAAAAATAGTTTGGTAAAGAAAATAAAAAATATACTCATTATTTAAATTTTTTAGGGAAGAAAATCATTTTTTTAAATTTTAAATGTTTCTATTGTCTATTTTTGTCAAATTCATTTTTATATTTGATTTCAAAAATCAACTTTTAAAAAATAAACCAAACAGAAAGCAAAGCATTGTTGATTGTGCAAGCCATAGTTGACTGTGAGAAGCTCTTGTAGTAAATGGAAACGATGCCATCTAGTTTAGATGGGGTTTGCCTTTGCATAGCAAAATCGGAGGCGTTGATGTCAAGAAGTAATGGCGTGTCTAGATCCTAGTTATAACTTGTAAGACTGTTTAGTTCAGTTTGAACACAAATTGCAGACAAGTCCCATTCTTACTAGATTGGAACCTGTATGTAATTTTGTAGGTTGTGTAACAGAGTTTTGTGATTGTTTTGTGGGTTGGATGATTGTTGTTGTGGTATTGGTTTACAAATCAAACGATCATCTAACTCGTACAACTCTTTTGTACAATTACATTCTTCTTAATTTCCTTTCGGTGTATTTATTTTGGGTAATTTTATTTACATACCACTTTTTTTTTTTTTTAGTATTCACCATCATTTAATTTTTTTTTATTACAATTTTATCCTTCAATTAGATTACTCTCTCTCTCTCTCTCTCTCTCTCTCTCTGTAACTCGTATTACTTTTCTTTGTCGCCATTGTTGCAACTCGTGCAACCTTTCCTCTCTACCATCGCAACTCATTAGCTCTCAACTCTTCTCCTCTATTGTTGACACTAAAAAACCTAAGTTTTCAGATCCATTTGCCTATAAGAAAAAAGATGAGAGGACGGGATGGTCAATGGCAGAAGGGAAGAAAGTGGTCAGCGATTGGAGGGGTAGCCGCTGCAGGTGATCGTGGTAGCGGTGGTGGTAGTAGTGGTTGGTTAGGATTTGTTGGAGAAAATGAGGGTAATATGGCACTATATGAAATTTGGTGGTGCATATTGAGAGATAAGCTACATATTTAATCTGTGTGAGGTGTGAACTGAGTGAATACTGAGTAGATGGTGTCTAAATAGAATTCTTCATTCATTTATTTCAATTTTTTTTTGGAATAATTACAAAAAAAAAAAAAAAAAGAAAGAAAGAAAGAAAGAAAAAAGGAAAAAAAAACCCAAAGTCTAACCTTTATAACAAAATAAATCATCATTTTTTAATTTTGTCAATTTAAACTCTAAACTTTTGGTTTGTTTTCAACCTAAACCATTTGCTTATTTTCGTTAAATGAACAGATATAAAAAGAGTATTTCAGCCATTATACTTAAGAAAATATTTAAAACACCATTCTTATTAAGTTTAATGACCAAAATATTATTTTTTGCATTGGTTTTATTAACAAAAATAGATAAATAATTTAGATTGAAAATAAATCAAAACATTATAATTTATATTGATAAAATTAAAAATTTAGAATTTATTTTGTTACAAGTGTCAATTCTAAGATTTTTTTAGTAATTACCTCTTTTTTATTATTAAATATATTCAATATTAATCCGATTTTATAATGATCACACTTCCACTGTGCACACAAATAACACTTGCATCAATCACAATATTGTCACGTACACCAGTATGCATAATTTTTACATTCACCTAATAGAATTCCTAATTTTTTTTTTAGTTGCCACATATTTAATAAAGATAACATTTTTTCTTTTTTTAGGGAAAAATTAGTAAAACATCTCTTTCCAATTTTGTGTAGTAGGAGAGATTCAAGATATTTTTTTTATTAGCTAAGGTCCATCAATATTTTCACAAAAAAAAAAAAAAAAATTGACTCGGAAAAATTTTGTCCAACTCAAAGAAATTTCGCTCAACTCAAAAAAATTTTGGTCTTGACTCAAAGAAATTTCAATTTTTACAAAAAAAATTCTCTGTGATCAAATAAATTTTGAAATTTCCCTAAGTCATGACCAAATTTTTCTAAATTGGGCCAAATTTCAAAATTTACAGAATTAACATCAACCTTAGCGATTTGTTCAAAAGTATAATCTAATTACGAAGCCCTCAACGCTTTGAAAAAAAAAAAAAAAAAAAAATTCAATCAAAGTTTTTGTGGACTTAATTCATATTTCCTTAAGCATCGTGTGTAGTGATTTAATAATGTGTATTGATTGATTGGAAATGAAGGGAGTTGCTGGGCTTTTTCAACAATTGCTGCTGTGGAAGGGATCAACAAGATTGTGACTGGCGATTTGATCTCACTATCAGAACAAGAGCTAGTGGACTGTGATAAATCTTATAATGAAGGATGCGATGGGGGTCTCATGGACTATGCTTTTGAGTTCATCATCAACAATGGTGGCGTTGATAGCGAGGAAGATTACCCCTACAAAGCTAGAGATGGGACATGCGACCAATACAGGGTTGGTATTGAGTTCTTTAATTGAGTGATCAAGAAAAATGTACATGGTGAAAAAAACAAGACTTCATATCATTCCTTGTGAATGAATTATTGTTTGTACAGAAAAATACAAAGGTTGTTACAATTGATGATTATGAAGATGTACCTGAAAACAACGAGAAGGCATTGCAAAAGGCAGTGGCAAATCAACCCGTGAGTGTTGCCATTGAAGCTGGTGGCATGGCATTCCAATTCTATGACTCTGTAAGTTTCTATCTTGGTTTTTGTTTGGAAGTTTAGATTATGATGATGATAAATCTTTTAATTATTTGAATTTAGAAAGCCTGCATCTTTAGAAAATTGCAGTTGTGTAGATTATTTGTACATGCTGCTATGGTATTTTTGTTGTAGTGAAAACAATTGTTTCACTCATGAGGTTACATTTTATAAATTGGCCTTGTATAAGAATGATATGTTGCAAATCCATCCATGTCCCAAACGATTCAACAATCCATTAGAAATTAGTTCGATGGTGCTTATTGTAGATGACCATATTGCTTTACACTGACTACTTGACTACAAATTTTTTGAAATTCCTCTTCAAACACAAAGTAAACGCATTGAAACAGCACAGTGGTAAGTTGTTGGAAGTTGATGAAATACCTGAGTAATCTAATCCTTTACTTATTTACTATCTCTTCAGGGTATATTCTCAGGGAAATGCGGGACAGCGCTAGACCATGGTGTTACTGCTGTTGGATATGGTACAGAGAATGGTGTCAATTACTGGATTGTCAAGAATTCATGGGGTGCAAGCTGGGGAGAGAGTGGCTACATCAGGATGGAGCGTAATGCAGGTTACACAGGAAAATGTGGAATTGCAATGGAGGCCTCTTATCCTATCAAGAATGGTCAAAATCCCCCGAACCCTGGCCCATCTCCTCCATCTCCAATAAAGCCTCCTTCCGTTTGCGATGATTACTATGCTTGTCCAGAGAGTAGCACCTGCTGCTGTGTCTATGAATATGCCAACTATTGCTTTGATTGGGGATGTTGTCCACTCGAGGGTGCCACGTGCTGCGATGACCATTATAGTTGTTGCCCCCATGATTATCCCATATGCAACACATACTCCGGGACCTGCTTAATGGTAAGAATTAATTTTTTGCTATCTTCATTTACTCGCAAAGTTTTCAAAAGATGTGTCTTTGTTTACCTTCTTCAATGAAACAGAGCAAGGACAACCCGTTAGGAGTGAAGGCAATGAAGCGCGTTCATGCTAAGCCTCAATGGGCCTATGCAAATGATGGAAAGAGGAGCAGTGCTTGACAAAGCTTCGCAACCTTTAAGCAGTGGATGAAGAAAGCAGTGGAATGTTGAAAGAATTACAGCAATGCTTGATGGTCTACTTGGTATAACTATTCTGCACACCTCATTTCCACTAGATGGATTTTCAACTAAGGGTACTGTTATGGTGTGCAACTTACGCCTTATACTTACGCCTTTTCTGTTTGCAGTCCTGCTTTTGTTTTTACCTTCCACTTACACTTTTTGTGTAAGTGGCACATGGTGTGCAACCCTCAAGGATTGCACACTTAAGAAAAGTCCTTCAACTAATGATCATCAAATGCTTATTATGTATATAATACTATTTAGGGTCCTGTTATGGTGTGCAACTTATGCCTTACACTTACGCCTTTTCTGTTTGCAGTCCTGCTTTTGTTTTCACCTTTCACTTACACTTTTTATGTAAGTGGCACATGATGTGCAACCTTGAGAATTGCACACTTAAGAAAAGTCCTACTATTTAAAGCATTGGAAGGATTATGTAATAGTGGCATTTTTCAGAATGCATTTTCATGTCAATTTTAAGAACAGATTTTGTGAAGCCCAAAATTTTGAAACATCAAGGTAATTATTAAGGCAAAGGAAACTGACTTAAATCAAATATCACCATTGAAATTTAACATTACAAACTTCACCACCTCCCAAAGTCTCGAGTACAATGCTTATTAAAAAATTGTCCGATTACAGTCCAAGAAGAAAAAGAAAAGAAAGGGTACATTACGTTGATAGTCGTCATATTTTGCCCTTCATGTCATTTATATCCCTATACTTTCAATTAGTTAAATTTTGACTTTTAATTTTAAATTTTGTATTTATTTGGTACAATTGATGACGTCATTAGGGTTTTTAACAATAAAATGATCATTGAGTTGGTTCAGATTAACTCATTAAGTTGATCAAGTTTATAATTTTATCTCTTAAAACATGAAATATGTTGTCCATGTGCACATTTTTCATGAAAAATTTTAATAATTGTAATCAATTAGACTAAATTGAGGCACAATCATAAATTCATGGTCAAAATCGAGTCAATTGAAATTATAAGGATTAAAATGACACAATGGTCAAAATATAGCAACGATGATCGATATAATTTACCCAAAAAGAAAATAGAACACAGGGCACTAAGGATTTTTTTTTTTTAGGTGGAGAATTAGGGCACTATACTGAGGTTAAGGCAATCAGGCTTTGGACACATTCTAGTTAACCAGGGTTCCATTGAGTCATTGGTTGCAAACTCCACTTCTAGCTTCCTGCTTCGTCCAAACTTGACACGAAATACATGAGCTACAAAGGCGGTGTTTGGCAACTTAGTTTTTGGGTTTTTTATTTTTTATTTTTTTCACTACAGGACAAATGTTTTACAAAATTAAAAAAAAAAACAAATCCAACCAAAATATCACATTAAACTCCATAATCATTTCACTTTTTCTCTCACAAACGTTACATCCAACCACAAAAAATCTATCTTCCCAAATACAAAAAAAAAAAAAAATTCCAATAATATCCTACAACTAAAAAAACTTACAAAAAAAACCTACTTCCCAAACACTCACAAAGTCTAATAAAAATTGAAAATTCGATGGAAAGCTAATTCAACCATTACCCCCACTGAAAAACTAAGAATATAAAACAATGACAAAGATCTAGTATAGGAATTCAAAGAATAAAAGTTCAATAACAAAAGAAGCATTATATTAATTTCCCTACAGGTTATTTAACTAAGTCTAGACTAGGTTAAGTCCCCACGGAATACCTCTCCTACGTAAAAACCACCAAACTTGGCTTTAAGCAAATCGGTGCCCTTTTTGTGAACTTCTATCTAGATACCACTCCTAAAGTTATTGTGGATACCATGCCTTTCGGTGCACCCGCATGTTGGATTTTACACTCTCAAAATCAAGTGTGAACCATCAAGATTTAAGTGGCAATGAATTGTTTATCCCACAAGTTTCCAAAATAGACCGATCCAGATAAAGGAGCCGTCATCTAGTTTTTATGGAAAACGAAGAAACTATTTAAACTCTATTCAATTTAAGTACTCGTTTGTCACAACCAAAAAATTCACTACAACAAGAAGCACATTTGGAGAACAAAAAATTGGTCGCCAAAAGTACAAATTTCGTTGCTGAAAGAATCGGCGACAAGTACACAATTAGTCGCCAAAGGCCTGTGTAGACGTCCCCGAACGTCCCGGGAGGGAATCCCGTTTTGTTCATTGGGCTCACTACAGTTCAGGACTCAATGTCACGGTCCTATATCTAATCTCGCAGAGTGCAATGAAAGACCGATGAATCATCAAAGAGTCCAAATCCGGCAAATCGTTTTTGAAAACAGATTTTTTGAAAGAAGTGCCAAACATGGACTGCTTTGCCAGATACAGAGTCACCACCTAAATATTTATTTTGGAGGAATTTAGGAAACCCTGACTCCTGCCTAAGGCCACGTGTCCGTCATCACCAAAGTTGCCTCGGCTCAGGAACTTGGATACGATTGGGGAAGGTCATTTCGTGAACACCCCCGCTCACCCGATCAAAGATCGGTCTCTACTAACCATGATATCAAGTTTTGAAAACATTATGTGTTCTTATTCCGGTTATTAGCTTAGAATTACTATGTGATGCGCACAGCATACAAGTATAGACTGGGTCGCTTGAATTGGAACAAAACATCTCATGTCCGTTTTTTAAAAACGGTTTGAAGGTACTACTCGCAAATAGGCTAAGATGTGGATTTTGCCACCCTCGAGTGGGCTTAGAAAACATGATTTTGCCACTCTCAAGTGGGCTTAAAACTCGCAATCAATGAATTGTTCCAATTCAGATAATTCAACCTTCACCCACAGGCATACAGACAGTTATATCACATAAGCAAATAGTCTCATGGTAAGCATGCTATCATGGCAGTCACTCACACGCATGCAAGGGTGCTAAAACATAAACACTCACCGCGTACTCCAAGCCAAAACAGAAACTAGTTAGTAATTAATGCATGATCCTAGTTCATGTTAAGATGGCTAATGCAACACATGCAAAATGCAACTAAGATAGGCTCGGCTATTCTAAACATGGCATATGAAATGCAACAGATAACATGTATTCAACTTGGAATTGAAATACAATGCAGTTAGTATGATGCGCCAAGCCCGATGCATGCAATGCAGATGAATAAATGCAAACATGTGAACATATAGATGCTAATTGAAACATGCCCTAAAACTAACAATTACAAGCTAGTAAATAAAAGGGAGAAAGACGTGGGGTTGGAAGACATGTATCACACACATGCACACTTATTACAACATTGCCCTCTCTCGGAGGGTCCGAATAAATAATACACAACCGAATGAATAACGAATTACAGCTAATTATTACATAACCCTAATTAATTAACAAATTAACTAAGATAAATAAGCCAGCACGCAAACCATATGAAATGGACTGCCTCAGCTCGGTCTTGAATGATAAGGAATGCATGCATGCTCGAGTCGCCTTGCTGGAAAATCTATCGCGATGCCCCGATTTGCCTCTGTTTGCTACTGATCCCGGAATACTGTACAAAGCTCCAGAAGACTTGTTAACCAATTTTGGCTGCCGGTTTCCGGTTTGCTGCAACAGAGAGCAAGAAAAAGGCATAGCAAAGTATTTTCAACGTATGTGTGCACGACCACTCTCCCCGTCATTGCATAAGCTCTAAGGGGTGTAGACCTCGATCCTCGTGCCACCAATCACGCATCTCGATACATGATGGCCGAGGAGTCGAATTGTACGACTCAATGTGGTATGAATGCATATGAAAACACAACAAGGCCTAAACTCCATCATGGGTAATCCGGAGTGTCGGTGATCGAGAATCGAGGCACGTTTCGTCACTTTGAGTACGAAACGTCCCTCGTCCCCAGTGTTTGGACTAACCCTACTCCAAACATAATGCAACAAGATAGCATACACAATGCGACTATCATGCAACCCTAAATGTAATGCAACCTAATCATGCTGGCATGAGAGAGATGATATGCAAACATACAACTAGCATACGCAATGCTATGAACTAAGGATGGCATACTCAACGCATACGAACCATATGGCATACACAATGCACATACGAAGACTATCATGCACAGATGAAGACTATCAATGAGATGATCAAGGCATACACAATGTAATGGCCAAATATGCAACGACATGAACTAAATGGCATACACAATGCAAGATGGACTTAAACCAATGTGAGTGGACCTCAGCCACACTCAAATCAGTGGCCAAACACAATTGAAATTAGACAAGAACGCTCATGCAAACATGCCCAATGCAAGGGATCGAACTTAAGGCACAACATGCAACTCTAACAAAGCATGACAAATGATGAAATATGACATAGAATGGCACATGATCCAGCTCTGAAATGGTATAAAAGATGGTCTCGAAACATGCAAACACCTCACACAATGCATGCTAGACCTCAAAACTCAAAGCTAGACATGAATATTGTACTACAAGTGTCACACCCCAAACTTGCCCCTAAAAGTTCGGGCATGACCCATTCAGAAACAGACATATAACTCTGTATATATATCATATGGAGGCCTTATCGGAAGCATAAAAATTATAAAAGAATATTGAACCAAACAAACTCCATTGAGCTGCGTCTAATATGCCAAGATCTTATATATCACATGCACCGTATAGAATAGATAAAGTCCCAAAAATAAAAATATCCCATAGCTGACATACACATACAAATATACATATACATATACATATATAGTCCTAACCCTAACATCGGGCGTTGACAAAAAGAAACCATTGGAGGTATATACATTTAATCCTTAGATAGGCAATTAAAATAAGCCAGTCAACTTAATAGACACCACAAAATAGATGGCCTTGCAAGGTGCCTGTACATATGAGGGTTGACAAAAAGGAGACGGGTGTCATGGCTAGGACTGACCACCTGGTAGGTTACCTACAGAAACAGACATAAAACAGAATAAGCCAAGCTCAGTGAATAGTAATGCTTAAATAAAATAATGCTTAACTTGAAACATAATAGAGTAATGCATAGGGAAAGTACAGAGTTCACATAGTTAGTCTGATTCTATGCTAAGTACATAACGGCCTTAGGCCCAATCTTGCAACATAATCATGATGGCTATAAGCCCTTGCGTATAATGGCACGAAGCCCTTGAAATATGATGGCTAGAAGCCCTTAACAAATGGCATGAAGCCCTTGAAACATGATGGCTAAAAGCCCTTAAACAGATGGCATGAAGCCCTTAAACATGGTGGCACGAAACCCCTGAAACATACTTGTATTGTCACGATCCAAACCCGGCCCTATGGGTTTAGCACCGTAACCGGCCAGTAATCCGAGATTACCAAAGGCCTTCTTAACAGTAGTACAGTAAAATAGAGTTCAAGGCCTGGCGGAAGCCAATACAGTAAATAAATAATGTCCATTGAGCTGTGACAGTCTGCATGCCAAAAAGATTTTTCATGCATTCACATATTCAAACAGTATAGTCTATACAACATTTATAGTCAACAGTACAGGGACCTAATCCCTTGTTAACAGTACAGTCGGTGGCTGACAGTCTATACAGTAATCCAAACAATACGGAGACAGCCGGAGGAAAGACAAAACGCCCCAAAGCCATAACATGGTAACTCGGAACCTCGCAGTGAGGCACAAAGGCTGGCTTGACAAAACTGGAGTCTAACCCATGCTCCTAGCTTCGATCTGGTGGCTGAGCACCTACATATATATATAAACAGTGAGCTAAAACCCAGTGAATAACATAATGCGTAAAGAGATTAAGAATGAAATGTCCTTACAGTAATGAAAACAGTTCATTAAACAATATTTCAGTCTTTCAATAAGAACAATTATTCAGTCATATGTGGTACATCCATTAGCATAGCAGTAAACAGTAGGTCTTAGAGACCGAACAGTAATGATGGCCATCAATTAGTAAACAGTAGTGGTTCCACGAGGGAACCGACAGAGATCTCTGTAACAGGAGCAGTAACAGTATACAGTAGTTGCTAAGGATGCCACAATACAGTTCGGAAATAAAGGACATACATTCATTCAGTAAATAATACCAGTTTAGTAAACAGTTCAGTTTAGTATTCGAAAGATAATCATCTTGAACATATCTTTACACAATTGTTACTCACAAAGTTCGGGCTACAATATGCTAGAGCGTGTCTCTCCAGTCGCCAACCCTACACAGTTCACAGGTTGAACACACACTAAGCTACACAGTTGGGAGATATTATAATTTAATCCCTAATTTGCCTCGGTGTGTTCTACATCAATATCCTCATTAAGATGTCTTAAACTAGGCCTAAGAATGCCTAGAATGGGATAAGGATGCAAAAATACACTTAGAAAACATTTTGCAAAGTTTGCTGAAAATAGGACCCTCGCTCGAGCGAGCCTTCCTTCGCTCGAGCGAGCTTCCAAAATCAAAGGCTTCGCTCGAGCGAGAAATCCTTCGCTCGAGCGGTCTGATGAAACAGTAAAAGTACTGGATACTCGAATTTTACGCTCGAGCCACCAATCCTTCGCTCGAGCGTGGCTCAGAGTAAACGTTGGTCGCTCGAGCGAGGAATCCTTCGCTCGAGCGAAGAAGCCAAATATGGAATTTTCAAATTTGCCTTCCAAGCTCAAACCAAGCATTCTACCACTCTTTACTCGACCTCTTTGTCACGACCCAAACCCGGCCCTATGGGTTTAGCACCGTAACTGGCCAGTAATCTGAGATTACCAAAGGCCTGCTGAACAGTAATACAGTTAAACAGAGTACAGGGCCTAGCGGAAGCCAATACAGTAAATAACTAGTGTCCATTGAGCTGTGAAAATCTGTATGCCAAAAACATTTTTATGCATTCATACGGTTCAACAAAGTACCATCTATACAATCATATACAGTCAGTCAGTACGGGGATCGAATCCCTCGATAACAGTGCAGTAAACAGTCTATACAAAAGTACAATACAGTAAGGAGACCGATGGAGGACACAAAAACACCCCAAGCCATAGCATGGCAACTCGGAACCTCGCAGTGAGGCACATAGGCTGGCTTGACAAAACTGGGGACCGACCCACGCTCCTAGCTCCGGTCTGGTTGCTGAGAACCTACATATATATATAAACAGTGAGCTAAAGCCCAGTGAATAACATACAGCGTAAAGAGGTTATGAATGAATGTCCTTACAGTGATGAAAACAATTCATTTAACAGTATTTCAGTCAATCAGTCATATGTGGTACACCCATTAGCCTATAAACAGTAGGTCCGAAAGGACCGGGTCTTAACAGACCCAACAGTAGTGATGGCCATCAATCAGTAAACAGTATGGTTCCACAAGGAAACCGACAGAGCTCTGTAACAGTAACAGTAATTGCTAAGGATGCCACAATACAGTTAAGAATACAGGACATACATTCATTCAGTAAACGATATCAGTTCAATAAACAATTCAGTTCATTATTCAAAAGATAACCATTTTGAACATATCTTTACACAATTGTTACTCACAGAGATTGGGCTATAGCAGCTAGAGCGCGTCCCCGAGAGCCAACCCTAAACAGTTAACAAATAGAACACACACTAAGTTCACAGTCGGAAAGGATGATAATTAAATCCCTAAATTTCCTCGGTGTGGTTCTATGTCTAAATCCTCATTAAGATGTCTTAAACTAGGCCTAAGAATGCCTAGGATGGGATGAGGATGCAAAAATACAGTTAGAAGGCATTTTTCAAAAATTGCTGAAAACAGGGGTCTCGCTCGAGCGAGCCTTCCTTCGCTCGAGCGAGGTTGCAAAATCAAAGGCTTCACTCGAGCGAACAATCCTTAGCTCGAGCGGTCTGATGAAACAGTAAAAGTATTGGATGCTCAATTTTTACGCGCGATGCTCGCTCGATGCTCGCTCGAGCGAGCTTCCAAAATCAAAGGGTTCGCTCGAGCGAGACTTCCTTCGCTCGAGCGGTCTGATGAAACAGTAAAAGTACTGGATGCTCAATTTTTATGCTCGAGCCACCAATATTTCGCTCGAGCGTGGCTCAGAGGAAACGGTGGTCGCTCGAGCGAGGAATCCTTCGCTCGAGCGAAGAAGCCAAATCTGGAATTTCCAGATTTGTCTCCCAAGCTCAAACCAAGCATTCTCAACTCAATCCTCGACCTCTTGGGCCCAAATTCTGGGGAATACATCCCAAAACAATGTATAACAAGTTTCAAAAGCCAATTTATGAATTCAAGCCCCAAAGGTGAGTCAATTAAAACCATTTTCAAACCCATTTTCAATAAAAATGTCAAAACATGCAATGCATGATCTTTAAACCAAAATCAAGCTTCAATTCTTGTCCAAATGGACTCCTTTCTTCAAGAACATGATGAATACATGGATTTAAACATGAATATGAGCATGCATGTACACTTTCACCATGGATTCAACTTAAACTCATCAATTCAAACATGCATGCATGGATTAAGCTATAATCCTACTCTTTTGAACTAATTTATGTCTTGACTCCACAATTCAACTTGACTCATGCAAGAACAACCTTAAATGCACCAATGAGAGATTCAATTACCTTGCCTAAGTCTTGTATTCAAGGTGTGGGAGCTAAATGAGCAATTTACACTTCAATTCTTCTCAAATCCCAAGCATGCAAGGTGAATTTCTCCAATCTCCTACTCTCTCTCTCTAATTCTTTTGTTTTGGTCGGTTGGAGTGTAGGGAGTAGCTGATCAAATGTTTTGATTAAGTGTAATAGGGCTCAATAATAGAATTAAACAAGGGTCCACTCAAAATGGCATAATTGGTAATTAGCTCAAACTTGACAATTAACTTATTTAATCTAATTTAATCATTCCTAATCAATTTTTAGATAAATATATCATTAAATCACAAATATTCTACTGATTATAAAACACTAAACGGTTTCTAAATCGGCCGCTGATAAGGCCTTCAATTAGCAGTTTAAACATATGAATTCAAACAGATAATCAAATAATCAAACAGATATAATATGCAATAATAGATATACTTATTCAATTTCAGTTTCAATTTCAATCAGTCCATTCAGTACTTTAGTTAATTCGATTATCAGTCATTATCAGTTCAGTTTAGCAATAATCAGTATATAATTCGGTGGTTATTCGGTATTCAGTACGAGGGTTGTTACACTCTTGGGCCCAAATTCTGGAAAAACACCTCTAGATTCAATATACAACAAGTTTCCAAGCTCAATTTGTGAATTCAAAGCCCAAAAGTGAGTCAATTGGAACCATTTTTCAAACCCACTTTCAAGAATAAACTTCAAACATGCCATGCATGAATTTAGAACCAAACTCCAGCTTCAAAGCTTGCTCTAATGAGCTCAATATTTTGAAAACAAGATGAAAGTATGGACTATAACAAATGGGCATGCATGTACCAATTCCATAAAATTAAACCTCCAAACTTGACTATATGAGCATGCATGCATGAGATGAGCTCTAATTCAACTCTTGGGAACCAATTTATGGTTCTACTCTTCAATTAAGCATAAGGCATGCAAGAACTAACTCAATCACAACAATGAGAAGGTAAAAAAACTTACCTAAGTCTTGTAGTTCAAGCCTAGAAGTTCAATTAGGCAATCTATGCTACAAATCCTTCAATTTCCAAGCAATGCCAAGCAAAATGAGGAGAATTACTCTATCTCTCTTAGTCTCTCTCTTTAAGGTCGGCAGAAACAAGGGAGTGTGGCTGATGAATTGTTTTGACTCAATGTATACAAGCCTCAACAAGTGTAAAGTAGGGGGCATTCTAGTAATTAAGTCTAACTTTGCAATTTATCAATATTTAATCTAATTTAATCGTACCTAATCAATTTTCAGATAAATACACCATAAAATCACATTATTTCTACTGATCATGGAACATCAATCAATTTTGGATTCGGCCGCCGATAGGGCCTTCAATTAACAGTTTAAACATAAAACATGGACAGATAAACACATAAGTCCAACAGATAGAAATGCAATGCAATAGATATACTTAGTCAGTTCAGTACTTCAGTTAGTTCAATTATCAGTCATAAGCCGTCCAGTTTAGCAGTAATCAGTATGTAATTCAATAAACTTTCGGTAAACAGTATGGGGTTGTTACATGTATGAACTCAAACGGTGTCTCACACGGATTCTAGAGGTGGCTCACGTCGTAGCACTTAGGACACATTCTAGTTAACCAGGGTTCCATTGAGTCATTGGTTGCAAACTCCACTTCTAGCTTCCTGCTTCGTCGAAACTTGACATGAAATACATGAGCTACAAAGCCGGTGTTTGGTAACTTAGTTTTTGGGTTTTTTATTTTTTTATTTTTCACTACAAGACAAATGTTTTACAAAATAAAAAAAACAAATTCAAACAAAATATCACATTAAACCCCATAATCATTTCACTTTTTCTCTCACAAACATCACATCTAATCACAAAAAAACCTCACTATCTTCCCAAACACAATTTTTTTTTTCCCAATAATATCCTACAACTAAAAAAACCTACAAAAAAAAAAAAAAAAAAAAACCCACTTTCCAAACACCCACAAAGTCTAATAGAAATTGAAAATTCGATGGAAAGCTAATTCAACCATTACCCCCACTGAAAAACTAAGAATATAAAACAATGACAAAGATCTAGTATAGGAATTCAAAGAATAAAAGTTCAATAACAAAAGAAGCATTATATTAATTTCCCTACAGGTTATTTAACTAAGTCTAGACTAGGTTAACTCCCCACGGAATACCTCTCCTACGTAAAAACCACCAAACTTGGCTTTAAGCAAATCGGTGCCCTTTTTGTGAACTTCTATCTAGATACCACTCCTAAAGTTATTGTGGATACCATGCCTTTCGGTGCACCCGCATGTTGGATTTTATACTCTCAAAATCAAGTGTGAACCATCAAGATTTAAGTGGCAATGAATTGTTTATCCCACAAGTTTCAAAAATAGACCTATTCAGACAAAGGAGCTGTCATCTAGTTTTTATGGAAAACTAAGAAACTATTTAAACTCTATTCAATTTAAGTACTAGTTTGTCACAACCAAAAAATTCACTACAACAAAAAGAACATTTGGTGACCAAAAAATTAGTCGCCAAAAGTACAATTTTCGTTGCTAAAAGAATCGGCAACAAGTACACAATTGGTCGCCAAAGGCCTGTCACTAAAAGTATTGGCGACCAAATCATAAATTGTCAC
Source organism: Camellia oleifera (assembly GCA_022316695.1). Taxonomy (NCBI): domain Eukaryota; kingdom Viridiplantae; phylum Streptophyta; class Magnoliopsida; order Ericales; family Theaceae; genus Camellia; species Camellia oleifera. The sequence continues at coordinate 32,637,686 of CM039311.1, forward strand.
CGTATGTAGACATTTAGCAACAATCAAAATTGGTCGCCAAAAATCATATATTTTGTCGTTGTAAAATTGTAATTTGTCGCTAAAAGGTTAAGATTTGGATAGGCTATGTAGTTTTAGCAACAAATAAATTCGTCGCCAAAAGTACAATTTAGCAACAAATTAATTTGGTCTCTAAAAATCAACTTTTTAGCAACGCCTAAGTTTTGGTTGCTAAAAATTATTGGTGAAAATCCTATGTGATTCGTGATTAGATAAAGATTAAAATATTCCAAATTCTAAAAATTCCAAAACACTCAATCTAAAATCATCAAGCACTTACGAGAGTGATTTTAGTTTGTTTGTTTTTAGGAATAAATAATAAATCAACACAAACGATTTTTTACGTGGAAAAACCACAATTGAAGAACCTTCAATTGTAATAAAAAACCACGGGCGAACCGCCACTAATCAATCCACTACAGAAGGACTACAAGGTTACAAAGAAACCATACAAATTACCCAACCCAGTCAATTTGTCTCTGAATCTTCTGTAACTCTTTCACCACGCCTTCGTCACGGAACTGATTCTGAAGTTGATTCCACACCACAACTTCACTTGTCGAATTAACGACTACGTAAAGAATCAAACGCCTTTTGAAACTTTACGTGTTGATCTTCGGATTCCACCGAAGGGAACACTCTTGAATATGTAGTATCAAACTCTTTGATGTATGAATCTCAACTCATAAGTTTAGAACTCTCTCAAGAACATCAAAGAAAACTCATCAAACTCTCAGAAGAACACTTCAAACAAAACTCTAGAATTCTTGAATCAGATCTAGAAAAAAGTTAGATTAGTTTTAGGAGAAAACCATCTACTTATAGAAAACCAAAAAGAATCCCAATCCTGAAAGAAACCAATCACTTGAAAATTTCCGGATTCTGAAGCTCGCTCGAGCGAGGCTCCTCTCGCTCGAGCGAGAAGCTTATCTCGCGTGATTTCTACTAGTGCCTTCGCTCGAGCGAGGAAACAACACTTTCAGGTTTTTGTATGGAAGCAATTCGTCGCTCGAGCCACCTTTATCTTCGCTCGAGTGAGCATTGACCTTCGCTCGATCCACTAATTCCATGCTCGAGCACACATTCATCTCCTTCAGGTTTTATACCAGACGCAGTCCTTCGCTCGAGCGAGGAAGAAAAAAACACAGAAAATTTACAACTCAATCACTGAGTTTTGTTCGCGGGATTTTGACAAGATAGGACCTAACAATCTCCCCCTTTGTCAATACCCGAACAAAACTTTCTAAACAATTTCCTGACCACAGTACAACTCAAAGAATGTAAAAAATAATTACAACTCATCCAATAATCTAATAAACTACAACTCGATGAAAAGATAACAATGAATCCAAACTTGAGAACCATCTAATCTGCACACCAGAATTGTGAAAAGATTGATTATGCTGTAAAAAAAAATCAAGACAGGTTCATTGTATATAGATCATAAATGAAAAACTACTAATCCATTGAGCTGTAAATAAAACTACTAAGCCATTGAGTTGTAAATAACCATCATAAGTAGACATATATCAAGCCAATATATCCAAATCAATCATATCCAAAGCCAATATATCCAATATATCCAAAGCAAACCATCTCCCCCTTTTTGGCCGGGAGAGAATCAAAAGCAAGATAAACAGTAGAAGACGAACTGTCTAAAAAACAAACCAAGAAACCAAACACTAGGAAGATGGTGGAGGATGCTGCAGCTGAAGAAGAGAAAGGATCTGTGTCAGCATAGCACTCTACTCATCAAGGCGTGCATCGATAAGATCAAGACGACGAGCAAGAGCCGGATCCAAGCCATGAGTACCTGCTGCTGGTCCTGTATAGGCAGCCTCAACCTCCTCCTCCTCGGCAAGAGGATCATCATCACCCACATCACTAGGACCACCTGCATGAGAACCCCCAACCCCTGACCCACTCCCCCTAACATGGGCCTGACTCTGTGAAACGGTGAGTTTAGTAATGGGTTTGACAGGAGAAGCAAACGCATCATTTTCAAAAATAGGGACATCAAGTAAAGTGAGAAAACGGTGAAGAAAACACCCATAAGGAAGCCCCAAAGATTTTCTGCCCTCAAAGACCCCAATCATTTTTGAGATAATCATCTCTGGAAGATCAATGGGAAGGCGATGATGAATACAATATAAAACATAACCCTGGTCCTAAGTAATATGAGAGGAATGAGTGGTGACATAAATATTGGCGCACACAATGATATTGAGAAGACGGAACCGAGGAAGCAACTCATTCTGCTAAATGAGAGCCCCGGCGATCCATGTCCTAGAAACACCACACAACTCAGAAGCAAGCATATCAAAAATGACACCAGACCGGGTAAGAAAAGGAAAATGACAATCATCAATAACAGGAAGACCAAGAAACACCCGAAACAAATCCCCAGTAATAGCAAGAGGCTTCTTCCTAACCCAAGTCTGAAAGGTACAGGCTTCTCTATTAATAGAATGGATGTTGCAATAAAACTCTCGGATGAGACTTAGATTTTGTGGACCGGAAAAATGTAACACTTGATCACCACCTAACGGATCAAACAAAGATCGAATGGGAATAACCTCAAAAGCATTAGGTAACACATTGCGCTCTAAGTGAAATTTGCGCGAGGCAAAGGACTCCCTAAACAATTTTGCCTTTACTTTCGACTCAAATTTGGCAGTATTGAAGGAAGGTCGAGAAGCAGTCAACTTGCGACGTTTGGAAGGTTCTGCCATTACTAGACAAACCACAGAGGCACAACAAAGACAGAGGTAGAACAGAACAAGGCACAACCCAGAAACAGACTACCCAATAACCAACCATAACAGCCAAACCCCACAACCCCAATTTCAACCAAGAAGCACAGAACATGAAACATTAGTCCAACAAACAATATGAGTGCAGCATTATGGAAAAACCCAGATAAACATATAGCTAAAATAAGCAAGGGGTTATAAGTCCAACAAAAACCATTGGGGCAGCATTATAAAAGCCAGGAATACATGGAGCAAGATATGAAGATAGCAGTAGAAATTAGCATAAAAACAACATGGAATTGATAACAAAACAGTATAGATAGACAAAATCCCTTGAAAATCCCCAATGTTATCACCAATAAACTCCCAATACAAATCAACCCAAATCGAAACCCTAAAGCATACGATGCAAACTGAGTATCCTAGAGCATGAATGATACGAAAGCAGTAGAAAAAAAATCCAAAAACAATAAGAAAAAAACCCTGGATAAAAACAAAGCACCACCACAATCCCAATACGAGATGAAGAAGAAACAAAATGAGAAAAAAAAAACTTACCAAAGATGAGGAAGATGAAGGATGAAACAAAAGGAACCCTAAATCCAAGAAAGAACCCTCAAACGAGCCTAGCAAGGGAGAACACAAAAGCCCTAGGGGAGAGAGAAAGAAGAACACGAAGAGATGCAAACAAAAACTGAAGAGACCTCTTTTTAAAAAAACTGAACCGCGATAGTTCGCTCGAGCCAGGACACGGTCGCTTGAGCCAAGAAAACAAGCTCTCAGGTTGAATGCAGAAGCAAACGCATGCTCGAGCGAGGAACTCGTCGCTCGAGCCAAGAAGAAAAAAAAACAATTTTTTTTTTTTTTTTTTTAAACAAAAACACCTAGGATGTCCTGTAACAGGTAAGGTGACCAAGTGACAGACTATACCATAAGGACAAAGAAATCCATCAAACATGAGTCCTGAAATTTTGAGAAAAGAGATGAAACACCAGCTCATAAATTAAAACAGATAGTATTAAATCAAAGCCACAAGCAGCATAAGAATGCATAACTCAAAAACACACATGAGAGCTCATATAAATGACGTGTGTGTGTGCAATCCTTGAGAGTCACAAAGCTAGAGTTAATCCTCGTAGTGATCTGATGGCTGGACCTCCGACAAGAGTAACTGACCATCACAAAGAAAAGTCAAACCACTAGGAATCACGGGGTATTTGTTGAGTAAATGCGGAAGCTCCCCCTTAGACAATGATTCTTTTTTTTTTCTTTTTTTTTTAACACTTTTCTTTTTTGTGGGCACTCACTGGTGGCATACATGCTCAAGAGTATGGAATCCAAACCAGAGAAGAAGGAAATCATAATGATGGCCTGGTTAGTGCCTCTGAGGCAGCCTTTTCCTAATGCCCGAAAATCATGTACTGAGAGAGAAACCATGGAAGTGAAATAAGATGGTAGATGGTTAAGAGACTTAACATCACCCATGATATACCAGTATAGGTCAATTCCTCTGAAAGAGTACAAGAAACACTGTCAGTGGTCCATAGAGAACTTTGATCACTTGTGCGGAAACCCCGGAAATCCCTGCAACAGTTTATCTCAAGGATGTGTACAGAATGAGATCATGAAGTAAATGAGTATGGGCATTCAGAATGAGCTATGAACAAAGATGAAAAAAATCTTGTATGCAACATGAGCAGTGTTCATATAAAATTTGATGCAAAGATATCAGAACTCAATCATAGATTATCACATCCAAGAACAATAAGCCAACTACTCACACTCACCTCACAGGAAACAACCTAGTTACTGAGACAATACACCCAAGGTCTTTCTAAGATACTCAAATCGAAGAAGATCAAGGGGTTTTGTAAAAATATCAGTTTTTGATGCTCAGTAGAAACATGTTCCAAAACAACAAAGCCTTCATCCACTAACTCTCGAATAAAATGATGACGGATGTCAATGTGTTTGGTGCGAAAGTGTTCGATAGAATTTTTTGAAATGTTTATGGCACTTGTGTTATCACAAAAAAGAGTGAGAGTGTTTTGTTCTATTCCATAATCATGAAGCATTTGCTTCATCCACAACATTTGGGCACAACAACTCCTTGCAGCAATGTACTCAGCCTTAGCAGTAGAAAGAGAGATGGCATTCTGCTTTTTACTATGCCAAGAAACCAGATTATTCCCAAGGTAAAAAACCCCCCGGATGTACTTTTTCTATCATCAGCACACCCTGCCCAGTCGGCATCAGAAAAACCAGTAATTTCGGCTGTAGTATCAGTGGAAAACCAAACCCCATACCCCAAGGTCCCATTTACATACTTGATGATGCGTTTTACCGCAAGAAGGTGAGACTCTTTAGGACTGGCCTAGTAACGAGCACAAACACTGACACTGAAGGAAATATCAGGACGACTGGCTGTGAGATACAACAGACTCCCTATCATACTCTTATAAAGGGTAAGATCAACATCAATACCAGAGGAATCTTTGGAAAGGTGAAGACTGGTGCTCATGGGAGTGCGTGCATGTTTGGCAGACTCAAGACCAAACTTTGACACAAGATTTTTAGCATACTTAGACTGAGAAACAAATATACCCGAAGGAGACTGTTTAATTTGGAGACCCAAAAAATAAGACAACTCTCCCATCATGCTCATCTCAAACTCATGTGTCATGCAATCCGAAAAATATTTCACAAGATGATCAACAGTGGAACCAAACACAATATCATCAACATATATCTGAGCAACAAGAATATGAGACTTAGTATGTTTCACAAATAATGTCTTATCCACACTACCCCTTTGAAAATCATTATCAAGAAGAAAGGTAGTAAGCCTATCATACCAAGCCCGAGGGCCTTGTTTCAACCCATACAAAGTCTTGTCTAACTTGTAGACATGATTAGGACATTTAGGGTCCTCAAACCCTTTTGGTTGCTCAACATATGCCTCTTCTTTTAAGTACCCATTCAGAAAAGCACTTTTCACATCCATTTGAAACAATTTAAAGCCAAGGAAACATGCAACACCAAGTAAAATGCGAATGGATTCGAGACGTGCAACTGGGGCAAACGTCTCATCATAGTCAATACCCTCTACTTGTGTGTAGCCTTGAGCAACCAACCTAGCTTTATTCCTCACAACAGTACCATTCTCATCAGATTTATTTTTAAAGATCCACTTGGTACCTATCACATTCATGTCTCTAGGTCTGGGAACAAGAGTCCAAACTTTGTTACGTTCAAATTGACCTAATTCTTCATGCATAGCATTGACCCAACTATCATCTAGTAAGGCCTCTTTAAAATTCTTAGGTTCAATTAATGAAACATAACACATATGTGATACCTCATCCCGAATCTGTCTTCGGGTTTTCATTCGATCTGAAACACTTCCAATTACCTGTTGTGCTGGATGATTCAGTTTCACCCTTGCTGATGGTTTAAGTTCAGGACTTGGGGTGACAGGAGGAACAGGAGTGCTGTCCTTTTGAGCACTCTTTGGACTTGAACTTACCTGTGAGGATGGTGCTGTAACAATTTCTTGTGATTGAGCCGCAGCATCTCCTTGATTTTGTGGTTCAGTATCCAAGATTAGAAACTCACCATTGTCATCCCCATTTGTTGCTGAAGTAGGTGAACCTGTGTCATCTATAACCACATTGATAGATTCCATTAATGATGAAGTTCGCAGGTTATAGACTCGAAAAGCCCTACTGTTGGTTGAATACCCTAGGAAAATACCTTCATTACTTCAGGAGTCAAATTTGCCCAAGGGCTCTCTATCTTTGAAGATGTAACACTTACTCCCAAATGTTTTGAAGTATTTTACATTAGGTTTCAAACCCTTCCACAATTCATAAGGAGTTTGTAAAGTGTCGGGCCTTAAATACACACGATTTATGACATAAACAGCAGTATTTAAGGCTTCGGCCCAAAACTTTGGAAGAAGACTCTTACTAAGGAGCATGACCCTAGCTATTTCTTGAACAACTCTGTTCTTCCTCTCAACCACTCCATTTTGTTGTGGAGTAATAGGTGCAGAAAACTCATGCTTAATTCCATGCATATCACAAAAATCCGAAAACGAACTATTTTCAAATTCACGACCATGATCAGTTCGGATTCTTATGATACGCCCGATGGAGACACCCTGTTCATTTTGGATTTTAAGGACTAAAGCCTGGAAAGCATCAAACGTGTCAGATTTTTCCCTTAAAAAATTTATCCATGAGAATCGAGTAAAATCATCAACAGTTAAGAAAATGTATCTTTTACCTCCAATGCTTTCAGTGCGAGTAGGACCCATTAAATCCATGTGAACTAATTCAAGAGGACGTTTGGTTATAAGCTGTTCACCTTTTTATGCGGAGCACGGGTTTGCTTGCCAAGCTGACATGGTCCACACACATGGCTCAAATTCTTACCTAGTTTAGGTACTCCTCTCACAAGTTCTTTGTTGGCTATCTTAGTTATGTCTTTGAAATTCATGTGACCTAATTTTTGATGCCACAGATCAATGTTACTTATGATGGCCGAATGACAAGTGAGATCATTAGTAGTAAGAATCCCATAGCAGTTATCAGATGTGCGAACCCCATATAAAACAGTATTTCCCTTTTTATCCAAAATTTCACATTTATCTTTTGAAAACAATACTTCATGATGGGAATCACACATTTGACTAATGCTCAAAAGATTATCTTTAAGGCCATCAACAAGTAAGGCATTATCTAGCTTGGGAAGACCAGCAACACTTATAGAGCCCTTACCAATGACTCTAGAAGTGCCGCCATCTTCAAAAGTGACAATTCCTCCTTCATATTTTTCAAGGGAGGTGAAGTAGGATTTGTTACCGGACATATGACGAGAGCACCCACTATCAAGATACCACATGTGTGAGTCACGTGCCTTTAGAGCAGTGTGAGCAACAAAACAAGTCAAATCATCTTTTTTAACCCAAATCTTTTTAGTCTTGGTGTTCCGCCTAGACATGTAAGGTTGTCTCCTAACCCAAAAAGTCTTAGAATTTCTACCCTTTTGAGACACCTTACCAAACAGTTCAAAACAATAAGGACGAATGTGGCCATACCTACCACAGTGATAACAAATAAAAACAGGTTTTACCTCCCTCTTGTTGATCTTGCCTGCTTTTGCTTGATGAAGAAAAGAGTCATCTTGATCTACCTTCAATTTTCCCTTTGCTTGAGTCTTCAAGTTATGTGAGGTAGAGGCCTGTCCTTTGTGAGCTGTCGCACCATAGCCTAGCCCTCTTTTGTCAGAACCCATTTGTTGAGACCCGAGTATGTCTTCTAGAGATCTGGAACCTTTGTTCCACATGGCAATTGTTGCTCTAGCAATACGGAGTTCTTCATCTTTCTGACTGACTTTCTCTTTCAATACAGCTTGTGACACCTCAAGACTTTCAAGTTTCTCTTCATATGTGGAATACACCTTCAGAAGTTCATTCCTTTCAGTTTCACAGGATAGAAGTTTTCCACATAAGTCTTGCCTGTCACTTGAGATCTTGATGACATTCTGCTTTGCTGTCAAGAGTTCTCCTTTGAGTCGGACATTCTCACTCTCACATGTTTTGAGCTTGAGAGAGAGTTTGTCGTTGGTTTTAGACAAATTCAGAGATTCCTCGTACAGCTTCTCGTAAGCTTGTTGTAGTTCATCGCCATTGATCTCATCAATGTCTTCAGATGTTTCATCCTCCTCTCTTTGCTTCTCATTCTCCTTAACCTCATCCAATCTAGCAACCAAGGCAGACAAGTTATTGGATGGAGGTGGAGGTGAATCTCCTCTTTCATGGAATTGGCTCAGAATTTCCCATGCATCTTTAGCCTTTGTGCAGTGAATGACCCGTTGCTGTTCTTCATTAGAAATTGCTCCACGAATAATGATTAGGGCTCTCTGATTGCCCGGATTATCTGCACTTTCTGTATCTTCTTCAATGGTTTGCCAACCTTCTGGTTCAAAGGCTCTCAGAAAAGCCCTCATTCTGATTTTCCAATACAGGTAGTTGGTCCCATCAAAGGTGGAAGCATGATGCAAGTTCTGACCATGGGCTGATTCCGAAGGCTTTGGAAGAGGTTGAGAAAACGTGGCCCAAAATGCCATGAAAGCACTATCCCCATCTTCACCAGATTCAGGTTCTTCGGGTTCTTGCTCCGACCCGCTTTCATCATCCCAAGTTACGGTGTAGACTTTCTTCCGATTCTTTCTCGTAGGGCATTCAAGGGACATATGGCCAAACCCTTGACATTCATAGCACTTGACCCCTGGCCCCCTAACAACCTTCTTTTCAGTAGTTTGAGCAAATTTTGGTGGAAAAGTTTTTGGTTTGTCATTACTCTTATCTTTTGAAATAGGGGCTCTGAAATTAGGCTTCTTTTTCAAAAAAATTTTAAACTGTTTTGTAAGCATAGCCGTCATCTCAGACTCTAAATCAAATTCAGTCTCCAGAGGTTTTGCAGTCTCATGAGTACTTGTGAAAGCCATACTTTCTTTTTGCTTTTTCTTGGAAATTTGGTGTGCTTCATAAGTCTGCAAATTTCCAACAAATTGATCGAGCTTGAGGGTATCAACATTCTGAGCCTCCTCAATGGCTGTCACCTTTGATTGGAACCTCTCGGGAAGGGACCTCAAAATTTTTCCCACAACTTTTGCTTCCGGGATTTTTTCACCGTGAGTGAAACAGGAATTGACGATATCATTGAGTTTTGCATAGAAATCATCAAACGTCTCATCGTCGCGCATAAAAAGGGTTTCAAAGGCGGATGTGAGACGTTGAAGTTTTGACCTTTTGACAGAGGTGGTTCCTTTGTGAATTGTTTCAAGAATATCCCACGCCTCTTTTGCTATTTCACACGTGCAAATTCGACGGAATTCTTCAGGTGTGACAGAGCAGAAGAGGGAGTTGAGAGCCTTGCTGTTCCAACTCGAGTTCTGGTAATCAGTTGTGTCCCATTTATCAAGGGGTTTAGGAATATCAATGCCATCTATAGTGACAATAGGTTCACTCCACCCAAAGACAACGCAGTGCCAAACTTTCTCATCGATGGATTTTAAAAATGCTCTCATGCGAGCTTTCCAATAAGAATAGTTTGTACCGTCAAGTATAGGGGGTCTAGGAGTCGAGTTACCTTCACGAATAGAATCCATAATACTAGTCACACAAAATCACACTCCTATAGTTTTGATAAAAACAAAAGTTTTTTGATAAAACAAAGAGAGACTCGCTCTGATACCAATTGAAAATCCTATGTGATTCGTGATTAGATAAAGATTAAAATATTCCAAATTCCAAAAATTCCAAAACACTCAATCTAAAATCATCAAGCACTTACGAGAGTGATTTTAGTTTATTTGTTTTTAGGAATAAATAATAAATCAACACAAACGATTTTTTACGTGGAAAAACCACAATTGAAGAACCTTCAATTGTAATAAAAAACCACGGGCGAACCGCCACTAATCAATCCACTACAGAAGGACTACAAGGTTACAAAGAAACCATACAAATTACCCAACCCAGTCAATTTGTCTCTGAATCTTCTGTAACTCTTTCACCACGCCTTCGTCACGGAACTGATTCTGAAGTTGATTCCACACCACAACTTCACTTATCGAATTAACGACTACGTAAAGAATCAAACGCCTTTTGAAACTTTACGTGTTGATCTTCGGATTCCACCGAAGAGAACACTCTTGAATATGTAGTATCAAACTCTTTGATGTATGAATCTCAACTCATGAGTTTAGAACTCTCTCAAGAACATCAAAGAAAACTCATCAAACTCTCAGAAGAACACTTCAAACAAAACTCCAGAATTCTTGAATCAGATCTAGAAAAAAGTTAGATTAGTTTTAGGAGAAAACCATCTACTTATAGAAAACCAAAAAGAATCCCAATCCTGAAAGAAACCAATCACTTGAAAATTTCCGGATTCTGAAGCTCGCTCGAGTGAGAAGCTTATCTCACGTGATTTCTACTAGTGCCTTCGCTCGAGTCACGAACTCTTCGCTCGAGCGAGGAAACAACACTTTCAGGTTTTTGTATGGAAGCAATTCGTCGCTCGAGCCACCTTCATCTTCGCTCGAGCGAGCATTGACCTTCGCTCGATCCACCAATTCCATGCTCGAGCGCACATTCATCTCCTTCAGGTTTTATACCAGATGCAGTCCTTCGCTCGAGCAAAGACATCTTCGCCCGAGCGAGGAAGAAAAAAACACATAAAATTTACAACTCAATCACTGAGTTTTGTTCGCGGGATTTTGACAAGATAGGACCTAACAATTGGAATAGCCACTAACTTTTAGCGACAAAAATAATATGTTGTCGCCAAATATATTAACAGAGACCAAAATATCATCTATCGCTAAAAATTCACTGCACAAATTTTCATTTTAGTAATTTCATGTTCAAAATAATCCAAACACTTGTTTTTCTCTACACAATATATACACAAAAGCAATGTAAATAATAATACATCTGTGCAAGACATTCATAATAATTCAAAATTAATAGCTATTAAACATCTCAATAAACATAATTACAATTCTCTAACAATCTAAAACATTTATACCAAAGTAATTATAAACTATTAACATCAAACCCACAAATCCATTACCAAATACTATGTTAAATTATTTTCAAAAACACAACCAAATATTTTGAAGCTAAACATCTAACCCACAAGTCATTTACTAAAATCCTATGTCAAAATATTTGCAAAAACACAAAACCAAATATTTTGATGCTAAACATCTAACCCATAAGTCATTTATCAAAATCCTATATCAAAATATTTCTAAAAACACAAAATCAAATCTTCCAATGCAGCTCAAACTATTTTCCACCATTGTCAATCTGTCACATGAAAAAGGAAAAAACAATATTAGATTGATAAAAAAAAAAAAAAAAAACTCGGTATGAATTTCACAATTTTGATTTTAATTTTAATTTTGTAATGTGAAATCCAATTGGGGTTCTGTTTGCTTATACAAGTTTATTTAGTCTTCGAGCAAGCTACCCGTGCTAAGTTTCAGCGGTTTCGGTGGTCATTTTGCAATTTTCCCATCCGAATGGACCTTTTAAGTCTTATGTTTTACAATTTTCCTTTTAATTTTCTAACCGAAAATCCAATCGAGGTCTTGTTTGTTCCTACAAGTCTATTTTGGCTTGAACAAGCTGCCCGTGCTAAGTTTCAGTGGTTTCGGTAGTCATTTCGCAATTTTGGCCCCCAAACGAGCCTTTTCAGTCATCTGTTTTACAATTTTTCTTCTAATTTTTTAATCGGAAATTCAATCGAGATCCTGTCTATTCCAACAAGTCTATTTAGGGTTGAGCAAGCTACCTGTGCTAACTTTCGACGGTTTCAGTGGCCATTTCGCAATTTCGCCACCCCGAACGGGCCTTTTAAGCCTTGTATTTTACAATTTCCCTTCTAATTTTCTAACTGGAAATCCAATTGAGGTTTCATTTGTTTCTACAAATCTATTTAGGCTTGAACAAGCTGCCCATGCCAAGTTTTGGCAGTTTCGGTGGTCATTTCGCAATGTTGCCCCCTGAACGGGCCTTTCAAGTCTTGTGTTTTACAATTTTTCTTCTAATTTTCTAATCAGAAATCCAATCGAGGTCCCGCTTGTTCGTACAAGTCTATTTAGGCTTGAGCAAGCTACCTGTGCTAAGTCTTGGCAGTTTCTGTTGTTATTTCGCAATTTCATCCCCTGAACGGGCCTTTTCAGTCTTGTGTTTTACAATTTTCCTTCTAATTTCCTAACTGGAAATCCAATCGAGATTCCGTTTGTTCTTACAAGTCTATTTGGGCTTAAGCAAGCTGCCTGTGCCAAGTTTCGATAATTTCGGTGGTCATTTTGCAATTTTGCCCCTCGAACAGGCCTTTTAAGTCTTGTAGGAACAAAATCTTGAGCACACATATTTTCTCTTAACAAAGAAATGAGCTCACATGTAGGAAGAAGAATAGGACAACAAAAGCACTACACTATGATTTTTTTAGCTTTTATTCCAATGGAGATTAAAACAAATGCAATAGAGATAGGGAACGGAAAAAAAAAAACATTTGCAATTTATAGTATCTCTGTAAATAAAATGTATATAAACCAAAAATCCAAATAAAATCACAGTTAGACATAAATTTCAATATTGAGAATAACTTAGCAGAAAGTTATTCCTAAAGTAACTCAAAATTTACAAAGATATATATTATCTGAAAACCTGCAATGTTTTCTATTTTTTTTTTTTTTCATTATGCACATTTTCCTGTTAGTTTAAATCTTCAACACATTTATTACATGATATGGAATTGAAGTCATCCCAACAATCAACAAAATATGAAATAGTCAGGCCAACATTTTTTTATGGGTGGAAAACTATGCTAGTTGTGCACAGCCTAGAGCCAACAAATAGCAAAATACATAAACTAAAATATCATGCAAAAGTGATTCTAATGAGCTGTTATGATAGGCTTCTCATACCATGCAAAAGTCATTCTATTTCAGTATACAACTCTAACATCTACCAAAACCACTTACAGGAAAGCTACAAAGACTACCACAATACCACTATTCAAAAGAAAGAAAGTTTAAGAAGAGAAAAGGATGAGAGGGTGGGGGGAAAGAAAAAGCACAAAATACCAAAAGATCCAACAAAAGACTTGATAAGTAATAGACCTAAAAAAAAATAAATTTTCTAAAATTTTATAAGTAATGAAACAGATATAATAAAATAAAATAAAAAATTGTTTAGAGTTTATACCTTTGATTATATTGAAAACCCATAAATTGATGACCTACAACAAAAGACACAACACAACATGAAAATGGCAGAAAGAAACAAACTGAAATTTTGGAAAACTAATTATTAAAAGGAGAAAGGCACTCTCCTATTTATCAAAACTTTAAATGGAAAATCTTAACAAAGAAATCGAAATTGTTTCCTAAAAAAATAACTAATGTTTGGTATTTCCAAATCACGTCACATAGTAAGCATTGAACTTTCTAATTGCTAAAAAATATGTTAATTCTTGTGGCACCTGCTCCCATGTTCTTCAGCTGTTTTTCTCATCTGCTTTTACTATCTCCTCTAAAACACTTGACAAAAAATGAGCACACATATTTTCTCTTAACAAAAAAATGAGCTCATATGTAGAAAGAATAATGGGACAACAAAAGCACTTGTTAGCTTTTATTCCAATGGGGATTAAAACATATGCGATAGAGACGAGGAAGGGAAAAAAAAACATTTGCAATTTATAGTTTCTCTGTAAATAAAATGTATATAAACCAAAAACCCAAATAAAACACAATTAGACATAAATTTCAATATTGACAATAACTTAGCACAAAGTTATTCCTAAAGTAACTCAAAATTTACAAAGACATATATTATCTTAAGATCTGCAATGTTTTCTATTTTATTTTTTATTTTCATTATGCACATTTTCCTATTAGGTTAAATCTTCCAATCCAAAATAGATGTATCCACCATGTTCCCATGCTTCCCCCTTCATGCTTCTCGTTTTTCTATAAATCCAAACTCCAAATAATGTGTCCAAGGATTTGGCAACTAAAACTAAGTTAGCAATGACAATATAATGAATTACTTCATATTGGAAGCACTACAAAATTTTATAGAAAAAATGAAGTTTTTCAATTTACGTCAACAATCATTTTTTAAAAAACTATGTCGCGCTCGATTAAAACTATTTCATGAGAATCTTCAATTTTGCAGAGTATAAGCAAAGATATATGCACAGCTTAGTTGATAAGAAAGCACACCTGTCAATGCCTACTGCTGCCAATCACAAATGAGATTCAAAGGTCTTGAAAAGAGAGAGAGAGAGAGAGAGAGAGAGAGAGAGAGAGAGAGAGAATAAGAAATGGACCATAGCAACTACAAAAATACACTTTCAGTTTATAAAAAAAAATGTATAGATTAAATTTATACAATCATTTAGTAGAAAAGAACCATGCTCATCTTTAGAAATTTTACACTAAAATAGGTTCTGCATGCTCCAAAATATACACATTTTGTAGTGATTGCTTTACTTGCTAAATATTCCAAAAATGAACTCAAAAAGTAATGATTGAAGAACCATACCATTTGCGGTACATTTTGTGTTCCCATTCATGCATAGCTTTCATTTTTATTTTTATTTTGTTAAGACACCTTAACCTTTTCTTGTTCCTTTTGAAAAAGAAATAAAATTTAGTAACAGGGGTTTCAAATAAGATTAATTAAAGATTGAACAGTATATAACACCACAAATTCAAACCAAAGTATGAATTTAAGAAATCAAGCAGTATGATACCACAGTATGAATTTAAAAATCAATTAATTTAAAAAAGAATTCTATAAGGGCCTATTCGTTAAAACAAAAAAATGAAATGTGGTTTAGATTTACATATTGGAATCAGTTATATACATAATCAGAATCATATATATATATATATACATACATAGATAATCAAAATTAGAGCAACCAGACAAAACTTTTGCACCCTTGTTGTGGGGGTCTCAAAGTTCAGTTTGTATGTTTCATTACATCAATCCAACCCCAAAATAAGTACTGAATATATACATACAGGGATACAACACAACTCTACCTAGATGACAACTAAAAAAAACCAGGGATACGTACATATTCCAATATCTGAATCTCAACCTTATATATATATATATATATATACCTACATACATAATCATATATAAAATTACATATATAATACACAGAAATGCATAAAATTATCCCTATCTAATAGGGTTAGCCTACAAAATACTCACCAAGGTTCTTGCAAGTAGACTAAAAAAAGTCATGGCAGCTGTAATTGGTGAAGCACAATCAGCATTCCTAAGAGAAATAAACATACTTGATGGGGTATTAATTGCAAATGAAATAGTGGATGGGTGGAAAAAAACCAAGAGAAGAGGGCTGCTATTCAAAATTGATTTTGAGTAGGCTTATGACTCCCTCAACTGGGAATTCTTATTCTCAATGCTATCTAGTTTGGGTTATGGAGCAAAATGGATCTCTTGGATGAAAGGTTGTCTCTCTTCAACTAGAATCTCAATCCTTGTAATGGTTCACCAACTAAGGAATTTAGTCCTCAAAAAGGCCTCAGACAAGGGGATCTATTATCTCCTTTCCTATTCAACTTGGCTGTTGAAGGTTTGAACATATTACTTATGAGAGCTAGGGAGTTGGGGTTGCTAAAAATAGTAGTTTTTGGTGATAATAATGTGGTAGTTTCTCACCTTCAATTTGCAGATGACTTCTTATTGTTTTGTGATGCTGAATGGTCAGAAGTGCTAAATTTAAAAAGGATCCTTAGGTGTTTTGAAGTTGTATCAGGGCTTAAGATAAACTATCATAAAAGTGTGGTATGTGGGTTTGGTATCTCTGAATCTGTGCTCAATGAGTTTGCCTCCATGCTAAACTGTAAAACTAAGTCAGCACCATTGAAGTATCTTGGGTTGCCATTGGGTGCTAGCCCTCATAGAAAGTTGATTTGGAAACCTGTCATTGAGAAGATAAAGCTCAGGCTTGTTGGTTGGAAAAGGATATTTCTTTTCTTTGCAGGTAGGTTAACTCTAATTAAAGCGGTGTTATCTGGCCTGCCGGTGTACTACCTCTCACTATTCAAGATACCAGAAGCGATAGTAAAAGAAATTGAAAAATTACAAGCCTCATTCTTATGGGGTGACTCTGAGCTGAAGAGAAAATTTCATTTAGTTAAATGGGAAGAGGTAACAAAAAGTATAAGCAAGGGGAGTTGGGTGTTAGAAGAATCAAAAACATGAATGCTTGTTTACTAATGAAGTGGTGGTGGAGGTTTGCCAATGAGGAAAAAGCTATGTGGAATAAGGTGATATGCTGCAAATATAACGTTGAAGGTGGGAAATGGCATCCAAATTTTCAAGCAGGGATCAGATTCTCTAAGATTTGGGGAGATATAGTGGTAGCAGCAAATCAAAAGGTCAGCCTCCTGCAATTTTATGTAAATAACCTTCAGATTAGAGTGGGTAATGGTTGTAGAGTGCACTTCTGGCATGACTACTGGAATGGTGGAGTTAGCCTCAAAGAATTATTCCCTAGACTTTTGAAGTTGTCTAATGATAAGGATGGGTCACTCAGGGATTATGCTATCAAATGAGGTAACTCTGAAAATTGGGTGTTCAGCTTTAGGAGGGCTTTATTGCAATGGGAACATGAAGAGCTCATCACACTTAATTACTCCATCAAACCTGGCCCTATTTTCATTCTGCATAACAAAGACATAGTAGTCTAGTTAGCAACCAAATCAGGTCAATCCTTTGTCTCAACCCTATACAATCACACTGATTTAGAGTATGATGAATTCAAGAGTTTTAGCAGATTGGTGTGGATCAAGTACCTTCCCCCTAAAGTTCAATTTTTTGGGTGGCTCGCATGGAAACATAAGGTAAAACCATCAGTGTTCTTGCATAGAATTGGAGTGCTAGATGCTAGTGCTGTCACTCTATGTATATTCTGCAAAGATGCCCAAGAAACAGTTGAGCATGTGCTTATCTGGTGTCCTATGATCTGGAAAGTTTAGACTGGTCTCCTGCAATGGTGGGGAGCTCAATGGGTGGTGCCTGGAACAATTGATGGGTTACTGTAGTGGCAGGCTGGGAATAATTTCATAAAAGATGAAAGGAGAATTTAGAAAGCCATTTCTTTGGTGGCTCTTTGGTCCATTTGGAAGTACCGGAATGATTGTCTCTTCCAAGATATCCAACCAAACATGGAGGAGCTACATGAAGTTATTATTGTTAGGCTTGCAATCTGTAATAACCCCGACCCGTAATTAGCTACTAACCGGTAATTAAGGATCTTAATTAAGTGAATAAAATTAATTATGGGTTTATTATGTGCTTTGTAGTAATTTGTGCATATCTATCTGATTTGAAAATTATTTGTCATGATTTCTACTTTGAATCTAAAATTGTTAGCCTGAATGCTTTCAGGAACCGAATTGAGCACATGGATTGACTATTTGGAATTTTTAGAACACCATGACAAACTTGATTAAAAACTGGTTCAGTTTAGTAAAATCGCATGCGATTAAATTAAGCCTTAATTGGAACTATTTTTGAATAATCGAATTTTGTGCTAATCTTGAATAAATTAAGGTTACTTGTGTTGAATTAAATAATGCATGATTGGTACCTAATCTAGTCCTATTATTGACCCAAGATGAGAATTAGTGTATTATTGGGTTGAGGCATTGGTGGTGTTGGGTGTAGGGAATCAAAACCCATGTGTATGTGTGTGTTAGGTGAGTGCATGTGTATGCACGTGTAGTGTGCTCAAAAGTGAGGTGTGTGTTGTATACTTTAACCGAGTGAGAGAGTTTGTGTGTCTTTCTCTTGCCTTCAAGTCCTTTGTGTTAAGGGAGTTTAGCTCTAGAGAGAGAGAGAGAGAGAGAGAAGCTCAAGGTTTAAAGAACAAGAAGGAAATTAGGAAGGCCAACTCTCATTGTTTGAAACCAAGGATCTAGGTAAGAATTCTGTGTTTAAATTCTATAGTTATTCCTCCATGCATCATGTTTTCAACTCACTTGTGGATCATTTACATGAGATTAGAATGAGAAATGGGTCTTTGGGTTTGTAAATTAATTGCATGTGTATTCATGGTAGGACATCTCCGATTTTACTATCTTCAGTTTGAGTTTGAAATCCTTGCATGCATGTGAGTTTTGAGCATGCTCATAGTTGTGAATCCATGAATTTGTTGTTCATTATTTGCATGTTTGAGAAAAATCAAGAACATGGTTTGAAAACTCTCCATGCATGAGCTTTTGAGTTTAAATTTGCTACATCCATGAGTTTTTGAAAAAAAAGATGTTTCAAGGGTCTTGTATTGAGGTTTTCTAAAGCCATTTTTGTGTATTTGATCAAATCATGCAAGACCCCAAGGTTTGGAGGTGGTTTGGAAGCCATTGTTGCTAAGCTTTCTGCCCAGAATTTCACAGTTGGCTCGAGCGAAGAAGTGGTGGCTCGAGCCAACATTTCGAGCTCTCAGAATTTTACACTCTGCAAAAGGCTGGCACGAGCGAAGAAGTCTTGGCTCGAGCGAGCTCTGTTTTTTCTTTCTGCTGGCTCTAGCCAGGAAAAGCTAGCTCTAGCCACCAACTCATTTTCAGCATGTTTTTAAAAGATGTTTTAAGTGCATATCTTCACTCCCATCTCTTTTTGAGCATTCTTAGGCATGAATTATGAGCCGTTAAAGATTAATAAGCTAAGAAATAACATAAGTAGGTGAATTAGAAAATATGTGTTGGATCCGAGTATATGGGCAATATGAACAAGTTATGTAGCATGGAATGAATGGGAAATTAAAGTGAGAAAGCTAAGTCATGTATGGTCACATGAATGAGTAATGATGAGATACGTTGTGTTATGTGCCTTTGTGATTGTAGGTCAACGTCCGAGAAGTGATTGACCATCTACGGAACCGCTATGAGTAACGTTATCGTAAAGATACGTTCATATGAAATTATGTTCCAAATATGATATATCAAGCTATGATTTCTGAAATGAGATATGTTTCTGTGAATGAAGATCCATGTTTGAAATCTATTATGGCATCCATAGATAGTCCCAAGTCATGGGGGACGGCATGAAAATGCGGGTCCATGACAGTTACGAAATCTCGTTAGCCACTTCATTGTGGTGATATGTGTTTAATCGGTGTCCGGGACCGGTTATTCTAGTCGGAAGACGTTATGTGATATGTGATATGTTCTATGGAATATGTCATTATTATGTTCTGATATGAGATGACTATGATTATGCTATGATCTGTTTTGTACATATAAAATGTTTGGATTTCGTTCACTAACCCCTTTACCTTAATGTTATTCACTGGGTTTTAGCTCACTGTTTGTATATATATATATATGTATATAGGTGAGCATTCTGGAGTTCGAGCCCAAAGATTTTGTGGGGGACTGTGTTTCTGTTGTCAGCCAGCCTTTGTGCCTCCCGTGGAGGTTCCCGATGTAGCTTGTGTTGAGGCCATGTTGATTCTGTACATGTATATATATATATTATGAAACTTGTTGGCTGTACTTAAGAATTTGGTAATGTGTGTGGTATAATATAGGGTTGACTACTGGTTATGTAATTAAAGTTTTAAAATATACTATTTCATGTAAGTCAGCACAGCTCATTGGACAACTATAATTATGTATTTGCTTCCGCTAGCCCCTTATCATATGCTTATCTGTTCAGAGGCCTTCGGTAATCCAAGGATTACTGGCCGGTTACGATGCTGAACCTATAGAGGCGGGTTTGGGTCGTGACACAATCTGGTTGAAATCCACATCCAGGGATTTCCATTTTTCAGTCACTGATTTTATGTATAACCTGCTGCAAATTAGATTTTGTTTGGGTAGGTGGTTGTAATGTTGTTTTGTCATTGAGGTTTTGAGGGGCTTGAGTTGGAAACTTTCTAACTTTTTTTTGGGGCTTCAGAAATGCACATGATTAGTCTTGCTATGGGTGCCAACCTAGTTGGGATGCCTAGCTTGGACAATGATGCAACTTCTTTCCAAGCTTATATACCTATTGTGTTTTAATAAAATATATATTTGTTTGCTGCTAAAAAAATAAAAAATAAAAAAATCTAGGGTGTTTGTAATGTGTGCAAAAAATTGATGTGGGGTGTGAAGATTGCATTTCTGTAAATCATTCAGTTCACGGCTTGACCGTGAAAATAGTTAATCCCAATCTGAAATTATGAGTGTCTAATATTTCTCTATAAATATTGTAGGTAAGGGAGGACAACAGTCCCGGTTGGTAGCTCGAAAGAGCGTGGGTCGAATGGCCCGAAAGGGCAAAACGACGTCGTTTTGCCCTTTGTATTTTTTTTTTTTTTGATTTCAGCAGAAGGAAGACGAACGGAGGAGAAGGGAGGAGGAGAAGGGAGGGGGAGGAAGGACTGGAGGGGGCTCAACCAGGGGCGGAGGAGGGAAGGGAAGGGAAGGGGGGGAACTGGACAGGAGGGGGCTCAACCAGGGGCAGAGGAGCTGCGAGGCGCGGTGGTGCGGCGCGACGAGGTTCGACGGTCGGTGATGGGTGGAGGCTGGGAAGACGACGGCGCTGGGAAGACGACGGCGCTGGGCAGACGACGGCGCCGAGCAGCGGGGCTGGGCTGCGACGAGGACGACGGTGGGCAGACGAGGACGACCCACGGCGGGGCTGGGCTGCGACGAGGACGACGGTGGGCAGAGCTGCGACGAGCGTCGGCAGAGGCGACGGCGAGCTTCTCTGCTCTCCCTCGCGGCTCTCTCCCTCTCCCTCTCTTCTCTCCCTCTCTTCTCAAATTCGGGCCATTCGACCCTCCCAAAATTCGAGCTACCACCCTTTTCTCGGGAGGACAATTTGATCTTTTCCAAATTAACAATTTTACGTAATTAAAGAAAATGTATAAAATTATCCATAAAATATTGTGTGGATGACATTTATTTTAAGTGTAATTATAATATATCAAATTTAAGGAAATTGTTGTAGTTGGTAAGGGGAAAATACAATTGAGCCTGGATTTAGAAGGAAAAAAAAAATTATATGCAAATGGTAAACTTTATAAATATTAATAATTAAAATCTTAAATTTTTTCATGTATTGGTAAATATTTTTTTAAAATCCCACTAAATTGTAATTCTTTTTTTTATTTTTTTATTCTTTTTATCGACGAAAATCAGTTATTAGTTTAGTACCTATGGAAGTTTGTTTCTCCACCATTGCAAAGCACCAAGTGCATCTCTCCTAATTCAACTCTCCCATGTCCTTTTCCTTAATATTAAATCCTTAGAAGAGTCATGATTCCTCCTACTTTTAATATATTTTATGAATGGATAAAGATCCGTAGCTCGAATGTTTGGCTCGAAAACTGGCTCGAAATTCTTTTCTTTCTTTTTTAATTCTTTTCCTTCCCTTGCTTGCTGATCGATGAGAGAGAGGCGAGATAGAGAGAAGAGAAGAGGAAGAAAAGATGGAGAGAAGGAGGAGGAAGAGAAGCTGATCAGTGATTGCGATGAAGCTGATCGGTGATGGCGAGAAGCTGATTGCTACTATTTTGGTCTTGTTTTTGCCAAATTGCTACTGTTTTGCTGTTTTGATGCTGAAATTGGTGCTTTTTGGTGATGAAATTGGGGCAGTTTTTTTGCTGAAACTCTCTCTCTCTTCTGCACTCTTCCTCTTCCCTCTCTGCTTTGGGTTTGATTGATTTTGTTTGATTTTTTCTGGTTTGGTTTGTGGTTGTTTGGTTTTGATTTTTGATTTTTGGGTTTGATTTCTTTTTTCCAGATTTTTGGTTTAACTTTCCCAGATTTGGGTTTGATTTGGTTTTGGGTTTAATTTGTTTGATTTGTTGTTAGTTTCCCGCATTTATAAAATCGGATTGTAAGGAGTGTAGAGGGAGATGTTTTGGGTTTGAGTCTGGCAATTTTCTTCTTCTTTTGGTGAACATTTTGATGATTGTTGTCCAGAGCAATTTTCTTCTGTCAATTTTCTTCTTCTTTTGGTGAACATTTTCTTCTTCTTCTTTTAGATTGCCCAGTGGAACGAAGAAGAGGAAGCAAGAGGGAAAGAAAAAAAAATCAAAACGTGGTCGTTTCGGAAAATCGAGCCATTCGGGGCAATGGCTTTCGAGCTACCTAGCAGCTCCGTTTATGAATTTTGTCATCATGTAAAACATTTTCTCATGCATTCATTTGCCTTTATAACAATTCTCACTCTAAATAATTGATAACATTTATATCACATTATTCATAATATAATCATGATGTTCATAACAAGAATGGTTTTATAATTTTCACTTCAGGAATACATGTAGACTTCTTGTTGGCAACTTTTACAACAAGCTGGCATCACATACTACACACATGGCATAGTAACATATTTTTTTATTATTATTTTTATTTTAACGGCGGGCATAGTAACATATTTGAAATTCAAATTTATAGCATAGTTTGTTTTTGGACACTTTTTTTGATAATTGGATTTTCCTTTTCCTATATGGAACTCAAAAAAGCGGGAGTGGGCGAACCCGAAGAGAGAAGAAGTAGGTGCTTGGACTTCAGTGTACACCCTTTAGCTTAAGCACTTTTAACTTAAAAGCTTGGTTTCAACTAGTTGCTGCAGTCAAAGGGGCAACAAGATCACCCACCCACCAGAAAACGAATAAAGACCACAAGCGTTTTCCAAGAGCAACAAAGCACTTTGGTTCCATTCCACAAGTCAGGAATATAACAAGGGATCAGGAGAGGGTGAGGGGTACAAAGATACAACTTGTCTTTCTTCTTTCCCCAAACAAAGAAAGAACAAGCACAGCTAAAGCAAATCACAAATGTTCTTTAAACCAAAGTGATCAGATTAAAAAAGAAAAAAAAAATTAAAATTAAAAATTGTTTCAAATAATGCAACCCCTTCATCTGCCTTCCGGGTGTAATGGGAAAAGCTCTAGAGTCTTGTCTCCTTCCTCTTCACAGTACCTCTTGTCCTCTTCCAAGCATTTAAACTTCCAAGTCCTACACTTTCTCTTGTATGGACTATCTTCTTCTATCTCTTCTACTTGTAGTCCCTAATATATATATAGGAAGTTGCATTAAAATGTGAAAAAGTAATTTTCTGAAGAGCCGAGAAAACTGAAACTACAGAAGAGGTGTACGGAAATGGGAGACAGACAGAGACATACCCTTGTGTCGAGGGTTATAGCGGTAGTGATGGTGGTGGTGGTAATGGATGGAGTCCTAGGGCATTGGCTGAGGCCAAGACTGTTGCGCTTCTGCTTCTGCCTCTCGCGGGCCTTGTGATTTTGGAACCAGTAAAACACATTTTTTCCTTCGATCTTTCCATATTTTCCAAGTTGGGCTGTGATTTGTTCTATTTGTTGTGCATTTGGAGTCCGCGTTCCATCCCTATAAAGCATCTCTAGTATCCCTATTTGTTCCTGCGTCGGATTCCACCTTGTCCCACCAGGGTGTGTTAGTGACTCCACCGCCTACAACGAGCAACAATATCTTCTTGATTTTCTGCTTACGCATGTTATCTTATTATTTGTATGTATTTATTTACTGATTTCATTCATCACAAAAAAAATGTCAATTAAGTTCAGGCTGTTTGGTTTATAAAGATGGCACATTGAGTTTGACTTGAAATATATGTATAGATGGATACATATCGCTTCGTTTGAGAAGTCAAGTTTGGAGCTCTTTTGACTATTTTAGTTATAAAAATAAAATAAATTTTTTAATTTAATAAGACAAAACATTACATTCAATTCATAATTATTACATTATATTTTTCTTAAAAAAGTCAAAAGCTCTTTCTAAACGAGATTTTTTAACCTGAGACTAAAATAGTTAAAAAAAATTAAAAAATTTAAAAATCAACCGCCTTTCCAAACCAACTTATAGTAGATGGAAGGGGAAAATTGAGTATGATTAATCTCGCACCTGATTGGATTGTATGATCTTGTGGTGGCCAGAGGAGTATCCAAGGTTTCTGGTTGGTCCACTTTGAGGTTTAATGAAGTTCTTGAGATCGAAAGAGTGGGTGACAGTGTCGTTGTTGGCCAGCTTGGGAGCAAGAGGGTGTAAACGTTTGCAGAGGGGTTCGTGCTCCCAGCAGAATCCACGTGTGAACTGATGCACCTTCATACTTGCATCCCATCCCATGTGCTATGCTATGAAGACTGGCAATTATATACAAGTCTAAAAGAAAACAAAGTGGGAAATGAGGTGGTGCCTAGAACAACCAAGACCAAATGATTAGGTCAGGTTGACTTGAGATTTCCATATTAAAAGGAAGAAGAGAGAGAGAGAGAGGAAAGAGAGTGTGTGTCTGTCCCTTTCTAATGCTAGCAATGGTAGCTATCATGAAAATAATCATGAAAGCTTTGTGACCCTTGCATTACACTTAGAATAAAGCACCACACACTAATCAAGGTAATTCAAGAATCATAAATTTTTCATGATCATTTTCATGATAAAATTTTCATAATTCCTAACTTTTTCCCATTATTAAATTATTTCAGAAGAGTCGTGATATTCAACTTAAAAAATTAGATTTACTTATCAAGTTCAATGATTGATTAACTAATTATCTATATGTGATATTTTTTCTCTCATATGTTTTTTTAATTATCAATTAATCTTCTCATATCTATATGTAATATTAGACTAAATATTAAAATAAGATTTTATTTAAAAAATAATCATTTAAGATGTTGGGACATTTGACAATAAAAAAAAATTTTAAAAAATAGAAAAGGGGAGAGAGAAAAAGGAGACGGTAGGGGAAGTTATTAAGAAGTGTGGCATACCACATGATTGCATGTTTTTAGGTTGATACCCAAGTATTTTGTTGAAAAAATAAACAATTTTTTGAGTAATACTTTCCTCTCGCAAAAAAAATTTAAAAATTTAAAATAAATAAATTATATTTATTTTTAATATAACTCATATTTAAATATTTTCTAATTTTCTAAACTTATTACATTGGTTATTTTGAGAAATAGTTAAAAGTTATGTTTCAACTTTTAATCCATTTTGACTCTCATCATCTTTTATATTTTTTACATAATTTTTTAAAAAAAATTTAAAAAAAAAAAATTTAAAAATTAACTTTTAACTATCTCTTAAAATACCCCCATCACCTTTAGAGGAGAGATGATGAATGAGCTTACGGGTAAGTGAGTGTGTGCGCATTTGCGTGTGCGTTGGGCAGTCTAATCGGATCTTTTTTGTTGCTTTCATGATAAGGTGTCCATGCTTTTCGGTGGCCACTCTCTATAAAGTGGAGATGAGGGTAGAGAACCAAAAAGGAGATTCCTCCAATCCTAAAATTTGAAAATGGAAACCCTTTCGCATTTTAAGATACGGATGTGGGTGAGAAGAGCAATTGAATGAATGCCGTTCTTAGTGGTAGAGAATTTTGAAAAAACAAAAACAAAACATAGCCAAATCTCATCTATTTGATACTCATATCTCAATTTTTTATTTTATTTTTTTATTTTACCCTCAGTTTGTTTGTACTAAAAATATTTTATACTTTTTGGTGTTTGATATAATAAAAATAAAAGTTAACGGAAAATATTTTTCATGGTAAACAGGAAAACAAGTCTATATAGAGAGAAAGAAAAATGATATACAAATATATTTTTTAAATTCACTTTCTAGTTCTAATGATGTGTAACTAATATGAGTTGCTTTAGATATTCTAATGCGTAAATTACAAATACACTTTCTGAGATTTGTTTAAAATATGATTTACCCTCCCGTGATTTTGAAAATTACATACTGCCTCTTGAAACTTTTAATTTCATAAAAAATGACTAATTTTATTAATAAATTATCAAGCCAAATTAATAGTTTTTAATGATGTCAGAAATTTATTACAATTAATAATTTAGGTATTTTTATCATCATTGTACAAGAGAACAATTACGAATTTTATTTTTTCAGTTAATTATGTTAAACAAAAAATTATGACAAGAGGGTATTTGTAATTTTTTGAATCATAGAAAACAATTTATATTTTAAACAAATCTCAATGAGTGTATTTGTAATTAATCCTTTTATAATAGAATATCGCATCATTGGGTTTGAAATGTGGGTATAATTTTTTAGCCTAACTAACACCACCCGGACATAAAATATTTTTTACTTTTAAAAGTCGAAAAACGTTTTTCAAACTAAAATCTTACTAATGTTACCACACTACCACCATCACTTTCACCTCAATGACCACACCACCATCACAAAATTTTCAAATAGTCCAAACTCACCACACTCACCTTTTATTTATTTTTATTTTTTATTTTTATAAGGATTGGATTCTTTCAAGTTGGCTCTCTCAATTTGAAAAAACGTTTGGACATAGTAGACCATTTTAGGACCCATTTAGGTGATCTGAACCGTTCACTTTTTAATACTCGTTGAGTAAAATATTTGTGCAAAAAATTAAGATTATCTGACATCAATATTTTTTTAATCACATTTCCATTAAAAAATGAAAATGGCTACTCCTGAAATCATAATTGCCATTCATTTTTTAGAAATAAATTTAATTCAAATGTATAACTACCAATGTCCGATTATCTTAATTTTTTACATAAATATTCTACCCAACAAGTTCTAATAATTGAATGGTTCAAATTATTGAGATTGGTATCAAAATGGGCCCATCACGTCAAAATGCTCTCTCAAATTACATGACAAATTTTAGAGGATCCAATCCCTTTTTATATCCCAAAATCTTGATTCTAAACCCAACACTGGAATTTTGTTCAAACATTAATTAGTGGGAAAATTATATAAAAAGAATAACCACAAGATTTGAGTCTTATAATAAAATAAATTTTTAAATATAATTTTATCAATTTAAATCTTAATATTTTGATTTATTTTTAATCTAACTTATTCACCTATTTGTGTTAAATAAAATTAATGAAAAAAGAGTAATTTAGTCATTAAATTCAATGTAAGTGTATCAAAAAAGTTTAAAATACCCATTTCTATTAGTTTAATGACTAAAGTACATATTTTACAACTAATTTTACTTGAGAAAAATAGCCGAATGCTTTAGAGTGAAAATAAATTAAAAAATTAAGGTTTAAATTAATAAAGTTAAAAACTTAGAATTTATTTTGTTATACAGTTAAAACTTTGTGTTTTTTTTTCCTTAATTAATTGGTGATTGATGATTTAAAATGCAAATGTATGGAGAAAAAATAAATAAACAAATAATTTATATTTTTAATTTTATAGTTTGACTCAAATTTTAATTTAATTCCTATTGTTTCAAACTGAAAATTTTTATCTATACACATTAAGTTTAGTTTTAATTTGGTCATTTTTAATTTAATTCCTATTGTTTCAAACTGAAAATTTTTATCTATACACATTAAGTTTAGTTTTAATTTGGTCATTCTATTCAAATTAATGGTTAAAAATAACGATTTTAGAGTACTTGTCAATCTCTTGAAATGTATACGTGAAAAAAATTAACGAAATGAAATTAAAACTAAGTATAAACTTGAATTAAACTAATATATATATATATATAATTTATAAATAAAAAAAAAAGGAATAATTACACTGACCCCTTTTCTATATCTCTGAAATATTACACTAACACTCCCTGTATTCTCTGAAATATCACTATCTTCCATTACTTGTAGCTTAAAGGTATCAATCTCACCCATACATGGTTGACTAATGGAAACGGTTGATATCATCAAACATATCTAAAATACCCATTTTACCCTTCTGTACACTGCCCTTAAACCACTACCTAACCTCCATTACAGAACCTTCATTAATGATCACCAGTGGAACAATTAACCGTAATGCCAAATACAAATTGACACAACACTAAGGTCTCGGGAAGTTAATTATTTTAGTTAATTTTTTAATTTTTTTAATTTGGTTAAAAAAGTTATGTGAGAAAAAAAATAAAATGTTTATAAATTGGATGTAACGTTTTATCTTACTAACTATTTTAACTTATTTTATCTTTATTGACTATTTTAGCCCAAGCAAGGTCTAAATAAACAATTAAGTTAATCAATTGAAAGGGTGATTATTGTGGTACTCTAGAAATACAACCATGCAGTGGTTTATGGTATTATGATTGGTGAAGAAGGTGAAATATTATAGTTTTGTGTTGGACGATTGAGGAACATGAAAGAACATTGTAAATGATGATTAATGAAAGAATATAGACATGTAGTACTCCGAAAGTACCTAATAATTTTCCCAATTGAAGACCCATTGTGATTGAAGAGATTGGTTCAATTTTCTATACGTACATATATGTATGTATGAACTTGTATTACTATGAACTTGCAAAATTTAAGCTTATTTGTAATCATCAGATGATCGTGTTTAAGATTTGTTTTGTCCAGCAATTCACAAAGGTTACACAATAGGTGATGATTTGCATTTCTAAACTCATTCATACCATATTGTGATGTCACGCTCTAAAACCCAATATTAAAAACTTTTTTTTTTTTTTTTTTTTTTTTTTTGACTTATTCACAATAAGATGGTCTCGTTCATGATTTGTGGTATCTAACAAATCACAATGGTCACACCCTAGGTGGCGATTTTCATTTTTGGACTCATTCATGCCATTGTAGCCATAGTAGGTGAAAAATCTAAAGTTCTGTGATTCATGACCTATAATAATGTTCAATTCACCAAATTCCCAAACAATGGACAATCTAAATCGTCAAGCCAAGAGGGATCTGAACATCAAACAAAGAGGCCCAAACAAAGGTAATGGAGAGGCACAAACAATGGTTGTGAACAACAATCTAGATATGGACCGGCAAGCCATAAACAAGCGTCTAAGACTAGGAGATTGGTGGTGGCAACAACAATTTCGTGTGAAAAGGGTAAAAGCGGCACTAGCGGATGCGATTTAAGCAGGGCCAGTGGAGAAAGTTATGGAAAGAGAAACTTAAATTAAGGTTTTTAAGCTTATAAGATTGTTTTTGACCATTTATATGACAATTCTTTTCCTTATTTTTCTGAGAGTAAATTATAAATACATCTTCTGAAATTTACTTAAAATATGAATTGCTTCTTATAGTTTAAAAAATTACAAATACTTTCCTATCAGAATTTTTTATTTAACAGAATTAATTGAAAAAGTAAAATTCTAACTATTCACCTATACGATAATAAAATTATCTGAATTATTAATTGAAATAAAATTTTAACATTATTAAAAACTGTTAATTAACTTAATGATTTATTAATAAAAGAACCTATTTGTTATGAAATTAAAAACCTTATGAGACATAATGTAATTTCTAGAATTACAAGAGATAATTTGTAATTTAAGTAAATCTCAAGAAGTGGGTTTGTAATTTACTTTTTTCCTAAAATTATAAATCCTTGGATCCTTACCTGGCAAAGCAAACTTTTGGATGGTCAAGAAGTTAGCAAAAAAAAATTTAGAGGGATTTATTCCTAATTTTCTTTAATTTTTATGTTGAGTACTTTGAATTTGTTCACCCCCCTCCTTGAAAAAAAAAAAAAAAAAAAAAAAAAAAAAAAAAAAAAAAAAACCTATTTTTGTTTAAGATGCATGTTTGATTAGATTGGGTAAGATTAGCAGTATGGTAGGTTTGAGCGATGAGATTATTAGTATAATGGTATTAAATTAAAATAAATTGCCTTTATTTGTATATTAGCGTGGTTTCTTAGTTAGGTTGGGATATTATAAAATTAAGTGAAAATTATTATTATGTAAAAAGTAATTTTGCTTTTGTAAAATACTAGCAATTGACCGGTGTGATGCATAGGTTTATTTTTTTAATTTTTTTTTTTCAAAAAAATATTTTATGTTAGGATGTATGTGTTATAAATAATATTAATTTTAATTTAAAATTAAAGTGTGATTCTAATTATTTATTTTGATAATTTTACGCGCTATCATTCTATAAAAATATTACTTGAATATTTATATATAATAATTTTAGCTAAATTATTTGTGTATTTTGATAATTTTAATCCTACCGTGCTATAAAAGTGTAATTATCATATAATTACAAGATATATATATATATATTAATTAAATTATAAGATAGTAAAATAAGCACTCATTTTAATATTAAAAATAATAATTAAATTGAAAGAACAAAAAATAAATTTAATATAAAAATAATAATAATTAAATATAAAATAAAAATAAATAATATAAAAAGATCAAAATAATAAAAATAATAAAAAAATAAAAACATGGACACTAAAAAATAGAATCCTTCTGAACAATCATTTTAATATTAAAATAAATAATAATAACAATAATTAAATATAAAAATAAAAAATAAAACAAATCATAAATAAATAAAAATAATTAAATTAATAATTAAATAATTAAATATAAAATTTATTTAAAAAAATAAATATAAATATGTTGCAACTTGATTAAGAATAAAATATATAGATTAATTATATAAAGTATCGATTTTTTCCTTTAATATTCTTTTTGAATTATTCATACGTACTGCATATTGATATATAAAATTTAAATTAAATATAAATGTGTCATAATAAAAAAATTCAAGTTAAATAAAAAACTCAATATAAATTAATATTAAGATATTAATAAGGTAGTCAAAAAACAAAAACAAAAAATATCTTTAATATTTAATAAAAAAAATTAATTTCCTAGGCCCTGTTTGTTTGGGGTTATAGGGAGGAGATTGGATTTGATAGTGAAGTGGGACTACTATATAGAGTGTTTGTTTTGAGAGATGGGGAAAGGACTCCTAATCCCTTGGTATTAGTAAAGGCCTTGGAAGAGAGATTGGGAAGGAGGTAGAGATGGTATCAAAAAAATATTGAAGGGATTAGAATTTTTTTTTATTTTTTTATTTTTTATATATTGGAAATTTTTTTAAAAATATTAATGTTTAATTTTTTATATTTTTTTATTTGTTTTATTATTTTATATATAAATAATTTAACAATTCCTACACTAACAACTATCATCAAAACAAACACAATTTTACTTAATCTCCTCACTATCAATCCCCTCACTAACAATCCTCTCACTATTAATCCCTTTCATTCTACCTCTGAAAACAAACGGAACCTAGTGTATTAATTCTACAAGTAGTTCACTGTGGCACTTTTAAAAATAAATAAATAAATAAAGTTATATACCACACAAGAAAGAGAAAAAAAAAATGAGAGTAAACATTACTTTTAGGGTAAATTACATTTACCTCCCCTGAGGTTTCTGACAAATACAGGAACCTCCCCTATGGTTTGAATAATTACAGTAACCTCCCTTACTTTATCTGACAATGTCAAAATACCCCCAAAATTTGACTGCCGTTTATGTACCTAACCGACCCTGCTGATGTCATCCACTATAAACACAAAAATACCTATAATGCCCTCAAGTGCCTATAATGTCTATAATGTAAATACTAAAGTGTCCAATGTAAACATTATTTTTTTATTTTTTATTTTTTATTTTAAATATATTTTTTTTATTTAAATATTTTATTTTATTTTGTAAATATTTTAATATTTTAATTTTAAGATTTTAAACTCAAAACACAATTTCACACTCAAATCGTAACTAAACACAACTTAAAACTCAATTCAAAAATTATTTTCAAACCTTATAACCAAACACATAACTCGAAACTCCACACTATTTTCGAAACTCTACACTCAAATCATAACAAAACACATAACAAAAAAATTAAAATATTTAAAAATATATTTATAAAATAAAATAAAATTTTTAAAATTTGTTAATATTTAACATAAGTTTGTATTTTTTTTAAGTTTGTGTTTGGTTATGAGTTTTGAAAATAATTTTTGAATTAGCCAACACAATCATAAAACTCAATTCAAAAATTATTTTCAAATATCATAACAAAACACATAACTCGAAACTCTACACTATTTTCAAAATTCTACATTCAAATCATAACAAAACACATAAAAAAAAATTAAAATATTTAAAAATATATTTATAAAATAAAATAATATTTTAAAAAAAAATTAATATTTAAAAAAATATATTTAACATAAGTTTGTATTTTTTTAAGTTTGTGTTTGGTTATGAGTTTTGAAAATAATTCTTGAATTGACCAACACAACCATAAAACTCAATTCAAAAATTATTTTCAAACATCATAACCAAACACATAACTCGAAACTCCACACTATTTTCAAAACTCTACACTCAAATCATAACAAAACACATAAAAAAAAATTAAAATATTTAAAAATATATTTATAAAATAAAATAAAATATTTAAAATAAAAAAAATTTAATATTTAAAACATATATTTAACATAAGTTTGTATTTTTTAAGTTTGTGTTTAGTTATGAGTTTTGAAAATAATTTTTGAATTGACCAACACAACCATAAAACTCAATTCAAAAATTATTTTCAAACCTCATAACCAAAGACATAACTTGAAACTCCACACTATTTTCAAAACTCTATATTTGGTTAAGACTCTATGAGTTTTGAAAAGATTTTTGAAAATTTCTAATTGGAATTGTAATTCTAAAAGAAAACCAAACATGTTTCTAAAAAAAATATTTTTTCGGAACATGTTTGTACTCAAAACTCAATTAAAAAATTATTTTCAAAAACTCATAACTAAATACAAATTTAGAACTCAATTCAAAATTTAAAACCAAACTTTTTCCAAAAGTCTATTTTAAAAGAAAAAATTAAAAAAAAATACTTTATTTTTTAAAATTATTTTTAGAATCATGATTTGAGTGTGGAGTCGTATTTTGAGTTATGAGTTTTGAAAAGAAAAAATTTATTTGGTTATAAGTTTTGAAATTTTTTGAAATTATTTTTTTAGGGTAAATATTTTATATTTTAAATATTTTTTATTTATTTTAATGTGCATTATATTTCATACATTTATGTGTTGTATTTTTTAATATTTTAAATGTATCATTTTTATTATAAATATTTTTAAATTATTTTATTTTATTTTATGGTTGTGTTGGTCAAAGCAAGGGATTTTTTCGTCTTTTACTTTTGGCAGTGATGTTGGTCTTAAAGAAAAGGTTTTTTCGTCTTTTTGCAGGTAAAAGCAAGGGTAATATGGTCATTTTATATAAAATATTAACGTCGTTTGTGCAAAATAGACAGAATGGGGGAATCTTGACATTGTCAGGTAAAGTAGGGGAGGTTACTGTAATTATTCAAACCACAGGGGACGTCCCTGTATTTGTCAGAAACCTGAGGGGAGGTAAATGTAATTTACCCTTACTTGTAATAATATATTATAGGAGGCAAATTAGATTAACAATCTCACCTCCTACTAGGCAAATTACACAAGTAAACAATTAAGCTGCTTATTTTAACTTTTAACTTTTAGCTTAATTTAAACTAAAATATTATGTTTAGTACAGCTTAAGTTAACTAGCTTATAGCTTAAATCAAGCTATTTCTCAGCTTATCTCAAAAGCTAGTCAAGGGATGCTTAAATTTTTAACTTAAGCGCACAGCTGGTATGGGGGGTTAAAATTACTTAAATGCCCTCGTCAATTCCCAAATATTAATATTAATTAAAAAAATAAAAAATTGTATATCTTTGAAGAAAAAGAAAAAAATCAATATTAATTGAAAAATAAATAAAAATTGGTATTAATTATTAATAAATTCATATTGTATATTTTTATATTAATTAAAAAATAAAAAATTGTATATTTCTAAAGAAAAAGAAAAAAAATCAATATTAATTGGTATTAATTATTAATAAATTAATATTGTATACTTTTGTAATGAATTAATTATTAATTGATACTAATTAATAACAATTGCTGATTATTAATATTAATTGATATAATAAAAATTAAATATTAATATTAATTGATACTAATTAATAATTTTAGTATTAATTGAGACTAATTAAGCCATTAATTGATACTAATTAATAATTTTAGTATTAATTGATACTAATTAAGCAATTAATTGATACTAATTAATTGATAATGGAAAATAATTGTGACAATAATACTTCCATTACATTTTTAGCAAATGTATCAATTTTTATATTAATTGATACTAATTAATATTAATTATATTAACTTTTTATTAATGAAATATTGTTTTTTAAACTAAAATTGAAAAAAAATGACAAAATAATCATTTTTAAATCATATAAGAGCAGAAATGACAATTATACATTAAAAAGTTATTTTATAGCTTATTAACCAAACACTACTCTGCTGCTTAAATTCATAATCTCACAGCTACAACAAACAGGTTAACAGCTTATCTTCACAGTTATAAGCCATAATCTTTAAGCTATAATCTATAATCACTTTTCTACAACTCTACCAAATGGGGCCAATATCACATGATTACTCCATAATATTTCAAGACGAATGAATTTCCTATAGAAATAAGCAAAGTAAACCAAAACTTGAATGGAGAGGACAGTTAGCATAGTGATCCATATAGTTGTCCTTTGAGACAGTGAAGGTCAGAAGTTTAAGATTCTTGTCGATGGAACTTCCGCGGCCTTTTCGTTGTTATCTAACTTTTTAACCTACTAACATCCTATATATGACTCCCCAAAAAAAAAAAAAAAATTACACAAACTTGAATGGAGAGGGAGAGAGAGAGAGAGAGAGAGGGAGAACAGTATATTGCCCATTACTAGAATAGGGTAATGAATTCCCAAGACAATTACATCAGTTGAGAGAGTTTTACATAATAGTTTATTTTTTTGTAAGCAGATTTGAAAATTCAGTTGGTGGTGGGTGCTCTTATAATAAGTCAACTACCTACACTCTAGAAGAGATTAAACAAACAGTCTGTCTAGTTTCGGGTCCAATGTTGGTAGTAAACCCACAGGTTTTTGGGTCATGTTGGTAGACCCAACACCAGTTATTGGGCTATAAATAAAAAAATTAAAAAATAAAAATATTTTGTTCTTCCTAGAAACATGGACACTACTTATGAACAAAAAAGAACAAGTTTTCAGTAACATTTCAAGAGTGGCACAAACATTATATGAACAACATAGAATCCTTCTGAAATTTACAATATACTGGAAGCCACAATTAACTTATACTGAAACAAAACAAAAAAAGGATCATAAGCAAGAGACTTCGTTTAGTAGTTCGTATCAAAGAGTTAAGTCAAATATATACACAAAAATAGCAGCGGGCAGTTTTTCGAATTACCTCGAACCAAAGTCGATTACTCTTTTGCTTGGGAAGCAGGTGATGGTGGCTATAATCTTGGGGCTAAAGTTCAGCAGTGATAAGGAGCTCTCAAGAAGTAATACAATACTAGTGGTGGTGGTAGTGAGCTGCCTCTATGTTGCAGCTTTCGGATGGTCATGGGGCTCGCTGGGCTGGATGGTAACAAGTGAGATATTTTCATTAGAAACCAGATCAGCTGGACAGAGCATCACAGTAGCATTAAACCTGGCCAGTCTTTCCTTTCCCCCCTCAGTGATTTCCTGTCTGGGATTTTCCTCAATTCTTGGACAGCTGGATTACAGTGATGTCAATCTGTGTCTACATCTTCCTACCTGAAACCGAGGGAGTCCCTGTTGATCAGAGATGAAATTCTTGTGGAGAAAGCATTTGTTCTGGAAGAGAATTGTACCTAGGTATCCAGATGTCAATTAGAGCAATGGTTACACAAAGCAATTCAATGGAATCGGGTAAAACATTTATACTAAGCTGCTAGCTAACGAGAAGATGTACTTTGAAAATCAGGGGTATAAAAACAGACTAGATTAGTTGTGCATCTATGACTCTTAATATTGCAACTGCCGTAAATAAATAAATAATAGATATAATGCTTTTTGTGAAACACAATATGTGATACTGTGACGGGAGAAGCTGATGAGAATAGTTTACACCATGTGTTTCAGAAAAACTGAAAAATTATCAATATGAAGTTCATTGATATTACCGAGTATAATTTTCATGGTTAACATGAAAAGGTACCAAGAATATTGAAGATGAAAAAGGTTTCTTACTTGTGTATAATTTCCATGGTTAACATGAAAAGGTACCAAGAATATTGAAGATGAAAAAGGTATCTTACTTTAGCAAAAGAATACCCGCAACAGAGAATACAATCATAGTCAACCAATTTCCTAGAAAGTGATTTCAAGCAAAAAAGAAACTTACCAGGCTCCAGCAGGGCTTCCATTTATATCCTGTAATCCATCATTTCATCCAGATCCATACAAAAATTAGTTGCAGCTCTATCTAACTATTGTCAGACCAAGTTTCCACAATACCAAAAACGGGGGTCATATTCTAATCAAGTGCCAAGCAAAGATTTTTCACATTCGTTTATAACAATGATGAAAAAACAAAAAGAAAAAATTTCAGAACGAAGATTTCCATTCCATCTATCATATGTCATCAGAGGTAAACTAGTCCTGTATTTGCAGAATATAACTATTCACTTGACTCCAAAGATGAAACTAACCAATCTATAGCTAGTCACAACAACAAATTAATGATTACTTAGAAACTTCTTTGCCCACCATTCAGACTTGCACATTTCAAACTACATACTCTAACCAGTATGAGCTCAAAATTAGAAGATGTTTTACCTTCCAAACAAATATTGACAACAATCCAAACTAAAGAAAACTGAAAACATAATAACACAAACAACTAGGATGACAAAACTTGCAAAGAAACTTCACAAAAGAAGCAACAAAAATGCCAACACTAGCAAACTCAATAAAATTCCTAAAAGGCAATTTGGCAATCAAGTAGAACATCTTGCATCACTTATAAAGAAAGTCCACGTAATTGCCATTATCTCAATTAGAATTACTCAAAACTAGGGCAACTGGTTTAGAGATTTCTGTGTCATAAACGACAGAGTCACCTAATGAGCCTGACATAAATGTCATGATAATCACTTGCATATAAACACACATTAAATGCTTACCCTGACCTGAAAAAATCAATCCTTAAATAAGAGTAGGAAAGGAAGGAAGAAAATCTTTTATTTAAAAAAGTACAAGATGTCTTGTGAAATAAAAACAGTGAAGAAAAGGAGTAGTCCTCAAAAGGATTATTTGTCATCTCTCCAAAACCTAATGACCTTATACATACCACAGAAAATCAAACAGACAATTGGAGACAACAATTGTAACTTAATGATTTTCACAGGGATGGTAATAGCTGTAGTGCATTCCAACATCAGCAACTCTTCGGTGATGGGTACTCTTGCTAAGAATGACTAAGATGATTTGTTTACGCGCATGTACTAGTATTTCTGCCATTTCCCAATTCCTCTTAACTATGTGTCTTCATCATTGTCAGTATTTCACTCTAATTTACTGAATTTTTCAATTTCCATCACAGAAACAGAAAACCAAAGACTGGATACAAAAAAAAAAAAAAAAAATCAAAAGTCAGATCAACTTCAATATATAATTGTATCCACAAGCCCAACAGCAGTGAATTCCCCTATGTTCACCTGACACACCAGTAAAGTATAATGGCAATATACATCATCACTGAATGATGAGCCTCAACATGCTGTTTGGGGCAAATATATAAACTACTGTTCCATATTTGAAAGCAACAGTACATCAGTTTTTAATTTATTCACACGGTCCCCTTTACAAAAAGCATATTAACAGACTGTCATCTGCTTTGAAAAACAAGATGTACCTGAGACTGAGCACAATCCTCCTATCCTGGCACATATTAAACATATATTGTCCGGCACGTCATGAGGAGAATAACATTATTGCCATATATATCATACAGGTCACCATAGTCGAACTTTACTAAAAAAACTATTTTCAAAGAACCACATGACACTCAGGAATATAACAACAGGAATTTTGGAAACAAAAAGTTGTGCTTTATACAAATAGTTAATTACATGGGCAGAAATATCACCTTGATATCCAGATGGAGTACTTCACAGTCCAGCATTTTATGGACAGGGTTACCACATACAATATATTTTCTTCCCTACCAACTAAACGTTTTGCGAAATGAAAGAACAACTAAAATCAATCAATGTTGTGAATACAAATTGTAGAATTATATTAAGTTGAACATAAAATTAAAAAAAAAATAAAAAAAAAAAAGGGAAGACCAATAATCAGGATAGTTGAAAGAGAGCTGTCACACTATACCCATGGCACAATGACACTTACGGTTCTCTAAGAGTTCAAACAAATGATTATCCTAACTAATCAAAAGTTCGTACTCAACAAAAACAACCCAACATTTTATGCTTCAAATGCAAATATAACTTCTTCTTTTTTTTTTACCGCACAAATTGTATTGCATCAGTAACCACCACTGAGGAACATTGACCCATAATCCAGCTCTCATACATTCTCAATTTATATCATCTATACTATTATTAAAAGGGACTTCTCCTTATGAACATGCCAAACCAAGGTTTTAAAAAACGGCTGCAACTCTTACGTAACGGCATTACGTAACGATTGTGGTAGTTACCGCCACCCGTTATAGCCGCTTTTGCAGTGTGATTGAGATTCACAAGTGTGTCAGCCGTAGCGGCCACTATAGCGGTCGTAACGGTGCCGTAATGGCCTGTTACGCACCGTTACATAACGGTTCCAAATTACTTGTTTCGAAAAAAAAACACAAAAAAAACACAAAAAAAAAAAAAAAAGGTTAAAAATGGGGAAAGAGAGGTAGAGAGAGAAGAGGAAAAATGGAGAAGCAAGAGATAGAGAGAGAGAAGAGGGAAGATGATGAACATGTTATTGATTTGTTAAAACTGTAAGACCTATGCTATTCTATTCAGCTGCTATCACTCAACCATTTTGCTTATGTATGTCTATCTATATATTGTTTGAAAATAATAATAATAATAATAATAATAATAATAAATGTGGTCATTATCTATTTGGCTTGATTAAAATATATATATATATATAGGGTTTTATTTATTCTCTTACTTTTGTCATTGTTTATCTTATATATAATAGTTAATGATTGATTTTTTACATAATATAAAGTCATTAATTATTAAAATAAAATGTAAAAAACTCAGTTTATAGTGATTTAAAAATATGAAACATATTGGATCAAATTTAAAAATTTACAAAAATTGATTAATATTTATTTTAAAACCGAATAAATACCAATAAATATGATCATGGAAAAAGAATATGCATATTGGTAAGTTTTTTTCAAATTGTGCGAAAAATAAAAAAATTCACGGTTCCGGTTACCGCAACCGTTACGCTACGGCCTTTACACCCCACAACCGCAACCACGTTACCACCACCGTTACAGCGACCGCAACCGCTTTTCAGAACCTTGTGCCAAACTAAACGCAAACAATTGAGAATTTCATAACTGACCAAATTATTCCCACAATCCAACACTCACTCACTCCCTCTCACTACTGATATACAGGACAATTTACAGCCAACAAATCTGCTGGGACACAAGGCCAACTAGGAATCTACAATATAGTTACCAATGAATAGTAGAGCATCTGCACATTCACAAGAACCCTATGAAATTTTCAAGCAAATCTAAACTGTACAGACCAATCATCATGAGAATAAAATGTGCCAAAATAAAGGATTAGAGACACAGAACATCTAAATAATATGGCTATAAAATCAGCCTGAATGCAATTCTTTCTCAGAGGCATTTCTAACAGTCATTAGAGCCAGACAATTTGTTTAGGTGAGTGACAAAAAAATACCACCACCTCCCAATTTCCAGATGCTCATTGGGACCTGACAAGGTTAGTACAGGTTCCATGGAGCAAGCACTGACATCTACCACAACATGATAATACAATATCCTAATCATGAGAGAAAACTACAATTTCAACCAGTCCATCAAAATACAACATGAAGCAAGTTCTGAATGGAGTTATACCAAGAAAGGACACCCAAAAAAAAAACCACACTCATCATCCGCTGCAATCTCTGCGCTTTTCGAAAGTGCAAATGAGTTCACTGTTTAAATTATTTTTTTGCAACATGCAGGTCATTAAGCTAACCAAATTTCCTTCCAATCTAATTTAAGCACATGTGAATAATTATCATAAGCATAAATCACAAAATTTAACAATTATTTTCCTGGTAAAAGTCTCAAGCTGAAATTTTTATTCCAATATAAAATTCATAGCTAGATACATCGATTTATACGAAATCACCTACACTAAACATGAAGGCAACATCGTAGTACAAGGAAATATGAAATACCAAATGCTACAAACAGACAGACACTGAAAAGAATACCCAATAACCACGCACACCCCATTTCTGATCGATCACACATTGATCATATCAAGACTATTAGACTACACGAATATACACTGACAATATAAGACTATCAGAAACCTAAACTTCTTCTTCGATAGTTAAATCTACTAGATTTCCAAGCAACAATTGATATTTATTCTTTGTCGCTCAACAGAAAAAGGAAAGATATACCGAACATTAAGCTTCACTTCCATGGCATCATTTGCTTCGCACTCAACCTTCCTCTTGAAAAAATAAAGGAAGAGACCTTGAGTAATAAAGCAAACCATCATCAACTCAACTCCCTCCTTCAGATCCACCATTTCCATAACATTTTGCATCCAAAATTAGGGCAAATCAAGCCCTAGCAATCGACGTAGATCACTCGTCGCGGCATCGTTTTTCTCCTTCTTCGAAAAGAAAGCCGGAAATGGAACCGAACTCGGCGGCGGCGAGGCCAAAAAAACCGCCGATCCGGCGTAGATTCCGTCCACAACCTTCAAATCGGAAACTTTA
Source organism: Camellia oleifera (assembly GCA_022316695.1). NCBI lineage: Eukaryota > Viridiplantae > Streptophyta > Magnoliopsida > Ericales > Theaceae > Camellia > Camellia oleifera. Next base: position 32,678,818 of record CM039311.1, read on the forward strand.
ATCTGCTTCTGAACGGTTTCGGGATCAGGACCCAACCGATCCGTGGAGCAGAGGACCAAATCCTCGTCACCGAACACGAGACCGTTCTTCTTCGCCGCCGCGGGGGTCAATTCCTCGCCGCGCTTGAGGATCTTGACCTGGCCCATGACGAGATTCTTGGAGGGAAAATTCGCAACCACCGCCTGATCTGGGAGTCGGGTTCGATCCGGAGACCCCACGGGGCTTCGCTTACGGCGGCGAGGGCGGTTCGAATTGGGGCGGGGTTTGAAGGGAGGGGAGGAGAGGTGTTGGGAGTGGAAGCTATTGGGGAGGAGGAGGCAATCTTGAGATCGGAGAACGGCGGTTGTCGCCATTTCTAGAGAGAGAGAGAAGGGGGGGTGGGGGGGATTTCGTTGGAAAGGGAAGATTGGTGTTTGGGTAACGTGAAATGTGAGAGGAGCAGGATTGGTATATAAAATAGAGAGAGGTTTGTGTTTGTAGGTCGGTTTTGATTGTGAACCGCCGCGGTATGGTCTGTGTTGACATTGTCACCGCCTTGATTTTAATTTTGGGGTAAATTACACGACAACGCCATCATGCCTGGTTCAATTACATTTCATTTTTTTGATATTTTGAAAATCATATTTTTATTTATGTGATTAATAGTCTAATTTCACAATATTTGTTTATATGAAAAGTAATCATTCTTAGTAAAAAAAAATAGATAAAATTATATTAGAATAAAAAAATAAAGCAAAGAAAAGGGGAAAAAAAAAAAAAAAGCAAACAAAGAAAGTAAAACAAAGTAAGAAAAGAGAGAGAGTGCATAAATTCAATAGTTTCATTTTGTCTAAATTATTACAATGATAAAGGATTTGTGTAATTTCTCAAATGTCAAAGATGGTATGCATTAAATCTAAAATTCAGGAGATGTAAATGTAATTTACACTTCATTTTATTTACAAGCCAACTATGCTCTCATTTATTGGCTTATTAATTTATCCCGTTTGAGTAATACACTTTTTAGTTTTAAAGTTAAAAAATTATTAACTATAAAAAAAAGTCAAAAATTATATTTTTTCTCTACTTTATATATATTATTTTGTAAAAAATTAAAAAATTATCTCCAAACATATTAATTTTTTTATCTCATATTTTAGCAAAAAAATCAAAAAGTTTCAGAATAATCTTTTTAATTTAAAAGTCAAAAAGTCATTAAAAAAAATCAAAAAGCCATTAAAAAAATCAAAAAGCAAACAAGTTATACCAAAAAATCAAAAATTTATTTTTCTCTCTACTTTTTGCACATATTTTCGTAACAAGCTAAAAAAAATGGGAAAAGCGGGGGAGCGCGAATCGGGGGAGCGCGAATCCCCCGAAATTGCCATTTTCGGAAAAAAAAAAAAAAAAAAAGCAAGGCAAGTGAAAAAAAAAAAAAAAACAGTTTACTTAAAATGGAAATTAGGGGGATTCGGGGGAGGGAAATTCGAGCTACGTAGCGGAACTGAAAAAAAAATCCCAAACATATTCTGTGTATTTGGTTTGAGTTTTTTGGACTAAGTTTTTTAATTTTCGTATTTTTTTGTTTTTAGTGAATATTTTTAAAATTTTAAACAATTTTTTTTACTTTTTTAAATATACCTTACTTAAATGTATCTAAAAAATAAAAAATTTGTGAAAACATATTTTAAAAAAATAATAAATACAAAAAATATAATAAACTCTCTTTTTTTTTTTGTATTTTTATATTTTTGGTATTTGGTGAATTTTTAAAAGATTTTTTTCACAAAAATTATACATTTTATGTGTATTTATGTTAGGCGTGTCTAAATATTAAAAAAAAATTGCTTAAAATATTAAAAAAATTTCAAGAAAAACAAAAAAGAAATGAAAAATAAGAACGTAGAATTTTTCTGAAAAGTATTTTTGGAAAACCAAAAACAAGCAAAGTGATTAATTTTTTTTTTTACCACATATTTTAGTGAACATACTCATTCTTCTTGTTGAGGGATTTCCGGTTGGGCTGGAATGTTCCGACCTTTCCAACGGGGTCTGCCACGGCCTCTAATACGCTCGGACATCCTATAAGAAATAGAGGTGATATTAAGCTCACGACTCACTTTCCACAGTTAAAATGTCCCACTCAAAATCTATATACATTACACACACTCCAAACACGTGTCTATACATGCACCTACGTTCACGTAAAACAAACCACATAGACACATAGTCACATAAAGCACATGCGGGTCACCCTCCCAGGATACCAGCCAGTTTCATGGCAATCAAGGACTTCCAAATGGAAAGTGCATTGATCAAGTGTCTTTCCAAAACGATCTTGATGAATGCAATGGATAACAGTTGTATCTTAGAAGTTTAACCCCATACACATTTAACCACATAAACACACAGGGTATACAAAATACAAAGGCGTCCACTTCTATCCTACTGAACTTATGGTAACATACGCTACTTTCCACGAGCCCAAGGTGTTCAAACCTAGTCAGCTCTGATACTAATTTGTAACGCCCTGAAATATCATACCAGAACATACCACAACCAAGTATAACAAAACACAATTAAGTCATCTTTCTCATTGAACTATAGTTTAGAATTACAATTTCCAAGGTCTACACATTAAAGACAATTCATGTCCATTACCAAGTTCAATAAACTAGAAGACAATTCAAAAGACATTGTCATTAAGGCATACAATAATTCAAAGGGTTGCCTTAGACAACAAAATAGATTCCAAATGCTAAACACAACAGCTTTAAGTCTTCAAAATTACATATCCTTGAGCTACATCTCCTAACCAAAAACAAAATGCAAACTTTGAATTACTACAATGGTGGCACATCACCAATTCTTGAAAAGTTAGATAGGGTTTAGCTATATGCCTAGTAGAGATACATTTAACAAAGTATCTAATCATTTAAATACTTAAGTGGCATAATTATAACTCATATATAACTCAGGATTAGAGTTTAAACATTTAAAATGGATAAATAAAACAAATATGCTCATTGCCAGAAAACCTTTATCAATACAAGGGACTAAACAAATCATGAATCCCTTATAGGAGTCCTAACACATATACATATATACCTTTGTAATAGAAACTATCCCCACATTTACTGACTATAATACAGTAGGACATGGGCACCCAAAATCATCCATTTTTCCACTTTTGCCGACTATTATATGGCAGGACTAGTGGACTCCCAAAAACATTTTTCCACATTCGTTTGGCGATATGCGCAGACAAGGGATTGGGCACCTTGACACCCTGCGCGAGTACTAACACAACACAAGTTCTCAAACCCGACTCGCTACCCCAGACTCATACTGAATTTACGTCCACCTTGAACTATTTTTAAAAGAATTAGGCCACGTTTGTTTAGCGGATTAGGTTAGATGGGATTGTTAATGAGGGGATGGCTAGTGAAGAGATTGTTAGTGAAGGGATTATTAGTGAGGGAATGAAGTAAAAGTGTGTTTGTTTCGATGATAATATGAAAGATGATGAGTAAGGGGATAAAGCAAGAAATTTACAAACACACTATAAATAAATAAATAAATAAGAGCCTTGAACACTGTGTCGTGGGATTGGTTTGTCAATCCCACTTGTATTGAAGGCAAGCCAATCCCACCACTTTGTAGGACTAACAATCCCCTTGGAGTGATAATCCCAGAGCCCATAAACCAAACAAACAAGGTATACGTGGGTTCCACTTCAATCCTAAGCCAATCCCACCCATGAATCAGGATAACAAACATGACCTTAGTGTCTAATATCACAAGAAATAAATATAGAAACAAGATTTATAATTTCATTGATATCCAAATCACAATCTCAATTCAACTATTACCATCCATAAATCCCATCCTCTGATCATTCATAAAATTCCAAGAACTAAAGGTAGTTTTGGTCACAATAGCATTATTTATCAAGATCAAAATTAGGGTTTCAATAATCTTGGGGCTTTTACTTTATTTTCAAAAATATATAAATTCTCAACATCAATAATCATATTATATGAAAGATTGAGTAAAATTTCAACAATAATCACATATAATTCCCCTTTTGTCAAATGTAAAGTTAACCTCACTCAATCTTTAAATCAAATCTTATTTTTACAATCATACCACATAAACATCTTCAAATAAAAGAGATACTAATTTAAAATTAACCCTACCTTAAGCAAAGAGCATGTAAGCCAAGCTTCTAGGAGAATTCTTCACAAAGACAAAATCCAATCGGTAGGGAAGATGATCTTCACTCCTTGCAAGTGATTTAAGCTAGATCTTAGAAAAATGAGAGAGATTTGGGGTAAGAAACTTACGGTTTTCTAAAAGAGGGAGAGGAGAAAGAAGATAAAATGAAAAAGGTGAAGAAATGATCTAAAAAATGTCTTTTTGAATTGTTGATTTCACGCAGACTACTCTAGCAGTTTTTTCATCGCTCGAGTGGTGAACAACATCTCTCAGTACTTTTGTCTACAAAACAAGATACTAGGTGTGACGCCCTAAAAATCAGGAACGTCAGAGAATATATTAACAAATAAATACAGGGTTTATCTAAGGTTACAAGAGTACAAAACGTCATTAATGAATCCTTTGGCTAATAATCAAGCAAGATCCCTAGAAGGTCGAAGGAGTCAATATAGCCTCCCTTCTAAGTCCAATCAACTTAGATAGCAAAGCTACCTGTTTCATAGATCTTGACAAAGTGTTAGCACAATGCCAACATGAGTTGACGAAGTATAAGGATAGGTTACAAAAGATATATATATATAATTACAAATCATGTCTTAAATACAACAAGTGATTGATCACTTACAATCTCAAAACGTGTTTACAAAACTAGTTCCTAACTCTCATAGGGTAGCCATATGTCTTCAAATACTTCAATTTTTCCTTTGACCAGGTCTAATAGTCTTCAATACCTGGCATGAAACGCCATGAGCTTTGAACGCCCAGTAAACACACACACACCTCGTCTCTTTTTCCCAATCCAATGCACCATCACAATTATAACAAGCAAGTAATGAAGCATGATAATCATTCAATAATAAAGGGTTACAAGGTTAGATGTTAGTAATCTAGAAATTCCCCCAAAGAGATTTTATCCTCCCAATCACAAGAATCGGACACCAGACTATTTGGAACTCCCCCTTTTGCTGCTTTGCAGACCTTACCATGGATACTTGCAACTGGTTACATACCTTGCAACTGCCATCGGTTGACCTCAAAAGGGATGGCGAAAAGAAAAAGGTTTTATCATCCCGAATCCAACCTTAACCTTCGAAAAAAGTTTTATCCTCCTGAATGTCCCACTAGACCCAACCTTATCTCACCAAATCAAATCATCGCAAAGAGTCCGAATATGTTCATTCCATTCTAAGGTTTACATGATAACTGCTTGCGCAAGACTTAACCTTCAATTAGGGAGCACATCCCATTAATTCACACATAACACATTATCATCTTTTCATTATTCAAGTGATTGAGAACCCAATACCACCCCAATTAAGGTTTCCGTTTGAGTTAAATGTCTTAAATTAAAGTTAGAACAAGATAGTAATATCCAGATAAGCATAAGCATCATCAAATAAAGAAGATAGGGAACATAACCATAACATATGAAATATCATACCAAGACATGATCATATACTAATAAGCATATTCATGAAAGCAAGAGCTTAGAATACTAATGAAAAACTAAATTTCCAAATACATTAAAATCAAAAGGACGATTTAAGATTTTTCCCAAGCCTAGCCATCCTATGGTTCATAGATAATTTTATCTAGTTTTCAGAACATATTTTAAAACTGAAATATCTTTTCTAGATTTTTAGTTATTAAGAAACACTCTAGGGCTATCCAGATTCGCCGACCGTTATAAAAATGGGATTTTCTTACAAACCGCTCACTATTTTTCAATGAAATCAATTTTACTTGAAAGCTAACTCTTTAAGAAAGTTTTTGACATAAAACGAAGGTCCAGATGATTTTTCTACATGTTTCTAGAATTTTTGAAAGTTTGCTGTAAAATAATTTTTTTATGCACAATACTCAAAATAAGAAGATTGGTGAGAAAAAAAGTCGACTAAGGAAAATTCTTCACTTCTTTTGTGATGAAAACATACTAAATAATGTATGAATAACTTAGAGTTTTTGAGAGATGGTGTGCCTTTGGAAATAATGGGAGACATGGAAAGAAAAAGGTGGTTTTGCGTCTATTAAGAGGAAATATGAGTAGAAGAAGGATCAAAACCCTATTCATCAACTTTGAACACATGAACACCATTCAACACATCTGAAAATATTATTTTAGATCTCTAACAACATGTATTTGAAAAATGAAAATAAAAGAGAGAGCTGTGTTGTGGCTTACTTGATTGCCTAGTGAAGTGTTTGTATAATTTCTTCTCTTTTTCCTTTCCTCTACCACCAAAGCTCTCTTCCTCTCTTTTCTCTCCCTCAGCTAAAATGTGAGTGTGTGTTTTGTGCTCAAAAGTGTAGGGAGAATTGGTGTATTTATAGAAAAAAAAAAAGGAATGGTGAAAGTCCAAAATGTCCTTGGTTGGAATTGGAGGGAAAGAATTTGTAATTGATTAGAATGGAATGAAATGGAGGTTGATTTAGAAGGTTAATTATAGCTTAGAACATGATTCAGTCCTAGTTTGGTCAAGATAGAACTAGATTGAAAATTAGTACAAACACATCTTCATGATTTAGGCATTTAGTCAAAATTTCTTCATGAAATCAAGCATTCATGTTCCAAAAAGTACACAACAAGGAATCCCTCTAGGGTGGCCAACCATGTACAAGGAATTTTAAGGGATTTCTTTTGATTTTTTGTGTAAAATTTGAAGATATTTTATGTACAAAATTATTTATTTTAGAAAGGTACAAGTATATGTATGTGTGTGTATGTAATTGTTTTAGTTTGGGGTCAACATGTGATTCAAAAAATATGAGGGCCAAAATCTTAATTTATGAATGTAAACATTTAATTAAGTGTAGTATTTAATTGAATTAAGATTTGAAAATTCAACTTGGTTAAAGTTTCTTTATTTTGGATTAAATGGAAAATCATGCTGAGAACCGAAAACCTAAGTTTTTTGTGTGTAAAATATAATTAGAAAATTAATTTAATTATTATTAGGGTTTTGGAAATGATTCCTGAGCACCGGGTTCAATCAGGGTTTTCGAGTTTTCGGTTGGTGTGCATGTTCAACTCTATAACTAGAATTGAAAACAAATAAGGATTTGAGGGTCTTTATTGAAAGATTTCAAAAGTCAAGGGCCTTAATAGGTTTTACAAAGGTTAGGAGCCTCACACTGGGAGCCCTGCATCTTTGCTCGAGCGATCCACCCTAACCTACAAAACTACTGGATGCTCTCAATCGTCGCTCGAGCGGCAACCTGGAACAAAATGTCATAATCTTTCCCCTTTAGGGAATTTCGCCCCGAAATTACGTCCATTCTCAACACGGTAACCAAGATATGATAAAGATGTTATACTTAGTCATTTCTAACAATCCCCAAATGAACAACAGACCATTGCTAGTAACAAAGAAAGAAAGAAAGAACAAGTAAGGGAAGAAATAAAGGAATGAGTACATCACATATCAAGAAATAAGTCCGGGTATTTCTCACGAATTTCGACTTCGCGTTCCCAAGTTGGTTTTTCCACCCCACGATAGCACCACAACACTTTGACTAGTGGAATGGTCTTACCCCTTAACACTTGCTCCCGTGTATTGAGAATTTGGATTGGTCTTTCTTCATAAGATACATCTTCGTCAACTTCAATCTTTGTCCAATCTAACATATGAGAGGGATCGGGTTGATATTTGTGAAGCATTGATACATGGAACACATTATGCACCCTGGAGAGTTGAGGTGGTAAAGTAAGACGATAAGCAACTTCCCCTATTCACTCAATAATGTCAAAAGGGCCAATAAATCGTGGAGATAACTTTCCACTCCTACCAAATCTTATCAATCCCTTCCTCGGAGAGATCTTCAAAAACACATGGTCTCCTATTTCAAAAGATAATGGTTGTCGCCTCCGATCGACATAGCTATTCTAATGGCTTTGGGCTGTGATCAATCTTTTTCGAATAAGAGCTAGTTTCTCCATAGTCTTACAAACTAACTCAAGCCCAAGCATTGGCAAATCCCCTACTTCTGTCCAACACACCGGTGATCTATAGGGAAGTTCGTAAAAATCTTCGAAAGGTGCCATCCTGATACTAGCCTAGTAACTATTGTTCTAAGCGAATTCAACTAAGGGTAGGTATCTTTCCCAAGACCCTTTGAAATCTAATCCACAAGCTCTCAACATGTCTTCTAGTATTTGTAAGGTACGCTCGGATTGTCCATTCGGTCTGAGGGTGATTAGTAATACTGAAATTCAATTGAGTTCCCAAAGCATTTTAAAGACTTTGCCATAGTCTAGTTGTAAAACGAAGGTCCCTATCAAACACTATGCTTACTGGAACTCCATGGAGATGAATAATCTCACAGATGTAAAGTTCGGCTCAATACTCTATAGAGTCCCCCACACTCATGGCGAGAAAGTGAGCTAATTTGGTAAGTTGGTTTATAATTACCCATATCACATCATTACCTCTTTGTGTTCTTGAAAGGCCCGTAACAAAGTCCACTATTGATATGTTCCCATTTCCACTCGACAATTGGAAGAGGTTGAAGCAATCCTGTAGATTTTTGATGTTCAGTCTTGATTTGCTGACAAGTTATGCACTTTGACACATACAAGGCCACATCTTTCTTCATACCCCTTTACAAAAATTGTCGACTAAGATCATGATATATTTTAGGTGTCTCCCGGATGCACCGCAAGGTATGAGTCATGGAATTCTTGCAAAACTTCATCGCTCATGGATCTAGGTACAAATAACTGGTCAAAGTATCGAACACTAGAGTCAGTATAAATGTTCAAACCCTTCACTTCTTTTCCTTTTGAGATTCTCTCCCGAATTGACTCCACTTGTGGATCATCCAGTTGTGCTTCCCTTGTTCGTACAACAACTGTAGGTTGTGCGACAGTAGCGAATACGATGGCCTACTCAGAAGACTCATGAAGTTGTAAATCAAATTCATCGATATCTCTCATCATCTTCTTTTCCCTTACTGCTAGGCTGGCTGTAGTACGTATAGATTTTCTACTTAATGCATCCACCATAACATTGGCTTTTCCGGGATGATAGTGTATCTCAAAGTTGTAATCCTTCAAAAATTCAATCCATCTTCATTAACGCAAGTTCAAATCCTTTTGAGAGAATAGGTACTTAAGGCTCTTATCATTGGGAAATACTTCAAATTTCTCACCATATAAATAATGTCTCCAAAGTTTCAAAACGAAAACAACTGCGGCGAGCTCAAGATCATGCGTCAGGTAGTTCCTCTCGTGAGTTTTTAATTGGCAGTGAACCATAAGCTACCACCCTACTTTCTTGCATTAAAACACGCCACAACCCTTCCTTAAAGGCATCACAATACACAGTATACCCCAAGCCACATTCTGGAATGATAAAAACAAGGGTGGTAGTCAATCTAAGTTTTAGTTCATGAAAGGATTTCTCACAAGCTTCACTCTAAATGAACTTTACTCCCTTACGAGTCAATCTTGTCAAGGGTGATGCTATGGAAGAGAAATTCTTTTAAATCGGCGGTAATAACCAGCTAAATCCAAGAAATTACGAATTTTGAAAGCATTCTTGGGTTGTTCCCAATTCTATCTTTGCAGAATCCACCGTAACCCCATCTCTAGAGACTACATGGCCCAAGAACTTCACCTCTGGAAGCCAAAACTCACACTTCTCATATTTTGCATATAAGCGATGTTCTCTAAGGATTTGTAAAACACTATGGAGGTGCCTTCATGCTCCTCTTCAAAAGGCGAATAGACAAGAATGTCATCTACGAAAACGACCACAAATTTATCAAAAAACTCTCGGAAGATTCAGGTTCATTAGGTCCATAAAGGTAACCTGGTACGTTAGTTAAACCAAATGGCATAACCAAGAAAACATAGTGACCATATCTAGAACGAAAAGCCATTTTAAGAATGTCCTCCTACCAAACTCATTATCTGATGGTACCTTGACCTTAAATCTATCTTCGAAAAATAATAAGAACCTTTGAGTTGATCAAAAAGATCATCTATCCTTAGCAAGGGGTATTTGTTCTTAACCGTAACTTGGTTTAATTTACGAAAATCTATGCACAATCTCAATGACCCATCATTCTTCTTAGTAAATAAGGTCGAAGCTCCCCAAGGTGAGGTACTAGGGCAGTATGAAGCCCTTACTTAGCGACTCCTGCAACTGTTCCTTCAAAACCACCAATTCAGTTAGAGCAAATCTATAAGGCGATAAAGAGATAGGTGTTGTATCTGATATCAAGTCTATAGAGAATTTGACCTCCCGATGAGGGGGTAACTCGGTGAGGTCTTCAAGACAGACATCGAGATACTTGCAAACTACCCTTAGAAACTCATCCCGAACCTTACCACTTCCATCATCTAAGAAAGTTGCCAAAAGAGATATGAATTCACCCCGACCACTTGGGTGGTACAATGAGAGTAAAGATCTATTGCTCCTATCCCCCGAAAATGTAAAACAATCACTGCCCAACGTGCATACCGTAACTCTCCCACGATAATAATCGATAATATCCCGGTAAGAAAACAACTAGTCCATGCCGAGAATAACATCAAAACCTGACATATTTAACAATACAAAACTGAAAGGAAGTTGTCGACTAGCGACCTCAATGATACACCCACGACATACTCGGTTCAAGATAACTTTACTCCCAATAGGTGATTCCATCATAAGTGGAGACTCTAGTTGTTCGCTTTCTAACCCCAACAAGGATACAAATGCAGTTGCTATAAATGAATGGGACGCCCCGATATCTATCAACACATTAGCCCAAGTATTGAAGATGAGGTAAGTACCTCTCACAACAGACAGTCCTAAAGACTGCTCTAATGCGGTGACAGCATAAACCTTTCCCTGTGATCTCTGCTCTCCTACATCACCTCTTTAAACATAAGTCTGCTGTGCCGATTATGCAGATGACGCTCCATGTACTAGCCTTGGATGTCTGGCCTGATTGGACCGGTTGATAAGATTGTCTCTGTCTTGGCCTATCTAAAACCACTTGGCCCCTATTATGCTTGTTAACCCTGCTTTCTATGGACAAAACTTCTTTGAATGCCCTAGTTGACCACATTGGTAACAAGATGGTGATTGACCCCTATTCTGAGACTGGCTCTAAGAACGTGCAGATTGAGACTGTAGTCCACCCTTCTATCCGCACTCCGTAGCTTTGTGACCCAAGCTGGCCACATCTATAACATGTGCCACGGATTCGACCCGTGCTCCATGAATTTCCACCCATCACCAAGTCAGAAGATTTGGTCTGTGATGGAGATGATTAAAATGATGATGATGAACCCTTAGACTTTTTAGAAGAGCAGAAGTTGCCTCAGAATGTCTATCCCTCTTCAATTTTTGCCTTGCCTCCTCTACCTCCATCATGATTTCCACGTGGGTTGTACCTTCCACTAGACGGTCATAATCACGAATCATATTGCCTACCACTTTCATTAAAATTTTTGGCCTCAACCTCTTCTAAAATTCTAGGTATCGACATTCTTTCGTTGCTATTAGTTTGGGTACAAAATGAGATGAACTCATGAATGTGGCTTCAAACTCAACCACAAGTGTATCAAGCTGTCTTAACTCTTCAAATTGTTTCCTCAGTCGCTTCCTAACAGTGGGAGGGAGAAACTTTTCTTGGAATGCGTGTATGAAAGCCTCCCAAGTGTGCTAAACTCTGTTCTTGACATACTCTCACCATTATCCAACCTCTCCCTTCAACTGATAAGCTGCTAATGCCACTCACAATTCATCTTCACGGATATCCAAGATCTCAAAGGATTTTACAATTTGTTCCAACCACTTATCCACTTTCATTGGGTCGAGTCCACTGCTGAACTCAGCGGGATTCAAATGAAAGAACTCCTTTTTCAGAAAGGAAGCTCTAGCTTCCCCTTCAACTGTCCTAGCCGCTACTAGCCACTTACCTAGCACTAAGTATCTCCATAGATTCCCTAAGAGCCCCTGCCATCTCCCTCGCCAAGGCCCCCATTGCATCTTGGGCGGGTGAGGCGGGTACGTTGTTTTGACCCACTCCTTCTTCTTATGGAGGGATCTCTGGTTGGGCTGGAATGTTCTGACCTTCCCAACGGAGTCTGCCACGGCCTCTAACACGCTCAAACATCTTATAAGAAATAAAGGTGATATTAAGCTCATGACTCACTTTCCACACTTAAATGTCCCACTCAAAATCTATATACACTTCACGCATTCCAAACACGTGTCTATACATGCACCTACGTTCACGTAAAACAAACCACATAGACACATAGTCACATAAAGCACATACGGGGTCACCCTCCTTGGATACCAGCTAGTTCCATGGCAATCAAGGACCTCTAAATGGAAAGTGCATTGATCAAGTGCCTTTCCAAAATGATCTCGATGAATGCGATGGATAACAGTCGTATCCTAGAAGTTTAACCCCATACCCATTTAACCACATAAACACATAGGTGTAGACACCCCATTTTTTACCGTTCTCAAAACTTGGATGTCACCGTTTGAACACTCGGTGATCATCTTTGTTTGTGTTCGTCTTGAGTTCCCGGAGGTCTCGGCTACGCGCCTTGCCTCAGGATCTCTCAACTCGGCTGTTTTGTGTCTAATTTTGCACCAAACACTTGTGTTTTTGCTTTGGAGGGCAGGGAATGGCTTGTTGGCTATCCCCATACCTCACCGCCCATGGCTTGAGGTTACCAGCCATTAGTTTGTTGCCATCGACCAAATGTTTGGCCGACCGGCACTCTTTGTGGTAGACCGGCCATCTTTTTTGGTCAAATAGCATTTTTGGCTGGCCGACCACTGTACATCTTCTTTTGCAGATATTTTTTATGCCAGCTGTGCTAGCTGGCATACACTTTGCTCCCCTCCATACACGTGTATGGAGAGATTTCACTCTTGCTTAACTTGTTTTGGAAGCTTTGCAAGAGTGAATCTCTATAAGAGGGAGCCTCTTCTCCCTCCATTAGGGTTACAATATTTTTCCAGAGGGCTCTGATATTAGGGTTAGAGTTTGCATATCCCCCATCTCTATATTTCTCTCTCTTTTGTGTATAAGTGTGTGTTTGGTCTTATTATTGCACACAAACACCCACCATTACACCTTACCTTGGCTACTGAGGTGCTAGGGAGCTGTTCTTGAAGTTCTTGACTGGTTTTGAGCTCAAACAACCAGCTGGAGCATTGTTTTTGAAGGAGGTCTACAAGGGTAACAATCTTACCCTTTTTCCCCCATTTTTGCATAGCTTTTTAATCTATCTTGAAACTATTTTTAGACTTTGTATATAACTAATAAAAGTCTTTTTTTTCAGTGCTTTAAATAGTTGTTTAAGGTCACTTTGTTGTTTGAGGTTGTTTGACCCCTCTTAGGGCTTGTTTGGCCCCATTTTTGTGCTATTTTGGTGAGCTCTGGGACCACCTTGTGTGGGCCTCCTCACCATTGAAATCTTGAAGGATTTCAGTGGTGAGGATGGTGGTTTAAGGTCCTAAGAAGGAGAGGGCCATCCCGTCTCCTTGTTGTCTTTAATATGTGCCATTTAAGCCTCATGTGTGAGCACCCTTTTTGAACTCGTGTTGGCCATGTTTCAGTAGGTATTTTGTAGTATTTTGCCATGTTTTGCCTCTTTTTTTACTTGGTTTAGACACACCATGCATGCCTTGCATACATGTCTTGTAATGCCATGTTTTAGTCTTAACATGCTTTGTGCTTTGAGCCTTGTTCTAGCATGTTTTTAGCCAAGCTTTGTGAAGCTTTTGTGCTTATTTTGATGTGCTAAAGGTCTGTTTTTGGTTATTCGGGTAATCCATGCTTTGCTTTCTATAGCTACCATGCAACCTCTCTTGTATGCCCTAAGCATTGACCCCTCTAGCATGCCATCCTTGCTTTGTTTCAGTGGTTTGGAACCACTTGCCATGCCATTTCAGTCCTTGTGGTGTGTTTGTATGCTTGCATTTGGTGTTCTTTTAAGGCCTTAAAGGGTTAGTGTTTCATGCTCCATGTTTGTGCCTTCATGTATGCCATCATGTGTAGGCCTCTAGGATGCCATGTCATTGTGTTTTTGGCTTTGTTTTAACATGCTAAAACTCTGATTTTAGTCGTTCAATTCATGCTATGTTTGGTTTTGTTAAGGGTAGTTCAATACCCCTTTGGTGAGCCTTAGACCTCGGACTTTGTTTGCATACTTTGATTGCCTTGTTTAGATTGATTTGGCATCATTTTATAACATGATTTCAGCGCTTATAATGTATGCCATATGTCCATGTTATCCTTTTTTAAGTGTACTTAAAAGTTGTCTCCATATGTTTAAGTGTTTAGGCCTTAACATGTGCATGTTTGTGTGTGTTTTGCCTCTCATTCCTTAGCATGTTGGCCACAGTTTTGGGCTGTCACGACCCAAACCCGGCCCTATGGGTTTAGCACCGTAACTGGCCAGTAATCCGAGATTACCAAAGGCCTGCCAATCAGTAATACAGTAAATACAGAGTTCAGGGCCTGGCGGAAGCCAAAACAGTAAAAACTAGTGTCCATAGAGCTGTGTTAATCTGTATGCCAAAAACATTTTTCATACATTTATGCATTCAAACCAGTACAGTATATATAATCATACAGACATTCAGTACGGGGACTCGACCCCTCGATAACAGTGCAGTTAAACAGTCTATACAGAAGTACAAAACAGTATTAACAGTAGGAGACAAGTGGGGACACAAAAACACCCCAAGCCATGGCATGGCGTCTCGGAACCTCACAGTGAGGCACAAAGGCTGGCTGACAAAACTGGGGACCAATCCCACGCTCCTAGCTCCGGTCTGGTTGCTGAGAACCTACATATATATATAACAGTGAGCTAAAGCCCAGTGAATAACATAAAGCGTAAAGAGGTTATGAATGAATGTCCTTACAGTAATGAAATCAATTCATTATACAGTATTTCAATCTTTCAGTATTTCAGTCAATCAGTATTTCAATCAATCAGTCATATGTGGTACATCCATTAGCCTATAAACAGTAGGTCCAAAAGGACCGGGCCTTAACAGACCCAACAATAATGATGGCCATCAATCAGTATGGTTCCACAAGGAAACCGACAGAGCTCTGTAACAGTCAATAACAGTGGGTGCTAAGGATGCCACAATACAGTTCGAAATACAGGACATACATTCATTCAATAAACAATATCAGTTCAATAAACAGTTCAGTTCAGTAATCAAAATATAACCATTTTGAACATATCTTTACACAATCTGTTACTCACAGTGATTGGGTTATCAGTAGCTAGAGCGCGTCCCCGAGAGTCAACCCTAAACAGTCAATCAAATAGAACACACACTAAGTTTACAGTACAGAAAGGATGATAATTAAATCCCTAAATTCCTCGGTGTGGTTCTATGTCTACATCCTCATTAAGATGCTCTAAACTAGGCCTAAAAATGCCTAGGATGCGATGAGGATGCAAAAATTAGCTCAATTCAATCTAGTTTAATCGTTCCTAATCAATTTTCAGATAAAAATATCGTTAAATCACAAATATTATGCTGATTACAAAACATCAAACGGTTTCTAAATCGGCCGCCGATAAGGCCTTCAATTAGCAGTTTAAACATATAAATGCAAACAGATAATCACATAAGTCAACAGATACAATATGTAATTAAATAGACAAACTCATTCAGTTTCAGTTTCAGTTTCATTCAGTTTGTTCAGTAGTTCATCCAGTTCACTTATCAGTCAGTAGCAGTTCAGTTTAGCAATGATCAGTAGGTAATTCAGTGGTTTAACAGTAGTCAGTACGAGGGTTGTTACAGTGGCCTAGTATAGGGCTGCCCAAATTGGTATAAGTCCATTGTTTGCATGTTGTCGCATGCTCACCTTGTGTGTTGTCATATACTTAGCCTATTGCATGTGTTGCATGCTTCAATCACTTTGCATTTGGCATGCATTCTCTTGGCTAAGTTGCGTAACATGTTATCCATGTTGCACCTTGCATGCTTGTATGGTTAAGTTGCACATTGCATGCTTGATTAGCTTGCATAGTTGTTCCATGTCTTGCATACTTATTTGCTTAGGTTGTGTGCCTATTGCATGCTTACTTGTCTGCATCTCATGTTGCACACTTAGCTCACATGTCTAGGTTACATATCATTGCATGCATCTTTTACCTCTTGATCAAGCCATGATAGAGGTTGAAAGCCCCTTAGTATGTTTCTATGCATTGCATTTTATTTGAAATCAAAATGCACAACTTGGTTCCTTGGGCCATCACGCATTGAAATGCGCGATTGGTGGT
Organism: Camellia oleifera; assembly: GCA_022316695.1. Lineage (NCBI taxonomy): Eukaryota > Viridiplantae > Streptophyta > Magnoliopsida > Ericales > Theaceae > Camellia > Camellia oleifera. The sequence continues at coordinate 32,695,292 of CM039311.1, forward strand.
CCGAGAATCAAGGAACATACCCCTTTGAGTCACAAACATGATAAGGGATGTGTTGGTGCACACATTTTCTTGAAATACATTGTCATGCCTTGTTTTGCCCTTTGCTGCTGTCAGAATAGGTTCTGCAGGAAAACTTGGCCGGTCGACTACATGGAGTGCCGACCGACCAATTATTGATGGCCGAGAGCTCAACAAATGGTCGATGACCATCCGGACATGGTCGGTGGGGTTTCCACTTGGTCGGTGGTGATCCACAGTGTCCATGGAGTATACCTTGGGAGTTGTTCAATTTTCAGAGGAGCAGAGCAAGGGAAATAGAGGCAAACTTGTGCATGGTGGTGGGTTTCCGAGCGAAACCGAGCGCGCATGCATTGGGCCCTCTTCCCAAGGCTGCTTTTACTGATTAATTAGCTTAGTTAATTTGCTTAACTAGTTAATTGCCTGTAATATTTAATTAGCTTGATAGTTAGTTAAATTGTATTATTCTTTCGGTCCCTCCAAACGAGGGCAAATTTGTAATAAGTGTGGGTGCGTATGTGCATGTCTTCCAACCCCCATTTCTTTCTCCCTTTTACTTACCTGCTTTGATGGTTAATACTAGGGCATATTTAATTTAGCATCCTTATGCTATGCATGCGTGCATCATTCATCAGTATTGCATGCATCGGGCTCGGCGCATCATACTAACTGCATGATATTTCAAATCAAACTTGAATACATGTTATCTGTCGCATCTCACATGCCATTAATAGGTTAGCTGAGCCTATTCTAGTGACATTTTGTATGCGATACATTAGCCACCTTAACATAAATTAGGATCATGCATATGATTACAAACTAGTTCACTGTTTTGGCACGGAGTACGATGTAAGTATTTATGCTTTAGCATCTCGCATGAGTGTGAATGTTAACATGATAGCATGCTTACCACGTGGCTATATGCTTATGTGATATAACTGCATGAATGCCTGTGGGTGAAGGTTGGATTGTTTGAATTGAGATAATTCATCGAAATCCGTATTTTAGCCTACTCGCGAGTAGCAAAATTCAAACCATTTTCCAAACAAACGGAAATGCGATGCTTTGTTCCGACTTAGGCAATTTAGTCTATACTTGTTTTGTTGTGCGCATCACATAGTAATTCTAGGCTAATAACCGGTTTAAGGGCACATAAAGTTTTCAAAACTAGATATCATGGTTAGTAGAGGCCGATCTTCGGATCGGGCGAGAGGGGGTGCTCATAGCTAACCTTCCCCAATCGTACCCAAGTTCCTGAGCCGAGATAACTTTGGTGATGACGGACACGTGGCCTTAGGCAAACGAGTCAGGGTTTCCTAAATTGCCCCATTAAAAAAATATTTAGGTGGCGACTCTATATCTGGCAAAGCAGTCCATGTTTGACATTTCTTTACAAAAATCTATTTTCCAAAACGATTTGTCGGATTTGGACTCTTTGGTTCAGATTAAGAACCGTGACAAATTGAGTCCGAACTGTAGCACGTGAGGCCCCACGCGGGCGCGTCCACAACAGGGCATACAAAATACAAAGGCATCCACTCCTATCATACTAAACCTATGGTGACATACATCACTTCCCATGAGCCCAATGTGTTCAAACCTAGTTAGCTCTAATACCAATTTGTAACACCTTGAAATACAATACCAGAACAGACCACAACCACGTATAACAAAACACAATTAAGTCATCTTTCTCATTGAACTATAGTTTAGAATTACAATTCCAAGGTCTACACATTGAGGACAATTCATGTCCATCACCAAGTTCAATAAGTTAGAAGACAATTCAAAAAACATTGCCATTAAGGCATACAATAATTCAAAGCATTGTGTTAAACAATAAAATAAATTCCAAATGCTCAACACAATAGCTTTAACTCTTCAAAATTACATATCCTTGAGCTACAGCTCCTAACCAAAAACAAAATGCAAACTCCGAATTACTACGATGGTGGCACATCACCAGTTCTTGAAAAGTCAGATAGGGTTGAGCTATATGCTCAGTAGAGATACATTTAACAAAGTATCTAATCATTTGAATGCTTACGTGGCATAATTATAACTCACATGTAACTCAAGATTAGAGTTTAAACATTTAAAATGGATAAATAAAACAAATATGTTCATTGCCAGAAAACCTTTATCAATATGGGGGAGTAAACAAGTCATGAATCCCTTGTAGGAGTCTCAATACATATACATATATACTTTTGTAATAGAAACTATCCCCATATTTACCGACTACAATACGGTAGGAAGTGGGCACCCAAAATCATCTATTTTTCCATTTTTGTCGACTATTATACTGCAGAACTAGTGGACACCCAAAAACATTTTTCCACATTCATTCGGTGATATGCGCAGATAGGGCAATTGGGCACCTTGACTCCTCGTGCGGGTACCAACACAACACAAGTTTTCAAACCCGACTCTCTACATCGGACTCATACTCAATTTACCTCCCCTTGAACCATTTTTCAAAAGAATCAGTGTCTAATATCACAAGAAATAAATATAGAAACAGAATTTATAATTTCATTTATATCCAAATCACAATGTCAATTCAACTATTACCATCTACAAATCACATTCTCTAATCATTCATAGAATTCCAAGAACAAAAGGTAGTTTTGGTCACAATAGCATTATTTAACAAGATCAAAATTAAGGTTTCAATAAGCTTAGGGCTTTCATTTTATTTTCATAAATATATCAGTTCTCAACGTCAATAATTATATTATATGAAAGATTGAGTAAAATTTCAACAATAATCACATATAATTCCCCTTTTGTCAAATGCAAAGTTAACCTCACTCAATCTTCAAATCAAAGAGATACTAAGTTAAAATTAACCCTACCTTAAGAAAAGAGCATGTAAGCCAAGCTTCTAGGAGAATTCTTCACAAAGACAAAATCCAATCGATAAAGAGGATGAGCTTCACGTGTACTTCACTCCTTGCAAGTGATTTAGGCTAGATCTTAGACAAATAAGAGAGATTTAGGGTAAGAAACTTAGGGTTTTCGAAAAAAGGGAGAGGTGAAAGAAGATAGAAAGAAAAAGGTGAAGAAATAATCTAGAAAGTGCCTTTTTAAATTGCTGATTTTGCGCAGACCGCTCGAGTGGTCTTTTCATCGCTCAAGCCGTGAACAACATCTCTTGGTATTTTTGTCTACAAAACGAGATACTGGGAGCCCTACATCTTCGCTCGAGCGATCCACATTGACTTGCAAAACTACTAGATAGTCTCAATCTTCACTCGAGCGGTATTTTCACTGCTCGAGCTGTCACCTAAAACAAAATGTCATATACAATCTCTCTCTCTCTGTCTCTCTTCAAACCCATACAATCTCTCTTTTTAAACCCTTTTTCTCACAATAGCCACATTGGTGGTTGCGGTAGAAATGAGCCTAAAAGGAAAATGAATATCTTATTTCATTGATTGACCAACTACATAGACTGATATCTTTATATACAAACCTACACAACTCAACTACTAAGTAACTATGATTACTATTAGCTAAACCATAACAACTTTTTCTAACTCTAGTTCTAACGAACTTGTTTATCCTAACTGATCTTGTCAACATGACATTTGGTTGAGTTGATTGAGTCGTTAGCTTAACTATTGACTGAGCTAGCTAAGCTTTTCTCATAGCTGGAGTTGGACTTCTAATCATGCCCCCTCAAGTTGATAGGAGAATAATGAACCAGAAACTCGTCTTGCAAATAAATGAATTGAGAGGAGAAAAGTGGTTTAGTGAAGATGTCAACAAGTTGGTCCATGGAAGAAACGTGAGCCAGATGAAGCTTTCTAGAAGCCATCTTTTTTTTGAACATAGTGATACTCTACTTCGATGTGCTTGGATCTAGTATTTACACACACACACACACAAAGAACAAGGTTGTTGGATAAGGAAATGTCTGAGAGGTTATCACAGCACAGAGTGAGAGTAGGCACAGAAACATGAAAATCAGACAAGAGCATGCCAAGCCAACTTAGTTCAACAGTAGTGTGTGCTAAGGCTCAATATTCTGCTTCAGTAGAAGAGCATGAGACAGATGGTTGTTTTTTAGCAGCCTAAGATATCAAATTAAGACGTAGAAAGACATAGTGTGGATCTTCTATCAATAGAATTGTTAGCCCAATCTGAGTTTGAGTAGGCATGTAAGGTGAGAGGCCCAGATGTAAATTGAAAACCATGACCAAGAGTCCCTTTGAGGTACCCAAGCAACCTTTTTACTGCTGGAAATTGACTAGTGAGAGGAACTTGAAAAAATTGACAAGCATGATTCACAGCAAAGGCTAGATCAAGTCTAGTTATAGTAAGGTACTGAAGAGCACCAACAAGGTTCATGTAGAGAGAGGGCTAAGAAAAAGAAGGATCCGGAGTGGAATAATTTGATTTGAGAGCCATAGGTAAGCTATAAGGCTAGCAATTTGTCATGCTTGCCTTTGCTAAGATTTCTGTGGCATAATTCTGCTGAGACAGAAAATATCCTGAACCTGAGTGAGTGACAAAAATGCCTAGAAAATAATTCTATAGGCCTAACTCTTTCATGGAAAAGAAACATGCATTGAGTAATGAGAGTGGAAACATAGGAAGAATCACTTCCAGTTAGGAGAATATTATCAACATAGATCAAGAGAATGATAATGGCGGTAGGAGTCTTTTTGACAAACAATGAGGAGTCACAGTGACTTGCCTGAAAGCCAAGCTTAAGGAGAAAAGAAGAAAATGTGGAGAACCATGCTCTTGGAGCTTGCTTAAGGCCATATAGAGCTTTGCCAGGTAATGCTAAGATAAGTCCACAAAACCAAGAGGTCGATGCATATATATCTCTTCTTCTAGGAGACCATGAAGGAAGGCATTGGATATGTCAAGTTGCTTGATAGACCAATCAAAATGAAGGGCTAAATAGAGAAGAAGCCTGATAGTGGGTTGTTTGGCAACAAGATTAAAGATTTCATAATAATCAATGCCCTCAGTTTGAAGAAAGCCCTTTTGCGACCAGTCTAGCTTTGTGCCTAGCAACGGTGCCATCAGAGTTCTTTTTTAGCCTGAAAACCCATTTGCAACCAATAGCTTTCTCGTTAGATAGGAGAGGAACTAAAGACCAAGTGCCTTGTTTATTAAGGCATTATACTCATCAACCATGGCAGTAGTCCAGGTAGAAGACTGAAAAGTTTCTTGATATGACATAAGTTTAGTAAAATCAATAGAAGCAAGTAAACAAGTAGGATGAGACTTGGACCTAGTGATCATGGGATGTGTATTGATGAGAGGTGGAACAGATGGTGGAAGAGAGGGTAGATGAATAGAAATAGAATAAACAAGAATCTAAGTGGAAAGGGAATAAGAGAAATAAGGAGTACTGGGAGTAGGAGAGCTAGAAGGTAAGGCTGCAGATTGAAAAGTTGGTAGCAAAGTATGTAAAGAAGATGGAAATGCAATGGTAAGAGCAAGATCTACTGATACAGTAGTAGGAGTTGCATGAGCTACTAATGCAAAGGGAGCTATAGGTGTGACAAATGCAACAGGAGTTGTAAAAGCACCAGATGGGACAGATGAGATTAACGGAAAGTAGAGGTCAAGAAAAAAAATATATTTAATTGATGCAAATAAGAAGAAACAAGTTGTGGGGAGGAATGATCACCTGAGGTACCTGAGGTAAAAGGAAACAATGACTCATCAAAGATCACATGTTTGGAGACATAAACTTTGTCAGTGAGAGGATCAAGGCACCTATAGCATTTAGTAGATGGTTAATACCCAATAAAAACACAAGGCACAGACCTAGGTTGGAGTTTGTGAGTGGAATAAGGCCTAAGCCAAGGATAACACCTACATCCAAATGTCCTAAGATAGTCATAATTAGGTGCTTGATTAAACAACACTTCAAATGGAGTAAAAAAGTTAAGATTAGCAGTAGGAATCCTATTGATAATAAGAACAGAAGTAGCAAAAGCATCAAACTACTAAATAAGAGGTATGGAAGAATGATGCATAAGAGCTATGGTTGTTTCTATTAGATGCCTATGCTTTCTCTTAACTACAACATTTTGAGAGGGTGTATGGGGAGCTTAATTGGTGCTCAATGCCTTTGCTCTTAAGAAATTCTTGAAATTTGGTACTGAGGTACTCTTCTCTATTGTCACTTCTGAGAACTTGTAAGTGAGTAGAAAATTGATTTTCAACAAACACTTTAAATTCTAAAACCTTAATGAACACATCACTTTTATAATAGAGAGGAAAGAGACAAGTAAATTTACTAAAATCATCAATGAATAGAACATAGTACTTATAACTAGAAGCAGATGAAGTAAAATGCCCCAAACATCAGTGTGAATGAGAGCTAATGGTTTATTAACAATGGAATTTGACAAGCTAAATGAAAGTCTATGACTTTTTGACACACAACAACGCTGACAAAGATTATTAGATGCAGCTACATAGGATGATTTGTGATGCTTAACAATGTATTAAATTTTCCTTGTAGAAGGATGACCTAGTCTATAGTGCCAATTAGATGGAGATGGAGAAGCCATTGAGCAATGAAAGCATGCTGGTGTAGAAGGTGTAGAAGATGAAGAAGAAGGAGCAGGTAGATGATGAAGACCATTTGAGTGATGACCTTTATAAAACACCCACTTGGTACTCTTGTCTTTTATGACAAATGAATCTTTGTTAAAAGTGATTGTGCAATGGTTATCAACAATCAATTGATGAACTAAAATTATGTTAGAAGAAATAGCAGAACATGAAGCATATTTGATAAATGAAAAGGAAAGGAGGGAATGGAACAAAAGCCTTTACCAGTGTGGTAAATGGGCAGAGTATTGCCATCGCCAACAGTCACCTGATCAGTGCCATGATAGGGCTGGTAGAGAGAAAGATTGTTCAGATAATTAATAATGTGGCTTGTAGCTGCTGAGTCCAAAAACTAGTTGGTACTGAGATTTGAACGACTCGATCCCGTCAAAGATGATGGAGCTGATGGTGTTGTGGCAACATATGCCTTGGCTTGTGATGGCCTAGCAGATTGAAGGTGGAATCCATCATATACCAGCATTCTAAAGAAAAATGGTTCAATTTTCTACAAATTTGACAAGTTGAGAAGCATTGGATGTATTATGGATATGTGATCCAAATGAAATAGAATTTCCTTGATGATGACCTTGAGTAAAGTTTGATCTACTTCCTCCTCTATATTGATTCCCAATGTTGTTGTTGCCTTTGAAATACCTACCTCCATCTCTTCCTCTACCTCTGTAATTACCTCTATAACCTTCTCTACTAGAAGTTGTTGAAACATTGTAGGCAAAAGGAATTTCTGAGCCTTGTGTGTGCTCGATAGATGCTTTAAGATAAATTGTCAAAACTGAGTGAAAAAACATAATTATTCAACAAATTGGCTCAGATCTGGTTCTAATGGATGTTTTGAAAGCACTTTATTCATCAGGTAGTCCATTGAGGATCATCAATATCAAGTCCTCATCATCCATAGGGGATGCAACCAATGCCAATTGATCTGCAATAGTCTTGATTTGATTCAAGTATTCTTCAATTGTGTTTCCTTTCTTTACAATGTGATTGAGCTTATTCTTTAGCTAATGAATATGTGACCTTGATAATGAAGTAAATCATTTTGAAAGAACACTCCAAACTTTATGACTTGTTGTGCAGTGAAACACAAAAGTAGCAACAGATGGCGATAGAGTAGCAATCAAACAACTAAGCAAATGAGTATCTATTATGATCCATTGTGCATATTCAGGATTCAAGATCTCAGCTTTGGTTGAATCTATCACAGTAGGTGATGGACATGCCTTTGTTTCATCAACATAGCAGAGGAGCTAAGTTGCTCTCAAGATGTTTTAGAGTTGATTTCTCCAAACAATGCAATTTGTTGAGTCAAACTTCACATTGACAAATGAGTTCAGATTTGAAGTGAGAAGAACCAAATTTGTCGGAATTGATGATGTTGATACAGAGGTTGAAGAAGAGGGAGATAAAGTAGATGGAGTCATCATTGATGGAGACATCATTGATAAGTCTTCTTGGATCTCTAATGCTCATAAGAGCTTCATAATGCTCTGATACCATAAAAGGAAAATGAATCTCTTATTTCATTGATTAACCAAGTACACAAACTAATATCTTTATATACAAACCTATACAACTCAACTGCTAAATAACTATAATTGTTATTAACCAAACCATAACAACTTTCTCTAACTCTGGTGTTAATCATATTGTTTAATTTTGATGATGTCTAAAATATTATTTAATAAATTGTGATTTTTTAATATACATATGTTGTAATAATTTTACACAATATATAAAAATGTATTATATCTTTTTAATACATATTGCACCGAATTCAAATTTATTTTATATCTTTTAATAGTTTAATTGTATGTAAGACACACCCACGTGATGAGTATCATGAGCCATTATTTTACATCATTTGAATATTATATATATATATAATATAATATAATTTAAAATAAAAAAAGAAACATACTTAAGTGGTGTCTCATAACTAATCAAATTTTTTTATTGATAATGTTTGAATGTATGTGTGCATTATGTGTATGTACGTTAACATATGATTTTGCATAAACAATTTCACATGGTGTACATCTCTCAGATCACTTATATTTTGTATACAAAAATGCTTTGGAACCCCAATTTTGAAGGATCCCCAGTGACCCCCAGTGATGTGGCAATACATGATTGGTTGAAATTTTTTTTTTTTTTTTTTTTTTAGACTTTCCCTTGGTCCACAGCCCCCCACGTGGAGGTGGGGGTGCTGGGGGTGCCTCCGTACTGGGGGTGCCAATCACGGCTCATTTTGTATATATATATATATTTATATTTATATATAATATTAAATATATAATAAAAAGTTAGTGGTGGTGGGATTTGCATCTTTTATTATATATATATATATATATTAATATAATAAAAAGATAAAGTTGCAGTACATCATTTCAAACATTGTCTTTTTCCCATGTTGTAATGTTTGAATTCAAGGAGCGCCACCTGATGATGGAACATCCGATCTGTCAGAGAAGCGTTTGCCTCCCCAACAGATATAAGGTATAAATAAAAGTCTTTAACTTGGAGAAAAATAAAGAACTTGAAGAGAAAAAAATTGTGGGTATGTTTGGTTTGTGTTTCAGAAACATGTTTCTGAAAAAAAAAGTACGAAAACATGTTTGGTTTGGTTTTTTGGGAAATTTGTTTTGAAAAATTGTTTTGAGAGAGAATTTGGGAAAAAGTGATTGATTTGATGTGTGTGTGAGAGAGGTTTGTTTGGAAAAGTTGTTTGGTTTGTGTGTTTTGGGAAATTTTTTTGGGAAAATTTGTTTGGTAGAGAAAATTTCTGAAACTTGTTTGGGAAAAAAATTTCTGAAATTTTTTTCCCAAACACAAACCAAACGAGCCCATATTCAGAAATCTTGATTATATTCTCATTCTACTCTTTCACTTTTAAATCTAAGTATTGTCTTTGTTCTTACACTTTTATATCTACTCTTTGTGAGAGAATCATTGTAAAAGAGGGTTGAAATACCTTTTATCGTTATTCCTTATTTTGTGAGAAAATTTTGTAAGGGTGAGGCATTTATTGTTGAGTGGACTCAACAGATAAGATTAATACCTGTGTAAAATCCATAGGCTTGGTGAAGTTTTTGTGGTGTATTGATTCATCTTGATAATGAAGAAATTCTCGAGGAGGATCCTTGAGGAGTAAATGTAGGGCCAGCGTGTCGAACCACTATAAATTCCAGTGTTTGATTTTCTCTCCCTATCTCTTTTACTTTAGTATTAATAATTATTGCTCTATTTTTTATTTGTTAAAATTTGAATATTTTGATTATTATATTTAATATTGTGAAATTATTTTTAATAACTTAATTCACCCCCTCCCCTCTTGGGTTGCCTAGATGAGGTAACAATTGATATCAAAGCAAAAACTCTAGTTTTTGTGACTTAATCGTCTTAGAATAGATTATGGCAACTCCTAATTATTCATTACCTGAGGGATAAGCATCCAGTAGACCAACATTGTTTTGCGGCACAAACTTTAGTTATTGGAAAACCAGGATAACCATACACATACAATCTAACGATTATGAGTGTTGGAAAATCATTTGTAATGGTCCAAAGTCCGTTACCAAAACTGTAGATGGCATTTGGAGATGATGATAAGGTAAACAATGAGTCTTATTCTTTTGATGAATTGCAATCTACATTTGAAGAATTGCATGATGAATTTCAAAAACTTGAAAATATTGCTCTTAAAAAAATGCTTTTAAGTTTAACAAAAGAAAATGAATATCTATCTAATAAAATTGAAGTATTACAAAAAGATTTTTTTAAAATAAAAAAAAAATGAAATTTTAAAATCAAAAGAATCCCCTGTTCTACAAAAGGAATTAAATTATTTCAAAACTAAAAATGATTCTTTAAAAAAGGATAAAGTTGTTTTAAACGAAAATATAGAAGATTTAAAAAAATATTCTTTCAAAATTTACTTAAGGAAGAGACACTTTGGATAAACTTCTTAAAAGTCAAAATCATACATTTGGTAGAGCTAGAATTGGGTATAAACCTTTTTCAAAAGGAAAAACTTTCAAATATAGTTGTATTTATACATCTTCATCTTACGTGTCATTTGTTGGAACAATCTTCACTGTATTTAAAAGATTTTAATTCTATTGTGTACAAAACAACAATTAGAATTTAAAGAAATAAAGAAAATGAGAGAATTTGTTTGATTACAAAAATCAAACTCGAAATAAAAAATAAATAAATAAAAACAGAATTTATTTTGTTACAAAAACAAAATTCAAATCTGATATAAACAAAAAAATAATAATACTAAAAAAAAATTAAATAACTTACTTGATTTAATTTGTTCGAATTATATACTGATTAAGTCCAGTGTTAGACACTGTGTCCTTAAGACAGATTCGTCCTCTCCACGGTGCTTTCAGAATTTGGACGTCTATCTCCCAAGATAAAATGATCTTCTACAAACAATAGTAGCACTACAAATTGTTTGCCTTACGAACACACTAAGTGTTTACACTCTTTCTTTCAGAAATTAAATGTAGCAAAATACAGAGATTTATAGCAGAGGATGGAGTATGAAAATTGGAGTTAAATCCAAATGGGAGGTTGGTCTATTTATAGATGTAAAGGTGGCTCTTGGTTTTGAATTGAACAGGTATGAAACCTGTTGGTTTTTGAATTCAAACATATTTGAATCTGTTGGTTTATATTTCAAACAGATAACAAAAACGGGAATGGCCCTGTTTGGGTGTGCATTAATACCAAACTGGTTTATTTCTGTTTGAAAATGGGAAGGGCCCTGTTTCGATGTACAGTAAATCCAAACCAGTTTAACTTGAATTCTGGATTTTACCAAAAATAAAATTAAATTCAAATGTTTTTGGCCCAAAAAGATTAGTATTGGGCCGAACAAACCCAACCCAACCTCACACCACGCACCCACGCCCAAGCCCAGGCCCAGCTCGCCTGACCGAACGGACGGCGGCGGCGTGCGTGCGCGTATGTGGTGATTTTTTAGTCCAATGGGTCTAGCCCATTTTCCCCATAACCTCTCCCTCTAAAACACTTGGGTACCCCTTGGGGTACACTCCAAGTACCAAACCCATGCCTTATAAACCCTTTCAAAACCTCCCACCAAAACAATGTAGGACAAGCCTTAATTCAATACCTTTAAAGATTTTCCACCAAAACTCCATTTCCATGAAGCACACTTTGGCTTCAATTTCCCATTCACTCAGTAATGGTTTTAAGCAACCAAATATACTACGTGAATTACAACGCGACATAGAATGTGTTACCATTTTGACCCATGTAAATCGATGCATGAGACCCACCTAAAAATTAGACCAAACTTCGGAAAAAATTCTGATTTTACCCAGAATTTTATAACCATTTCCAACAATCCCCCACATGAATGGAATTTGATGACAACGGAAATGAAACAATATGCAGACTTTATCGAAAGAGTATAAGTTGAAAATATCTTGCATCAGGATAGGTAGCTTTCGGCCTTGAACCTTCCATAGTGATAACCTATCAGACTTACTGGCTAACCAATGGACGCGATGCCTTGAATTGTTTAGCCGTTTGTGTAAGCCAAGACAATAGATTTCACACAAAATATCTTCTAACACATCGTGGTTCTCACTGTTGTGTTCATTTTCGCCTTGAACGCACCTGGTTTTCATGAGTGTTTCTAGAGAATGTAGCCTTTTTCATTCTCAGAGAACTGGCCCCAGTTCAACACTCATATAGGTGATTCTTATTGTGAGTATCTCCTTATACTCGTCTTGATTTTATGCCTTAATCAAGATATAAGTAATCATTAAAAGCAAAATTTATCCTTATACCCCTGCAGATAACATATGTTGTAGATATCACTCTCACCATAGGAATGGGTAGGAATTTTAATCCCTTGGTGATTTCTGGCAAGCCATACATAACTTAGTTGTCCCTTTGAACTTAGTTCTTGGGATCTCTAGTCATATAAGTAGGGTTACCATTATGACGACTCTTATGTAATAGGCTTTAATCCCATCCCCTTCGATGAACTATATACTAGCTCTTTTGTCAAACCTTTTGTAAACGGATCCGCAATATTCTCTTTAGATTTTATATAATCTATTGAGATTATTCCGTTTGACAACAATTGCCTTACAGTATTATGTCGACGACGAATATGTCATGACTTACTATTATACATATGATTCTGTGCCCTGCCTATTGCAGATTGACTATCACAATGAATGCAAATAGCTGGCACAGGTTTTGGCCACATTGGAATGTCTTCTAAGAAGTGACAAAGCCATTCTGCTTCTTCACCTACTTTGTCTAAAGCAATGAACTCGGATTCCATTGTGGATCGTGCAATGTAAGTTTGTTTCGTGGACTTCCATGAAACAGCAGCGCCTCCTAGAGTAAAGACATATCCACTAGTGGATTTTGAATCTTTAGTATCTGATATCCAATTGGCATCACAATAACCTTCGAGTACTGCTGGATATTGAGTAAAGTTCAAACCATGATCACGAGTAAATCTTAGATATATAAGAACCCGAATGATCGCTTTCCAATGGTCTTCTCTAGGGTTACTAGTGTACCTATTCAATTTACTGACAGCATAAGCTATATCAGGATGAGTACAATTCATTAGGTACATTAGACTTCCAATGATTTGGGAGTATTTTAACTGAGACACTGCATCACCTTTATTTTTCGATAAATAAAGACTGATGTCGACAGGTGCTCTTGCTAAATTCAAATCATCCTTGATAAATTTATCAAGAATTTTCTCAATATAATGAGATTGAGATAATGCATATCCATAAGATGTTTTAGTAATTTTCATTCCTAATATAACATTTGCGACCCTCATAGCTTTCATATCAAATCTTTTGTTAAGTATTTGCTAAGTTGATTTGATCATGTTTTGATTACTTCCAATGATAAGCATGTCATCCACATAAAGACAAACTATGACATATCCTTGGTCAATGTTTTTAACATAGACGCATTTGTCACATTCGTTTATCTTAAACCCATTAGTAAGCATTGCATGATCAAATTTTTCATGCCATTGCTTAGGTGCTTGTTTTAATCCATAAAGGGATTTTATAAGTTGACAAACTTGCTTTTCTTGCCTCGATACTACAAACCCTTCGGGTTGCTCCATATAGATCTCTTCATTTAGATCACCGTTTAAGAAAGCTGTTTTAACATCCATTTGATGTATTTCTAAATTAAACAACGCTGCTATGGCAATAAGCATGCAAATGGATGTTATTCTTGTCACAGGGGAATATGTGTCAAAATAGTCCAGACCTTCCTTTTGTCTGTAGCCTTTAACTACAAGTCTTGCTTTATACTTGTCAATTAAACCATCTGCTTTCATTTTTCTCTTGAATATCCATTTATATCCAAGAGGTTTAGAACCTGGTGGAAGATCCACCAATTCCCAAGTATGATTTTGCATAATGGATTCAATTTCATTATTAACAGCCTCTTTCCACAAAGGTGCTTCAGGACCTGTCATTGCTGCCTTAAAGCTTTGAGGTTCATTTTCTAACAAGTATGTCAGAAAATCTGAACCAAAGGATTTTGATGTTCTTGCTCTCTTACTTCGTCTTGGTTCATCATCAGTTAAATCCTGTTGGTCGAGATCATTACTAGTCTCTTGTGCTTGATTGTCATTAGTCTTCTGACTTTGTGTACAATCATAAGTTCTTTTCTGTGAACTTAAATCCTGTCCTTTCTTGTAAGGAAAGACATGTTCAAAAAACATAGCATTCCTTGACTCTATAATAGTGTTCACATTTATATCAGGTATTTCTGATTTATAAGTCAGAAACCGATATGCACTACTATTCTGAGCATAACCAATAAACATACAATCTACTGTTTTTGGTCCAATCTTAATCTTTTTAGGAACAGGAACTTCCACTTTTGCCAAACACCCCCACACTTTTAAGTATTTGTAGGAAGGTGGTCGACCTTTCCATAATTCATAAGGAGTGCTGTTGGTTTTCTTGTGGGGTATTCTATTAAGAACATAATTAGCAGACAATATTGCTTCCCCCCACAAGTTCTGTGGTAAACCTGAACTTAGTAATATGGCATTCATCATTTCTTTTAGGGTTCTATTCTTCATTTCAGCAATTCCATTTTGCTGTGGAGAATAAGGGGCTGTAGTTTGGTGAATAATGCCATGTTGTGCACAAAATTCATTTAATGGTGCATCATATTCACCACCCCTATCACTTCTAACCATTTTAATGGTTTTACCAAGTTGTTTTTCAACTTCTATTTTGTAGAGTTTAAACATTTCTAAGGCTTCATCTTTACTTTTAAGTAAATAAACATAACAATATCTTGTGCAATCATCGATAAATGTTATGAAATACTTTTTGCCTCCTCTAGTTTGAATAAATTTTAGATCACATACATCAGTATGAATTAATTCTAGAGGTTCAGTTTTCCTTTCAACCGATTTAAAAGGAGCCTTAGTTAGTTTCGCTTCTACACAAACTTCACATTTATGATTAGGATTAATTTCAAACTTTGGTATATCATCCAAACCAATTAATCTACGCAAAGCATCATAATTTACATGACCTAATCTATCATGCCAAAAATTCGACTCAAGAATATAAGCAAAAGATGTGTTATTCTCATTCATAGCAACT
The DNA here is from genome assembly GCA_022316695.1 of Camellia oleifera. Classification (NCBI taxonomy): domain Eukaryota; kingdom Viridiplantae; phylum Streptophyta; class Magnoliopsida; order Ericales; family Theaceae; genus Camellia; species Camellia oleifera. The sequence goes on from CM039311.1 coordinate 32,710,576, forward strand.
TTTGGTACAACTGTCATTACATTTAGTTTAAAGAGACCATCACTCATGTATCCCTTACCAACATACATACCACTCTTTGTTAATACAAACTTATCAGACTCAAAAACAAGCCTAAAACCATTTTTACTTAACAAAGAACCAGAAACTAAATTCTTCCGGATGTCAGGTACATGCAGTACGTTGTTGAGGGTCAGTTCTTTCCCTGATGTCATCTTCAAAATCACTTTCCCTTGTCCAGCCACAGTAGAAGTAGAAGAATTTCCCATGAAAAGTTGTTCACCATTTGCAGCCTCTTTGTAGGTAGTGAACATCTTCTTGTCTGCACATATGTGACGAGTTGCTCCAGTGTCAACCCACCACTCTTTGGGATTTCCAACCAAGTTAGCCTCAAACACCACAGCAGAAAGGCTGATGTCATTCACTCCGTCAGAGATGTAATCCAATTCTGTTACATTGGCCTGATTGGTGGTCTTCTTATTTGTACTTCCATGATCCTTCTTTAGACGGCGGTAGTCAGAAGCTCGATGTCCAGTCTTGCCACAGTTATAGCATTTTCCTTTGAACTTCTTGTTGCCATTGTTGTTGCCTTATTTAGGACCATCTCCAGTAAACTTTTTCTTTTTGTTATGTGGTTTATGAACTTGTTCAACCACATTAGCCTTGGACTCAATAGGATTTTTCCCATTCCTCTTTCAGCCTTTCGGTTATCTTCCTCAATTCTTAATCTTACAATCAACTTATCCATGGTCATCTCTTTGCGTTTATGTTTTAAATAATTTTTGAAATCTTTCCAAACCTGTGGTAACTTTTCCACCAAAGCAGCGACTTGGAAAGATTCGCTAAGAGACATACCTTCTGAATGAATATCATGCAAAATTATTTGAAAACTTTGAACTTGAGATATTACCGTTTGGGAGTCTACCATAACAAAATCCAGAAATTTACCGACGACAAATTTCTTCGTGCCGGCATCTTCTGTCTTGTATTTCTTCTCCAAAGAATCCCATAATTCTTTTGCTGACTTCAGAGGACTGTAAACATTATACAACATGTTGTCAAGGCCATTGAGGATGTAGTTTCTGTACAGGAAATCTAAATGTTTCCAAGCATCTACAGTGGCAACAACTTGCCGATCACTTTCACCCTCTTTAACTGCTGGAGCCTCTTCATGGAGAAATCGGGTCAAATTAAGAGTTGTAAGATAGAACAGCATCTCCTGCTGCCATCTCTTAAACTCGGTACCGTTAAATTTTTTCGATTTTTCTCCATGATTGATTGGTACATGAACATGGTTCTGGATAGGGACCGGTGTTGGTGTAACAATCGGCATACCACTACCAGATGTAGTTTCAGTTGTAGTAGCCATAATCTCTGATTACAAAAACCAGAAAAAATTATAACACAAATTAATTTTCTAGTTACTAAAACTAGAAAATAAATTATAACACAAAATAATTTTATTTTCCTTGTTACCAAAACTAGAAAAATAAAATTTCACAATAATTTTTTGTAACACAATTAATATTCTGCAATTGTTAATGACACCAGTATATTATTACTAGTTGTCAAAGAAAAGAGACAGTATATTACTACTATCTGTCAAATAGCATAAACACTATTTGTTTTTCCAACCAGAATATGTCTTTATGAAATTAGAAAATTAAATATAATGAAGATACCAAAAAATATTCTGTCTTAAGATTGTTGGAACAATCTTCACTGTATTTAAAAGATTTTAATTCTATTGTGTACAAAACAACAATTAGAATTTAAAGAAATAAAGAAAATGAGAGAATTTGTTTGATTACAAAAATCAAACTCGAAATAAAAAATAAATAAATAAAAACAGATTTTATTTTGTTACAAAAACAAAATTCAAATCTGATATAAACAAAAAATAATAACATTGAAAATAAATTAAATAACTTACTTGATTTAATTTGTTCGAATTATATACTGATCAAGTCCAGTGTTAGACACCGTGTCCTTAAGACAGATTCGTCCTCTCCACGGTGCTTTCAGAATTTGGACGTCTATCTCCCAGGATGAAATGATCCTCTACAAACAATAGCAACACTACAAATTGTTTGCCTTACGAACACACTAAATGTTTACACTCTTTCTTTCAGAAATTAAATGCAGCAAAATGCAGAGATTTATATCAGAGGATGGAATACGAAAATTGGAGTTAAATCCAAATGGGAGGCTGGTCTATTTATAGATGTAAAGGTGGCTCATGGTTTTGAATTGAACAGGTATGAAACCTGTTGGTTTTTGAATTCAAACATATTTGAATCTGTTGGGTTATATTTCAAACAGATAACAAAAACGAGAAGGGCCCTGTTTAGGTGTGCATTAATACCAAACTGGTTTATTTCTGTTTGAAAACGGGAAGGGCCCTGTTTCGATATACAGTAAATCCAAACCAGTTTAACTTGAATTCTGGATTTTATTTTACCAAAAATAAAATTAAATTCAAATGTTTTTGGCCCAAAAAGATTAGTATTGGGCCGAACAAGCCCAATCCAACCTCACACCCGCCTGACCGGATGGCGGCGGCACGCGCGTGTGTGGTGGTTTTTGAGTCCAATGGGTCTAGCCCATTTTCTCCATAACCTCTCCCTCTAAAACACTTGGGTACCCCTTGGGGCACACCCCAAGTACCAAACCCATGCCTTATAAACCCTTTCAAAACCTCCCACCAAAACAATGTGGGACAAGCCTTAATTCAATACCTTTAAGGATTTTCCACCAAAACTCCATTTTCATGGAGCATACTTTGGCTTCAATTTCCCATTCACTCGGTAATGGTTTTGAGCAACCAAATATACTACGTAAATCACAACGCGGCATAGAACGCGTTACCACTTTGACCCGTGTAAATCGATGCACAGGGCCCACCTAAAAATTAGACCAAACTTAGGAAAAAATTCTAGTTTTACCCAGAATTTTATAACCATTTCCAACAATTTTTGTGATAAAAAATGTCATAATTCACTTTCATGTCCTGTTAAAAGAAATCATTTTGCAAAAATTAAAAAGATGTAGGTTTCTAAAGACACTTCAAAGGTGTCAAATTCCAACTTTTACGAACCCAAGAAAATATAGGTACCAATAGAAAAATCAAATTTTTGTAGGTATGTTTCAAAATAAAATCTAGTAACGATAGATGGTATCTCGACAGTACATATTCGAGGCACATAACCAGATATAAAGCTATGTTTACCACATTTCAATCAAAGGATGGCAGCTATGTAACCTTCGGCGACAATAGTAAAAGAAAAATCATTGTTGTAAGTAGAATTGGTAAAAAAATTTCTCATATTATAAAAACTGTTTTATTTGTTGAAGGTTTAAAACATAACTTACTTAGAATTAGTCAATTATGTGATAAAGGTAATAGAATTATTTTTGAAAAAATTCACTGCACAATTAAGAATACCAAAGATAATAAAACGTTGTTTGTATGACATATACATGAGAATTTGTATGTTTTTTATTTGCATAACTTATCTTCTCATTTTGATGTTAATTGTTTATCTGCAATAAATGAAACTGGTTGGTTATAGCATAGAAGATTAGGACATGCTCATTTAGATTTAATTTCAAAACTTTCAAAAACTGAGTTAGTTATTGGTTTACCTAAAATTAGTTTAGAAAAAGACAAACTTTGTGATGCATGCCAACTTGGAAATAAATTAGAATTTCTTTTAAATTTAAAAATGTTGTTTCAACTACTAGACCGCTTCAACTCTTGCGTATTGATTTATTCGGACTATCTAAAACATTAAGTTTAGGAAGAAAATCGAATGCTCTTGTTTGTGTTGATAATTATACTAGATATATATGGGTATTATTTTTAGCACACAAAAATGAAACTTTTTCAAATTTCTCAAAATTGTGTAAAAAAATTCAAAATGAAAAAGTCTTAATATTTGTAGTGTTAGAAGTGATCATGGTAGGGACTTTAACAATGATGATTTTATTATGTTTTGTGATGACCTAGGAATAGATCATAATTTTTCAGCCTCTAGGACTCCTCAACAAAACGGTGTAGTTGAAAGAAAAAATAATACTCTTGAAGAAATGGCTCATACTATGCTTTGTGAGAATAATTTACCTAAATATTTTTGAGTTGAAACCATTAACACTGCGTGCTATATCATAAACCGTGCCATGATTAAATTTATTCCTAAGAAAACCCCTTATGAACTTTGGAAACGTAGAAAACCTAATATTAGCCACTGGCGTGCTTCTGATTGTAAATGCTTTGTACTGAATAACAATAACGATAACTTAGAAAAGTTTGATACTAAGGCCTCGTTTGGGAACCCTCCCTTTTAGCTAAAAAGCCAAAAAGTTACTAAATTAGCCAAAAAGCTAACAACCCATACCAAAAAGTCAAAGATTCTCTTTTCTCTCTACTTTTTGCACATCTTTTCATAAAAAACCAAAAAATCATCCCAAACTTAGCTCATATTTTAGCCAAATAGCCAAAAAGTTACTAAATTAGCATGTTCCCAAACGGGGCCTAAATCGGATAAAGCTATATTTCTTGGTTATTCAAATTCTAGTAAAGCTTATAGAGTATTCAATAAAACAACTTTACTTGTTAAAGAATCTGTACACGTTGCCTTTGATGAATCTAACAACGTTGTTTCCAAGAATCTTGCAAGTGATGATATTGCAGAAACACATCTAAGAATAGAGAGCATTTATATAATAGAAAATGAAGAAAATCCATCTCTTGAACATAAAGAAGAAATCACAATGAAGAATCCTCAAGAAGAATATGCTCGACGGGAAAAATGAATCAAATCTACCAAAGGAATAGAAGTATACTCAAGGCCACCCTAAAGATCTTATCATAGGTGATGCAGCGGAAGATATAAAAACTCGTTCCTCAATTAGAATGTTTGTGGTAACTTTGCCTTTGTTTCACAAATTGAACCAAAATCATTTTTAGAAACTGAAAATGATGAAAATGGGATTTTAGCAATGCAAAAAGAATTAAATCAATTTGAAAGAAATGAAGTTTGGTTTTTGACCTCTCGGCTTAAGGATCATCCAGTTATTGGTACAAAATGGATTTTTCGAAATAAAATGGATGAATCTGAAGTTGTTACTAGAAACAAAGTTAGATTGGTAGCCCAAAGTTATAATCAAGAATAGGGTATTGAATTTAAAGAAACGTTTGTACTGGTTACTAGACTTGATACTATTAGAATGTTACTCGCTTTTGTATGTTTTAAACATTTTAAATTATATCAAATGGATGTTAAAAGTGCTTTTTTAAATGGGTACATTTCAAATGAAGTTTATGTTTAATAACCTCCCGGTTTTGAAAATCATAAATGCCTGAATCATATTTTCGAACTTTTAAAAGCTTTATATGATTTAAAACAAGCTCCTAGAGCATAGTATGAAAGATTGAGTAATCTTCTACTTGACAAAGGTTTTTCTCGAGGAAAAATTGATACAACTCTTTTTATAAAAACCAAAAAAGGAGGATATGCTAATTGTTCAAATTTATGTTGATGATATTATTTTTGGTGCTACTAATGAAATTTTGAGCAAAAAGTTTGCTAAGGATATGCAGGGTGAATTTAAAATGAGTATGATGGCGGAGTTAAATTACTTCCTCGAACTGCAAATTAAACAAACCAATGATGTGACCCATTTGAATCAAACAAAATATATCAAGGATCTACTTAAAAGATTTGAAATAGAATCATCAAAGTCTATCGACACGAGTCTAGAGTACCTGGAGGATATCAGAGCCTTCTAAAGCTATGGTTCCAGGACTACCTTGCAAAAGAGAAAAAAGACAACAACTCAGCCCAATCTCACTAGAACAGATATGATCACAGCTGAGTGACTGTACTCCCTGCTTAATTCTGCCCTAAAATAGATACCAACTGTACCACTGATATGAACATTCCTGTATAGTTTCACTGTAAAGCACATGAGCTATTTTGGGAAGATGGTTATAATCAGCTTTTTAGTTAAAAGCTGCTTATAAGCAGCTTTTTAGTTAAAAGCTGCTTATAAGCAGCTTTTTTGTGAGAGAGAAAGTGGATTATAATTTGGGAAATGGATTATAACCCATTTCCCAAAAGAGGCCATACCAGTTAAAGAGAGCCAAAACACCCCTATGAGGGGGTAGGGTTACCATGTCCTAGTTTTGGCATGAACTAAGGTTTCACTACTTCAAGCAAATAGTTTCAAAAAATCTTGTATTTGGGTAAGCATCATGTCCAATGTTGGAACAGTTTCTATGGCTTTTCTATATGCAACTAGGCCAAATGGTCAAAATAGGAGTACCTCAGCAAGACTACCTAATATACCTCTTACACCTAACACCGAGAAATGAAATGAGGATCAAACGGTACAGCGGTAGTACAGATCTAAGGGTTGTGTTCCCAACATGGCAAAGCCCATGACCGGTCAGCCTTTTGGCAAGCTTTTGGGCAAGCCTCCAACAAACTATCCAGGAAAAACAGATGGCAAACACAGTGATTTAAGCGCACCAATGCAAATGCAATGCAAAGAACATATAAGTGTAGATAAAATTTCACATCATGAAGTTCGAGTCAAGTTCTCTAAGTCCCCAGCAGAATTGCCAGAAACTGTAGCTTACTTCTCGTACTCCTTTTAGATACAATAGCCCTATAGTTCGGACTCTTGTGATTCTGAATCTGATTTCATAAGTGCAATGTGAAATAGATAAACACAAATGAGTCCAAATCTGGAAAATCTTTTGAAAAATCGATTTTGAATCAAAAATGCCAAAAACAGACTACTTTACCAGATTTCAGAGTCGCCACCTAGATATTTTGGGGAAATTTAGGAAACTCGAGACTCATACTAAAGGTCACTTATCCGTCATCATCAAAGTGTCTTAGCTCGAGAACTTAGGTACAAGAGGGGAAGGTCATGAATTGAGCACCCCACTAGCCTAATTAAAGATCGGCCTCTACTAATCATGATGTGATTCTTATTTACATTATATGCTCTTGTTCCATTTTATTAGGCTAATTTACTATGTGTTGCACACAAGTATAGACTAATTTGCAAAAGCTGGAACACTTTGATTTTATGTTTGTTTTGAAAAATGTTTGAATATGTACCCCTTGAAAAAGTGATCTCATATGTACATTAATCAAATCATCTCAATTTGAACAATTAGCATTAATCTACAGGCATTTAAGAGTTGTATCATTTAAGTACTTAGCCTCATGGTAATCATGCTTGATATGGCAACACTAACATTATGCAATATGCTAAAGCAATGAAATGCTCACCTAATACTCCAAGGCAAGCCAAAAAGGAATAAAAGAGTTAGAAAAAATGCATGATCCTAACAATACAAGATGGCTAATGTAACACATGAAAAAGTGCAACTAAGAGGTTTGGTTGTCTAATATGTCATGTGAATCACTTTGATAGCATGCAGTGGCGAACGTATTCAAGGAAGTAATAAATGACAATGCTGTTAGAATGATAAACCGAACCTTATGCATACAAGACAAATGGATGCAAATCATGGAAAATACTAAAAGAAACATGATGTTCTACACTATCCATCATGAGTGGGTAAATAAAAGGGAGAAAGACGTGGGATTGAAAGACATACACGCATTATTACATATTTGCCCTCGCACAAGAGAGTCTAAATAAATACCCTAGCTAATTTAAGCTAATTAACTAGCTATTACAAACCAAATGAAATAAATTAACTACGCTGGCTAATTATTACAAATTAAGATAAAACTAACTAATTAATTACAATACAAAATTAAGTAGCTACTTTAACTAATTAATACGAATTAGAATTAAACTAACTAATTAGTTACAAGTCCACTACTTTAGGTACAACACACTACTATTAAACATATTTTTAATGGGCCCCAAGACACGAGGGAGGGCTCATGCATGAAGGCGGATTTCCACCCGAAAATGCTCTCAGTTTTGCTACCAAAATTTTCTGTTGCACAATCAGAAAATTGAACTATTTTTGCCTCAGCCTCTGCTCTATTTTGCAAGAAAAATGACACTGTCTGCCGAAAAAGAAGTGGCCAGCCAATAAAAGTGGTCGGCCATACAGAGAGGTGGTCGGCCAACCACTAGTTTTAGGTTCTCCCCTACTGCAACAGAAAAGGAACAAAGCAGAAACAGAGTATTTTCAAGGGATGTTTGTCCACCTTGCCTCTCATTATCATCAAACAGATCAAAGGATGGGTAGGCTTGATTCACAAACCATCAATAAACACAAATTCATTGTGTGATGACTTATGGATCAAGGGACAAAAGCTTAATAAATGACAATGAAAGACCCACAAACCTCCTCCCTATCATGGGATTGATCAAGGAAAATGGTTGACATTAAATCTGAAACCATTATCATCACTAACAAGTATGAAATGGCCTAAGACTCAATGGGTTCAATTAACATCCAATGAACCTAAACCAATTTTATTATCTTGCTCCATTTTTACTCCAATTTTATTACCTCTTTTAATTACCTTTAATTACCTTTCTATTCCTTAGTCATTTTAGTCCAAAAATGAAAGTTAAGTCCTATAAATGAAGAAGAGTGTCAAACAAGAAGTTTTTTTGGGCATGAGGGAGAGGTAATGCCCTAGTAATGAACCTCCGAAGAGATTAAACCATTTAGCATTGTATGGTCCCTTTCTCAAGCTTAAACAACACTCGGTTGAAACAATTCTCAAAGAAAGAAAAAGCCAAGAAATGAGGGAGAGTGTAGAGCTGATTACACATGAACACAAGTATGAAAAGCATGAAATAAATACAATCAACTCAAATAGGTTGGTAGTTAAGGCCTAAACCACCAAACCTATAAGGACAACTACACTACAAGCATGCTATACAAAGCACAAATGAAATGAACAATTTAAAACAATCCTAAAATAGCTAAAAACAGTGTTGGAAATAACATGGAAAAGCTTGAAAAAGTTATCTAAAACAATGGAGAAATTGAGCTAGTAAACAAACATAAGGATGGGTGGCTAACCGATCCATTTTTGGGACTTCAAAACCATATTTTTAGCCTTTGAAAACCTCTGAAAATCAATGGTAAAAAGTTGAAAAAAATTTGATGAAGAGATGGGAAACACAAAGGGAAAAGCTTAGGAGACAAGGTACAAAGACGAGTGGTCAACCCCTCTATTTTTAATGGCCTTAAACCACAAGTTCAACCCATAAACATAGATGAAAAACAGTACAAAAATAGCAATAAATGATGGTAAATAAATAGAGGAAAGAAGCTTGGAGTTGTACCTCTTGCAAATAAGTGACCCGTTGAATTATAAACCACCAATTTCACACCCTTAAGAGTTAAGATGTGTCACGACCCAAACCCGGCCCTATGGGTTTAGCACCGCAACTGGCCAGTAATCCGAGATTACCAAAGGCCTGCAGAACAGTAATACAGTCAAACAGAGTACAGGGCCTGGCGGAAGCCAAAACAGTAAATAACTAGTGTCCATTGAGCTGTGAAAATCTGTATGCCAAAAACATTTTTATGCATTCATACAGTTCAAAACAGTACGATCTATACCATCATTTACAGTCAGTCAGTACGGGGATCAAGTCCCTCAATAACAGCGTAGTAAACAGTCTATACACAAGTGCAATACAGTAAGGAGACCGATAGGGGACACAAAAACACCCCAAGCCATAACATGGCAACTCGGAACCTCGCAGTGAGGCACATAGGCTGGCTTGACAAAACTGGGGACCAACCCACGCTCCTAGCTCCGGTCTGGCTGCTGAGAACCTACATATATATATAAACAGTGAGCTAAAGCCCAGTGAATAACATAAAGCGTAAAGAGGTTATGAATGAATGTCCTTACAGTAATGAAATCAGTTCATTAAACAGTATTTCAATCTTTCAGTATTTCAGTCAATCAGTCATATGTGGCACACCCATTAGCCTATAAACAGTAGGTCCAAAAGGACCGGGTCTTAACAGACCCAACAGTAATGATGGCCATCAGTCAGTAAACAGTATGGTTCCACAAGGGAACCGACAGAGCTCTGTAACAGTAACAGTCAATGCTAAGGATGCCACAATACAGTTCAGAATACAGGACATACATTCATTCAGTAAACAATATCAGTTCAATAAACAGTTCAGTTCAGTATTCAAAAGATAAACATTTTGAACATATCTTTACGCAATTGTTACTCACAGAGATTGGGCTAATAGCAGCTAGAGCGCGTCCCCGAGAGCCAACCCTAAACAGTTAACAAATAGAACACACACTAAGTTTCACAGTTGGGGAAGTACAATAATTAACTTCCTAATATGCCTCGGTGTGTTCTACATCTATATCCTCACTAAGATGTCTTAAACTAGGCCTAAGAATGCCTAGGATGAAATGAGGATGCAAAGATGCGCACAGAATTCAATTTCAGAATTTTCAGTGAAACAGGGCCTCCGCTCGAGCGCAGGTTTCCCCGCTCGAGCGGACAAGCAAACAAAGGTCCCCGCTCGAGCGGGCTGATGCACAGGGCAAGATGCTGGATGCTCGATTTCTCGCTCGAGCGTGAAACATTCCGCTCGAGCGGACTGTAAAACAAGTCGAAGAAAATGCTGGGAGCATGAATTCCCCGCTCGAGCGGCACTTCCCCCGCTCGAGCGGACATCAAAATTCTGGAAAATCCAGATTCAACCTCCAAGTTCCAAACCAAGTTTTGATGCTCCCAACTCGATCCTCTTGGGCCCATTTTCTGGAAAATCCTTTCAAACACATAGAATAACACGTTTTAAAGCTCAATTTAAGAAATCAAGGCCCAAGGGTGTTTCAATTTAAACCCAATTTGAAACCAATTTCATGAACAATATGCAAACATGACATGCATGAGTTTTAAACCAAATTCAATCTTCAAATCTTGCTCTAGAGAGCTCCAATCTTTCAAAACAACTTGAAAACATGGACTAATATATGAACATGAGCATGCATGTGACAATTAGCCAAGAATTCAACTTCAAAATCACCAATTCAAACATGCATGCAACAATGGGGTCCAATTCAACAATTATGAACTAAATCATGGCCTAGCTCTCTAATTGGGCATGAACCATGCAAAATGAGGCTCAAAGACAACAAGAAGACAATGAATTCACTTACCTAAGTCTCAATTCAAGGTAAGGAAGCTAGATTATGCCAAGTGATACACCAATTCCAAGCAAATTCCTACAAGATGAGCTAAATCTCCCTCAATTCTCTCCTTCTCACTCTAAATTCGGTGGAGGCAAGGAAATGGCTGAGGAAAGCTTTGATCAACATGTAATGGGGCCTAATATATTATTCTAAGTGGTCCACTAGGAGTGGCAATGTGGTAATTAAGTCAAACTTGGTAATTAACTCGTTTAAATCTAACTTAATCATTCCTAATCAATTTTCAGATAAATATCTCATTAAATCACCAATATTCTCCGGATCACAAAACACTAAACGGTTCCTAATTCGGCCGCCGATAAGGCCTTCAATTAACAGTTCAAACACATACACTCAAACAGATAATCGATCAATCAAACAGATAGAAACGCAATATAATAGGTAAACTTATTCAATTTCAGTTTCGATTTCAATCAGTTCATTCAGTATTTCAGTTGATCCGATTATCAGTCATTATCAGTTCAGTTTAACAGTAATCAATACGTAATTCAGTGGTTATTCAGTAATCGGTACGAGGGTTGTTACAAGATGCAAGCTCAAGAATCTAAGCAAAGAGACCTCAAAAATTTGTTTAAGAAGTCTAGGTAAGGTGTGTATAGGTTGCAAGGTAGAGAGAGAGAAATATTTTCTAGGAATTTTCCTTCTCTAAATTTTTCTAACCTAATTTTATGAGAGGGGGTCAAGTATATATACAAAAACATGTTAGGCTCTCGGAAATATCCATACAGAAATGGCTGGTGCAATGCATGCACCTATGGAGATAGCTGGCACAACTAGCAAAAAGATCTAGTTTTTTGACACAAGTAGCCGGCCGGCCACTAAAGGGGACGGCCATACACTAATTTGTGGCCGGCCAGCCACTAGTGGGTCTGTGGGCCTTTGGGTGGTCAGGCTTGAAAAAAAGCAGTTGTGGTCCTAAAATAATGTAATGCTTGTAGGTTTCTAAGGCTCAAATCCGAGGCTTTCTGCTGAGGAAATCAAGCATTTGACAAGCATGTGCATTCATCATTGGGTGACCAATCGATGGCACCCAAGTCTTTAAGGCAGTCAAAAATGGGGTGTCTACAACTACTTTTTAATTTTTTTGGTTACTTAGATGCCAACTTTGTAGGATGTAGACTTGACCATAAAAGCACTAGTGACACTTGTCATTTTCTTGGACACTCACTCACTTCTTGATTTTGCACAAAACAAAACTCAATGGTTCTGTCAACTACTAAAGCAAAGTACATTACCACCACTGGGTGTTGTGCATAGTTGTTTTGGATGAAGCAACAACTTCAAGATTTTGGACTTCACCATAATCATATTCCTATAAAATGTGACAACACAAATGCTATTCACTTTAAAAAAAATCCTATTCAGCACTCACGCACTAAACACATTGAAATAAGACATCATTTTCTAAGAGATCAAGTACTCAAATGTGACATTGAACTCGAATTTGTTCCTACACATCGTCAATTAGTTGACATATTTATCAAGCCTCTTAATGAGGAATAATTTTGTTTTATTATAACTGAACTTGGTATGATAAATACTACTATATAATGTTTATATATATTTATAAAAAATGACTAATATTTTTTTATAAATCCTCTCTCTCGCTTTGCTTACCCATTCGTTGTCCCGCTCTTGCTCTCTCTCTCTCTCTCTCTCTCTCTCTCTCTCTCTCTCTATTTTCCTCTCTTTCTCTCTCGCTCGCTCTCGCACCCTGTTATCCTCCAATACTGTCTTTATCACCACCATTATCCATCTAAATCTATCTCTAATCTACACAAATTCATTTCCAATCTACACATATCCGTCTCCGATCTACACAAATCTATCCTCAATCTACACAAATTCATCCCCGATATACACAAAAACCATCCACGATCTTTGCCTTCTTTTATGATCTTCACTATCATCTTAGATCCTCAGCATCATCACAGATCTTCATCATCGTCATCAATCCTTACATCCACCAATATCATTTCCCTATCAACATGTTAAAATTATTTTTGCAATGTGTTATATTTCTTGTTTAGTTGTATGTGCTACAAACTCTCTTGTATTTAATAACAATTGCTTCTACTTGGTATGAAGAAATTGGTTTTATTTGTATTTTCTCTTTTTATGCTAGTGCACTCGGTGTAGTTATATATGGTTGGATCTTAATGGCCCTTAGTATTATAAATTGGTAATTTGTTTCTTTAAATTTTTATCATCTGTGTAATTTTTAGTGCATTAATTTAGGGGAACTCTTATTATATGATATTTTGAGATTGAACAAATATAGAAGCACAGTCTTTAGGGCAGTTTGTATATTTTATGCATAATTTCAAGGGGAGTTTATATAATTATCAAATAAATTTTTTATCTTACCTCTTATCTGCACCAAAAATACTTTTTATAACAAAGACAGACAATTTTTTTGACAAAGAGAAATGCTTACAATTTTATTTTAGCATGAGAAAATATTTCTAGATTACATGCGAGTTTTGAGAAAGCTTCACAGATCTTTTACATTTAACTTCTCTCAATAGCTTTTCATGAGTCTACCTAACATGCTTCTTTCTCTTTTCGAATTCTGTGAGTCTTGGCATTATAACGGTTGCATAATACTACACCGCATTCTCCAACTAAGAATTTTTAATATCTAGATTTCTCTTTACCTGACAAGTTTCAGCAAGTTGTTGTTTTAAATAGATCACCTCTTCTTTTAATCGCTGATTCTCTTGGATTCTTGCTTGTAGTCATCGAGCCATATTAGAAACTGCAGTCATCGTCTGTATACTAAAAGCCATAGTGTTATTAACAGTATTGGTGTCATTTTGATTACCAAATACACTAGGACTCTTAGCTATTGGAATAGCATGCGAATACACTATAGGTAACCTTTCATTTGTCTAAATCCTAGGCACCTCATTTAAGTCAGAACCATTGATGGCTAAACTAAGAAATGACACGATTACACAGATTGTAATCAAATCTTTTTACTAAGAACACTTGAAGGTTTCATATCTCTACACATCATCTTGTCACTTTTTATACACATTGTCGACCTAATAATCGATGCATATCCACTCAAATTTCTTATTTGTCAACATTTTGGGCGTCGCTACACTATTTTTTCTGGTGATGATACAAATCTCAAAAATGATCACAGGAGAGAAATAAGAAAAATTATTATATTTTTTTGTCAAATAAGATTAATTGCTCAAATGTGTTTGTATGATTTTCATTTTGGACACTGAAAATTTTCTTCTCTATAAAAACTTCATATATCAATCTTTTATTTTGATGATATCAAAGGGGAAGAAAAATATGAATTTGAATTATGCATGTGCTTTAATTATCAAATATTTTATGTTGCAAAAAATTCAAAAGATATTGATGTTTATTTTAATTTTGTTTCAAATCCATACATGTATTGCCATCATAAAAAAAAAGGAGATTGTTAATTATGTTGTTTAATTTTGATGATATCTAAAGTATTATTTGATGAATTTTGATTTTTTAATATACATATATTATAATAATTTGACACAAAATATGAAAATGTATTATAACATTTTAATACATGTTGTACCGAATTTAAATTTATTTTGCATCTTTTAATAATTTAATTGTATGTAAGACACACCCACATAATGAGTATCATGAGCTATTATTTTGCATCATTTGAATATATTATAAATATTATATAATATAATTTAAAAGAAAAAGAGAAACACACTTAACGGGTGTCTCATGACCAACCAGATTTTTTTATTGATTGTGTTTGAATGTATGTATGCATTACGTGTATGTAAGTTGACATATGATTTTGCATAAATATCTTCACATGGTGTACATTTCCCAGCTCACTTATACTATATATATAATATTAAATATATAATAAAAGGTTAGTAGTGGTGGGATTTGCATCTTTTATTATATATATTAATATAATAAAAAGAAAAAGTTGCAGCACATCATTTCCAACATTGTCTTTTTTGCATGCTGTAGTGTTTGCATTCAAGGAGTGCCACATGGAGTCCGGATCCTCGGCTACCATTCTCGGCAGTCCTTCCCTGTAGTCCCCAAAACGATGTCATTTTGGAAACAAATTTTTAATCCAAAAAAAAAAAAAACACAAAATCAGAACAGAACCGAAGATCACCTCACCTCACCTCACCTCCCCTCCCCTCCTTCATCTCCTTCATCGATCAACCATAAAGAAGATCGACCGTCACCTCCTTCATCTTCTTCTTCGATCAACCATAAGATCTCCTTCATCTTCTTCTTCTTCGCAATTGCTAACAGCAATGTTCGATTCAATGATCTATCTGCATCTCTCTCTCATTGAAGATGCACAAGTTCCACTCTAGACAACCAAATTTGCTAAACCATCCTAATAAACATATAAAGATTCAAATTTTCAAGACTAACAGTAATAAACATCAAAACACAAAGGTTAAATCACATAAAATTTTGTCACAGTACATACATAGCCAGTGAATTGCTTCCTGCAGATCAGCCACACTAGCCTGAAAAGAACCCAAAACACAAACACTAATCAGACCCAAAATTCAAAACCTCACAACCCAGGAAAAAAAAATGACACATACACATGCGTGTGTATGTATAGATCATTTGGAAAAACACAAGCAAACCCAGGTAATGAAATTGAGGAAACAGAGAGATGAAGACCAGAAAAAAAAAAAAGAAAGAAAAAAACGAAGGAGAGGAAGAGAAAGAAAGCTACGAACAGATTCAAACCCATTTTCTACCCAAAAAATTTCAATAAAAAATTTCAAACCCAAAATTTCATCCCGTGTTCAAACCCAAAATTTCCTCCTGTGTTCATCGCCCTTAGCTACCCAAAATTTCGATCAAAAATTTCAAACCCAATCAAACCCATTTTCCTAAGAACTAAAAATTTCAAACCCATTTTTCTAAAAGTTTCAAACCCATTTTCCTTGGATGGCTCGTCGATGCCTCTCATCCTTGGAAAATCCAATTTAACATCTATATATATATATTTAATGGTCTATTTCTCAGATTTTGAACATCCAATTTTGAATTTCTCAGATTTTTGTATATATTCAGATTTTTGTATATACACACACACACACATATATATATATATATCAGATTTGTAAAACGAAGAAGAGATCTGGACTCCTAACATTGAATGGATTTGTAAAACGAAGAAGAGATCCGGTCCATTATTGCTCCACAAGGTCAGATCTCCCTTCTTCTTCTCCCTCTTTTCTCTTTTCTTCCCCTTTTTGGGTTCTGGTTTTGTGTGTGTGTGTTTTTTTTTTTTTTGGAAAATTTGCCCCCAAAACGACGTCGTTTTGGGGGCTGCAGGAAAGGGCTGCTGAGAATGGCAGCCAAGGATCCGGACTCGTGCCACATGATAATGGAGTGTCCGATCTGTCAGAGAAGCATCTGCCTCCCCAACGGATATATTTTTAGACATAAATAGAAGTGTTTTTCTTGGAGAAAAATAAAGAATTTGAAGAGAAAAAATTTGTGCATTCGGAAATCTTGATTGTATTCTCACTCTGCTTTTTCACTTTCAAATCTAAGCGTTGTCTTTGTTCTTATACTTTCATATCTACTTGTTGTGAGATAATAATTATAAAAGAGGATTGAAATACCTTTTATCTTTATTCATTATTTTGTGAGAGAATTTTGTAAGGGTGAGACATTTATTGTCGAGTAAGGCTCAATAAATAAAAATAAGACCTATGTAAAATCCACAAGTTTGGTGAAGCATTAGTGGACGTAGGCCCAGCGTACCAAACTACTATAAATCCTTGTGTTTGATTTTCTCTCCCTATCTCTTTTACTTTTATATTGATAATTATTGCTCTGTTTTTTATTTACTAAAATTTGAATATTTTAATTATTATATTTAATGTCGTGAAATTATTTTTATTGACCTAATTCACTCCTCTCTTGAGTTGCTTACCTAAGATAACATCTAGTTCTAACTAACTTGTTTATCCTAACTGATCTTGTTAACATAACAGTTGGCTGAATTAGTTGAGTCGTTGGCTAGACTCCTTATCGGAGCCACCTTTTTCATTGGCATCTTCCTCCATAATTACCGTAGTTGGTGGGACAACCGTCACCACTGTGACTCTATCTCACCGTAGCCGCAGTGGCGGAGACAAGCTATCTTCTTCATTGGCGTCTTCCTCCACTATCACCATAGTCTGAGGCACCACCACCACCACCGTGACTCTACCTCACCGCAACCGTGATGGAAAAAACGAGCCATCTTCTTCATCGGCGTCTTATTCGATCATTATAGTTATGCTCATCATCTGAGGTCGTTCGTCATCAGACCAATCATCATCCTCCTCGTCTCCGACGGCGGCAACTGTGGAAATGGTGGTAGATCTAAGCCAAATAAAAGCAAAGAATGCTGGATCTAAATGATAAGATGGTAATAGAGGGTTGGGTTTGGTACATCTGAGAGATCCGGTGGTTCAAGAGGACGAGGACTTATGGATTTGATATAAAGAAGATTGAGCCAAAACTTTTTGAGAGATGAGAGATGGGATCAGTAAGGTTGTGTTTGGAAGAAAGGTGATAAATGAAGAAATTGAGAGTTTGAACAAAATGTAAGAGATCTGATCAAATTTCCATAAAATCTGAATGCTTAATTATACACTCATATATACATGTATAATGTATCTATATGCACTTTTTTTTTTCATGGGATTTTTGGTGAAACCCTCCCTTTTCGGCCTTTTTTTAGAATAAAAGACAACTCAATGAATTTCCCTTCAAAAAGCCCCTAGTAGGAGAAACCCAGCTCAATAAGGACATTCTATAATTTGTATTTTTTTTACCATATTGCCCTCCTATATATATATATATATATTTGAACAATCTCAGCTCATACATACACCGATCTTAAAGACGATCTGCGAAATCAGTGAAGATGATCTACGAAATCTATGAAGACGATCTCAAAATCTGAAGATCTTACTGCCGACAATCTCGCCCTTGGTCAACAATACACGATCTCGCCATCGAAGATCAACACTCTCAATTAAACGAGAGATTTCGTTTCAAATCTGTACAAATTTGTATCAGATTTAGAGAGTTTTATCAAGATTTGTGAGTGTTAATGGAGTTTAGAGGTTTTGCTTCAATCACATGTTTGACTATTGTTCGAGTTCAATCAGGTATGCTGATTTGTTGATTAGTTTTTTTTTTTTTTTTGGATTTATTTTTGTTGATTTGTCGAGTTCAATTAGGTGTGTGCTCTGTTTTTGTTTGATAGAATGAGAGTAAAATTTTACTCTCATATGTGCTCTGATTTTGCTTGACAGAATGAGAGTGAAATTTTATTCTAGTATATGCTCTGTTTTTGTTTAATTGAATGAGAGTAAAATTTTACTCTAGTATGTGCCCTATTTTTATTTGATAAAATGTTGTTCTGTTTTTGTTTAATAAAATGAAAGTAAAATTTTACACAGGTGTTATCTATTCCGTTTTTTATTATTTTTTAATACAATGACAGTAAAATTTTACTCTGTTATTGTGTACTTCTTATGACGCACCCAAAATAATTACAATAAACCAAATCCCAAACACTAGTACAATATGAAATAAATAGAATAACAAGCTTCCATTAATCAGAGTTAATAAATAAAAGGTGACACATGCGATATACATTCATAAATCATTCATCCTGAATCTACAGTATGTGTTACAAAAGGTAATAGGAAATGAAAGCTAAACAGGTATTCATATGCCCTAATGGCTTACATCTTTCCAAGACTATGCTTCGTTACAACAAAATGAGTCAGAAGCTCAATACAAATAAAGCCCTAAGCTTGTACAAAATGATAAATACAAAATGAACAAAAGTGAGCTTTCAACCCCACAGTCCTCCCAAACTAAGTCCTTGGTGGATGCATATCACCAATACCTGAAAATGGTTTTTCCCAAGTAGGGTGAGCTAAAGCCCAGTAGAAACAATCTAACACAATATATGAATCTTAACAAAGATATAAGTATAATGTGCATATATAATGCCTATAATAAAATCATTCATATTCTACAAGATAATATTATCCCAAGTTTTATATCTCAATTCATTTCAAGTCAATTCATCTCGCCTCAACTCATGAGTCAAATTCATTGCTATCTAGACAACTCAACTGAGGCTACAACTCAGTGGTTCTCTAATCAATACAACCATTACATAAACACTTCAATTTGTCATTTTACAGAAATTTCGTCCCCGGAAATCGGCACCCATGCATACATGTGATTTTCGAGACATTCACCCTGGACACACAGGCCAACTTAATTCAATGGAGTCCATCCCCTTTTTTCTCCCAAACATGGAGTACATCTCCTTTCTCCTCCCAAATATCATACATATACAATGTATTAAAACACAGTCATATTCAATGACAACAGTTAAGAAATTAGTTTTAATTCGCCTAATCCTCGTACAATTTCTACAACAATCATAGTTATCCTCCACTGATAGCCCGAAACAGATATACAATCTCCATGGGTGAGAAATAATACACATCCAACTCCACCATTTACATAAACATTCATCTAATTTCATATTCCTAATACCAATTTCATTATTTTATACATAATAATTATGTAAAACATTTTAGGGCAAAACTTCATTCTTTCCCACATTCAACCCATGTGTTGAAATCAACAAATTTAACACAACATATCCTCATATCTATTCCCATAACCAAATCATTTGATTTTAAACCAAAACCATAGGTTTGTCTAAAATCCTCTAAATCCCAACATTTTTTACACAACAAAAAATAACTAAGTTAAAAATCATAAGAGAGTGTAGAAAGTCCTTACCTCAAGCTTAGAAGACCAAGGAAAAAGTGGAGGAACTTCGAAGATGCAGAAATCATGATCTATTTGGATAGAAATGTAGCCCTTGAGACGCTCTACCATTTTCCCAAAGACACTAGGGTAAAGAAGTCAACGGATTTAGGTGAAAATGTAGAGAAAATGTGAGTTTTAGAGATAGAGGCTCTAGATTTAGGGTTTTGGGAAGAAAAAAGATGAAAAAGTGATATAAAAAGTCACTTTGATGAACTGATATATGCACAGTCTGCTCAAGCACAAGAAGTGACGCTCGAGCGTCAGACACAATAAGTTGTTCCACTGAAGCGCAGAATGCACACTACCAATAGTTTTGCAGACAACAAACCAACGCTCGAGCACAAGAATGGCCGCTAGAGCATAGGAAACATGGCTCAAGCGTAGAATACACTCTCCCAGTAGTTTTGCAGACCTGTAAAAGTACTAAAAGTTCACAAAGCCCGCTCAAGCACAAGAAGTGCCACTCGAGCGGAAGAGCAAAATTCTGGATAACAAAGGTTTGAAAACTAAGCAACCAACCTGTTCCAAACACAACCACTACAACCCAATAGCCAAATTTAAAGAAGTACAAGGAAAACAAGATACGATCAACAATCTGAAACCATGAAACCCGAGTCCAAAATACAATAAAATAGTCAAGTCAAAAACCGGAATCACTATAATCTTCCCCCTTAAGGAATTTCGTCCCCGAAATTTCAAATCAAGCTTTACAGTTATGTTTAAACCAAACACAATAACGATAGGTAATCAAATCCAATACCATGACCCATTCTCTGGTCATCCATTCTCATCAACATGATAAACGAATTCTCAATACTGAATACACAATTTATATTTCCAAAACATATATAATGTTTATAATAAACTCGCAATTCCAAAACATAAACAATATATACAATGTTTCCACATCTCCAAAACATATACAATATTTTATATTTCATTAACATAACAACAATACAATACATGTTCAAACATTAACAAACAAGTCCGGATACTTCTCACAAACTTCCAACTCGTGTTCCCAAGTTGCTTCGTCAACCCCATGATGTTTCCACAATACCTTAACCAAGGCAATTGTCTTGCCTCGCAAGATTTGGTCCCGAGTGTCCAAGATTCTCACCAGTCTCTCCTCATACGAGGCATCCTCATCTACCTCTAAGTCGGTTCAATCCAACACGTGCGATGAATCTGGCTCATGCTTCCAAAGCATGCTAATATGAAACATATCATGGACCCCAAAAAGTTGTGCCGGCAAGGCCAAACGATAAGCTACCTCTCCAATCCGCTCAAGGATCGCAAAAGGCCCAATGAATCGAAGGGACAACTTCTCACCCTTTCCAAACATCATCAAACCTCTCCTAGATGATATCTTCAAAAATACATGGTCTTCCACCTCAAAAGACAAAGGTCTCCTTCTATGGTCGGCATAACTTTTCTGGCGCCTCTAGGCCGTAACCAACCTCTTACGGATAAGTGCAACTTTCTCCATCATTTTCCAGATTAACTCTGGACCCAACATAGATGCATCACCCACTTCGACCCAACACACAGGGGATATACATGGTCGACCATACAAGGCCTCAAATGGTGCTATGACAATACTCGATTGGAAATTGTTATTATAGGCAAATTCTACTAAGGGCAAGTGTCTCTCCCACGAACTCTTAAAGTCAAGGACACAACCCCAAAGCATATCCTCTAAAATCTGAATGGTGCGCTCTGACTGCCTGTCAATCTAAGGATGATACGCAATACTAAAGGTCAATCTTATGCCCAAGGCACTCTGTAGGCTCTGCTATAACCCTGCTATAAAATGCGGATCTTTATCCGAAACAATTGTCACAGGGACTCCATGCAACCTCACCATATCCCTAATATAAAGGTCGGCAAGATAATCTACCGAGTCATTCACACGCATAGGAATAAAGTACGCCGACTTGGTTAAACGGTAAACTACCACCCAAATTGCATCACTACCCACATTAAGTCCTTAGAAGGCCCACAACAAAATCCATTGTGACAAACCCGCTAAACTTTGATGCTCGGCCTTTACTTGTTAACAAGTAAGGCACCTTGATACAAACACAGCCACATTCCTCTTCATACCTCTCTACCAAAACTGACGACTAAGATCGTGATACATCTTTGTGCCTTCCGGATGCACTGCAAGGCGTGAATAGTGAAACTCTCAGAGTACTTCCTCTCAGCAAGGCTCCAGCACGAACAAACGGTCACGGTATCTCACACTCAGGTCAGGATACACATTCAAGCCCCTCTCTACCTTCCCACTGGAGATCTTCTCCCAGAGAGATTCCATCTTAAAGTCATATTTCTGTGCTTCTATCACTGGGTTCACAAGTACTCGTTGTGCAACTACCGAAAACAAGACTACAGACTCAACAAACTCACTAAGATGCAAGTTAAACTCCCCAATAGCACCCAACATCTCCCATTCTTGGATGGCAACACTAGTTGCACTACTAATGGATTTCCTACTCAACACATCGACCACAACATTTGCCTTCCCTGGATGATAATGTAACTCAAAATCATAATCTTCTATAAACTCTGTCCACCTCCTTTACCTCAAATTCAAGTCTTTTTGTGTAAACAGATATTCAGACTCTTATGATCAAAAAACACTTCAAACTTCTCACCATACAGGTAATGCCTCCAAATCTTCAAGGCAAAGATCACCGCTGCTAAATCTAGGTCATGAGTACAGGTAGTTTCTCTCATGTGTTTTCAACTGTCGCAAGCCATAACATTTCCCTCTTACATCAATACATAACCAAACCTTCCCAGTAAGGCATCACAACACACTGAATAACCCAAACCTCTCTCTGGAATAATCAATACTGGAGCCGCTGGTAAGTCTAACCTTAAGCTCTTGAAAAGACTTCTCACAAGTCTACTCCATACAAACTTAACTCCCTTCTTTGTCAGTCTAGTCAACGGTGAGGCTAGCTTAGAGAATCCTTCACAAATCTACAATAATACCTGGCCAACCCCAAGAAACTATAGATCTTGAAATCATTCTTAGGTTATTCCCAATCTTGTACTGCCTTTATCATCGATGAATCTACAGTCACCCTTTCTTCGAATACCACGTGGCCTAGGAACTTAACTTCTCTCATCCAAAATTCGCACTTCCTAAACTTGGCATACAGTTTGTGGGCTCTAAGAACCTCAAGTATCACTTGCAAGTGTTCCTCGTGTTTCTCCTCAAAGGGTGAGTAAATCAAGATGTTATTTACAAAGACAACCACAAAACGGTATAGGAACTCCTGGAAGATCCGGTTCATCAAATCCATAAACACAGCTGGTGCATTGGTTAGCCCAAAGGGCATCACTAGAAACTCGTAATGGCCATACCGCATACGGAATGTCGTCTTCGAGATATCTGTCACGACCCAAACCTGCCCCTATAGGTTTAGCATCGTAACTGGCTAGTAATCTTGGGATTACCAAAGGCCTCTAAGACAGATTAACATAATATTAGGGGCTAGCGGAAGCAAATAACAATATACAACGTTCATTGAGCTGTGTAGACTTATATAAGACAGAAAAATTTTAAACTTTTTATATACATATATACACATTATCTTTAACTCATTATATATATACAAATTAGACAAAAAGGGATTTAGCCCTATTCACAAAATACACAAGACTTGTTCAACCAAACACGAAAACAAAACTTAAACTTTAAATCACATAGCCATAATCACTTGACATATCTGGAACCTCCACAGGAGGCACAATGGTTAGCTGACAAAAACAGAAATGAAGGCCGTCAACTCTAGCCCTGATCACGCGCCGGCTCACCTACATACATAATATAAACTGTGAGCGAAAGATTAGTGAACAATAACAGAGTAAAGGGGTTTCAATGAATGAGTCCGTACAGATTCAGAAATCATAATTCAATTTCGTATCAAATTCATAATTTGTCCAGATCATATACAGAAATCATAAGTCATGCTTAAGCATACATGATACATCCATTAGCATTAACAAAGCAGATACAAAACAGATGCAAACATGTAAGGGTTACGAATAATCAGTTCCATAAAGGAACCTCCGGATCCGAGTAACAGAGAATACACACGTTGAGCCCCATGATGGAGCCTCTGGTACGGGTAACAGAGTGCAGCCATATTAAGTTTCATGATAGAACCTCCGATACCGGGTAACAGCCAACAGATATCACATGATGCTAAGAATGTCACGAATACATATCAAAAATTGGACGATCATTCAATGTACAGAACATATTATTTCAGAAAACAGATCTTAATTCATCACACAGAAATTAAGTAAAGTTGAACATAGCTTTACTATGTTATTACTCACAGATAGCCGCAGAGGCAAATCAGACGAACTGGACATATCAGATAAATCAGGCAGACAATGGCGTATGACCTACACAAGCATATAACATATACACATTGAAATACAATATTACTTCATTGATCAAACTCAACTTTTCTAGTCTGTTTCCGTCTAAATAATCCGAAGTTCTACTACGCTTATTCTTTCTCATTCAAATAAATCGGGTTCTTATTTCACATATTCTTTCATTACTAAGCCTTTCTTTTCCAAATAGATTGATCTTTTACTTGGCTTCTTAAACAATTACCACTAGATCAATGATTCATTCTTTAACTAACTAATTTATGTTGATTGATAGCTTATTAATCTTTATTGAGTCATAAATCATGTCTACAATGCTATGGAAAGAGATGAGAATAACAATGTGAACTAAATGCAATTTTGCAAAATATGCTGAAAATGGGGTCTTCGCTCGAGCGCCACTTTGGTCGCTCGAACGGACTGTAAAATTTGAAAAACTTCTGGGAGCTCGATTTCACGCTCAAGCGAGACTTTTCTCGCTCGAGCGGATAGTGTAAATTCTGGAATTTCCAGAATTGCAATTGAAGTTCAAATTTGATATTCAAAGCCTCAAAACATGTATTTTTGGTACACAAAAATGGAGAACTATTGTATAATTTAGTAATCACTTTCAATCAGAAAACATTCATTCAAAATCATGCTCCAATTGCCTAAATTTAGTTTTAATTCATCTTCTTTATATCAACCCACAATTCTAAAATATAAATTAGACTTCCCAGCCTCTTGAAATTCCATGATGCATGTAATACAAATAGATCCAATTTTACTATTAATAACAAAATCAACTTAACTCAATTTTTAACCAAATACTTAATTTATGATCATGGGTGTTCTAAAATGTATCTAAATTGAATAAAATTCTTGAATTACATCACATGCCTGGATTAAATAAAAATCTAATTATAAAGTCAAAACTTTATGATTAATTCCATATTTCCATAAACTAGATTTTCTTAAAACATTTCCTTTGTCTTTTCAAAATATGAACTTGAATGGCTCAATTCCCTTAAAACTCACGTATTACAAGAAAATACTACAAAATCAAATCAAAATAATTAATTTTCCAAATTAATTTCCACAACTATGAGTCTACTTAATTTCTTACTTAAAACATTATTTCTTACAAAATCTATGAGACTAATTCCATAACTTTCTTAATTCATGATGCATGGAGGATTATCTAAAACATGAAATTAAAGTTATAAAACTTTTAGAAAATATTTGCATGTGTGAAATTAGGGTCAAAATTCAACCCAATTACATCCAAAATTCCTTTAATTCAATATTAAGTTCAAAATGTTCAAGAATTCATAATTTCTCAAAACTTGCTCTCCTTATACCCAAACATGAAATTAATTCTCCAACTTTCTTAAAGATTCATTGATGCATGTAAAGATGAAGTCTAAATTCATGAGGAATAATACAAATTAAACTTACTTGATAAATTTTCCCAAACTCATTTCCTTAATCTCAAGCTTAACTCAATTTATTTTAACCCCAATTTAATTCATAGTCATAGATGTTCCAAAATATGTTTAATTTGAGTCAAACTCTTAGATTACATTACATGCATGGGTTAATAATTAAAATCAAAACCCATATTTATTCTTTAATTCTTCCAAATTACATGCATGTAGAAATAAGGCCCAAATTCATGCAAGATTACAAAAATTAAATGCAAAATAATTAATTTCTAAATTAATTTCCATAATCATTAACCTAACTCATTTGTATGGGCCAAATCTTTAATAAACCCTTGTTGCATGTAATTTATAGAACTTAATCCAAGAATAATTCTCTAAATTGAACCCAAATTTAACAAATTAAAAGAATTATAACTCATGCTTTTCAACCCAACTTGATTTAACATACAAATCTAATTTCTATGAAATTATAGTTAATCCTCAAATCTTTATTTTGAATCTTCTCAAAATCCACCTTCAATAAATTTTTGTTTAGATTAAGTAAACAACACTAGAAAGAGGATGAAATTTCTTACCTTAAGATAAATTTTTCATAATTTTTTACTTCAATTTTAGTATCTCACAAAACCCACTTCTTCTTCATTCATCCTATCTTCCTTCTCCTTTCTTGACTTCACTTCTCCAGAACCTTTCGTCCTCTCTCACCGTACGGTTCTCTCTCTCTCTCTCCTTCCTTATAGTGTTTTCAATTCATGGTTCCTACCAACAACAAATTGAGCACTCATTCTCTCTCTCCTCACATGTAGCCAAACGCACCCTCTAGCAAAAGAATTCTATATTTTGCACCATTGTCCTAACTCTTCTTCTTAATTATGTAATTATTTAGAATTAACTTAATTTACTAATTGCGCATCAACTTAATTAATTAGGATTAGTTGGGCACACCAATTAGGCTTTAATTTAATTAAACCACAATTAACCATACTTGATCTTGACCGATAAATTTCTACATAGCTTAATTAGTCTAATTGACTTCAAATAAGTCCCAATCAATCATAACTAAATTTATCAATCTGAATAAGATTTTTAATCAATACCCCAAAAGGCTTCAATTATTAAATTGAACTTATTATCATCCTTAATTTTGTTTTCTTAAATCATCTAGGCCTTCAACTTCTGATTAGATTCCAAATTTCCGTCAATTAAATCACATATTCAAATTAGACACCCCATAAATAAATTTAATTCGTAATAATTACCATTCTCAATCTCCATAATTTAATTAACTTGATTAACTCCAATTAGGATCTAATTAATCGAATCTCAATTTTACTAAACTGAAACGAATATTTAATTAAACTCCCAAATGGGTCCATAATTAAGATTAAATTGATTCAGCTTCTTAACTTCACTTCCTTAAGCCATTTGGACCCTTAATTTCTAATTCCAAAATAAATCTTTAATAGAATCATATACGAGTTAGATCCCACAATTCTCATAAATCCCAAATTAAATTATAATACTCGGCAATTAAATTTCAAATCCTCTTAATTAATCAAGAATTAATCATTATACGTGATGGGGTCATTACAATATCGTCCTCCCTTACCCTCAACTGGTGATAGCCCGATCTCAGGTCTATCTTAGAAAAGCAACAAGACCCCTTCAACTGATCAAATAAATTATCTATACGAGACATTGGGTACTTGTTCTTAACAGTTACCCGGTTCAACTTTCGATAATCTATACAAAGTAGCAACGCACCATCTTTCTTTTTGGCAAAAAGAGTTTGTGCTCTCCAAGATGAGGTACTAGGGCGAATAAAACCCTTATCTAATAATTCCTGGAGTTGAATCTTTAACTCACTCAACTCGATAGGTGCAAATATATACAGTGCCATAGAAATCAGTGTTATGCCAGGCACTGAATCAATAGAGAACTCGATCTCTTAGTGAGGTGGTAAATTGGTAAGATCTTCCGAAAAAATATCCGAGTATTCACAAACTACCCTTAGCAACACAACTCGGACTTCACTACACTCAGTACTAAAGAAGTTGGCAAGAAGGAAACTAAGCTCACTCCGCCCATGCAGATCATACATCAGTGATAAGGCTCTATCGACCCGGTCCCCCAAGAAATAAAAGCAATCACTGCTCAAGGTACATACAGTAACCCTCTGACAGTAACAAACTATAACAGCCCGATATGATGATAACCAGTCCATACCCAAAATAACATCAAAACTAGACATGTCAATCAACACAAATGCAAAAGGAAGTCAACGGCTAGCAAACTCTATGTCACAACCTGGACACCCTTGCTTCAATATGACCTCACCACCAATAGGTGATTCTACACAAATAGGAGATACTAACTGAGCCAACTCTAACCCCAAAACCGATACAAATACAGATGAGATAAATGAATGGGATGCACCCATATCAATCAATACATTACCAACTAAATTGCAAAACAATAAGGTACCTCTCACCACCGACGGTACTGGTACAAGATTTGGCGCGGTAACAGCATACACACGCCCTGTAGGTCTCTGCTCAACCTCCTCACACCTCGGAGCATAAATCTGATACATTGATTGAGCTAAAGAGGCTCCCTAATTGGCCCTCGAGGCCTGTGTTGACTATGCAGACTGGTGGCTCTGTGTCTGTCTCGAACCAAACGCACTGGATGTGCCACCCAACTAAGGGAAAAATCTCTTTATGTGCCCCGCCTGCCCACACTGAGAACAAGTGAGCGACTGCCCTCTCCCCTGACTCTGGCTCTGAGAATGAGCAGAAGATGATGCAGACCGTTCCCCTCCTCTTCTCTGCGGGCAAGCTGGAGACTTGTTGCCCAACTGACCACATTTAAAACAAGCAATATCTCCCTGACCACCCCTCTAAGAACCCGAACTCGGTACTGGAAAAGTAGACCTCGACTAAACTCCTTAGGGCTGCTGTGGGGTAGAACCCCTTTGCCTCTTACTATCTCCCTGAATATCCTGACTCCTCCTAGAGCCCTTTATTCTCTCCTCCTTTATTCGCATTACAGTCTCCAGGTAAGTTGTCGCCGCCTCCATAAGGCATCCGTAATCTCTAATCATCGACCTGGTTACTTTGAACATTAGCTCAGTCCTCAATCTCTTCTTGAACTCCAAACAACGGCGCTCTTCAGTCGCCATGAGTTCTAGTGCAAATCTCGATAAACTAGTAAATGTGGTCTCAAACTCGGCCACGAGTGTACTCATTGCTTGAGCTTGGAGAACTGATCTCTTAACTTCTCCGTAATAGTGGGAGGCAAAAACCTATCCTAGAAGGCACTGACAAAAGCCTCCCAAGTTACCCTAATGCGCCCCCACGCATACTTCCACCACTGACCCGCATTTCCCTTCAATTGGAAAGATGTCAAGGTCACTTACAATTGGTCGTCCTCGATGCTAAGCATCTCGAACTTTTTCACTATTTGCTCTAGCCACTCTTCTGCCTTCAGTGGCTCTTTGGGATCACCCACAAACTCATCTGGATTTGACCCAAAAAACTGCTACTTCAAGAATGATGTCCTTACCTCAGCTACTTGGGCCTGGACTTGATTCTTAGCTCTGAGAATGTCCATAGACTCCCACAATGCTCTGGCCATTTCGCGAGCTAATGTGCCCATGGCCTACTGACCCACTGGTTCAGCTACATTAGCTTGACCAACCCTTTCTTCCTGTACTGGAATTTCATCTGGTAAGGACACCTCATGCTTCCTAGGTCTACCACGCCTACCACTACCACGTTCACGTCCTGACATCCTAATAAAGGTAACAAAATAGATTAGCGCATTTACAAATGTGCCGAAGCTAACTCACTCATATCCTAAAGCAGTAGGCAACAGCAATTCACTCCACATAAACACGTTGTCACATTAAACATACGAATTTCATTCCCGAATAATAACCGTTCCACGGCGTTGCCAGAGTTCCAATTAGAAACAACAATAATCAAGTGCTTTTCTAATAAGACTTTTAGAAACCCGTAGACTTAATCATCATCCTAGAAATTAAATCACATACCCATATAACCACATAATCATGTTATCATGTAAACACATCGTACATATTAAAGTCTCTATCAAGTGAGACAAATCCATTGTGGTAATAACCACTTCACGTACCCAAAGTATTCAAACCCGGTACGCTCTGAAACTAAGTTATGGCATCCCCAAAATAATTACAATAAACAAATCCCAAACACTAGTACAATATGATATAAATAGAATAAGAAGTTTCCATTAATTAGAGTAAATATAAAAAATGTGACACATGCAATATACATTCATAAATCGTTCATCCTGAATCTACAGCATGTGTTACAAAAGGTAATAGGAAATGAAAGCTAAACAGGTATTCAGTATGCCCTAATGACTTGCATTTTTCTAAGACTGTACTTGGTTACTACCAAATGAGTCAGAAGCTCAATACAAATAAAGTCCTAGGCTTGTACAAGAAGATAAATACAAAATGAACAAAAGTGAGCTTTCAGCTCCACTAGTCCTCCCAAACTAAGTCCATGGCGGAGGCATATCACCAGCACCTGAAAATGGTTTTTGCCAAGTAGGATGAGCCAAAAACCAGTAGAAACAATCTAACACCATAGATGAATCTTAACAAAAATATAAGTATAATGTGCATATACAATGCCTGTAATAAAATCATTCATATTTTACAAGATCATAATATAACAAGTTTTATATCTCAATTCATCTCAAGTCAATTCATCTCAAGTTAATTCATCTCGCCTTAACTCATGAGTCAAATTCATTGTTATCTAAACAACCCAACTGAGGCTACAACTCAGTGGTTCTCTAATCAATACAACAATTACATAAACACTTTAATTTGCCATTTACGAAAATTTCGTCCACGAGATCAGCACCCATGCATACGCGCGATTTTCAAGACATTCACCCTAGACACATAGGCCAACTTAATTTAATGAAGTCCATTCCCCTTTTTTCTCCCAAACATGGAGTACATCCCCTTTCTCCTACCCAAATATCATACATATATAATGTATTAAGACACAGTCATATTCAATGACAACAATTAAGAAATTAGTTTCAATTCATCTAATCCTCATACAATTTCTACAATAATTATAGTTATTCTCCACCGATAGCCCAAAACAGATATTTCTAAATAGATATACAATCTCCAAAACAGACAAATTATCCAAATTTCCATGGATGAGAGATAATACACATCCAACTCCACTATTTATATAAACATTCATCTAATTTCATATTCCCAATACCAATTTCATTATTTTGTACATAATAATTATGTAAAACATTTTAGGGCAAAACTCCATTCTCCCCCACATCCAACCCATGTGTCGAAATCAACAAATTTAACACAACACATCCTCATATCTATTCCCATTACCATTTTCAATACTTTCATTTGAAAACCCTTCATTTGATTTTAAACCAAAACCCTAGGTTTGTCTAAAATCCTCTAAATCCCAACATTTTTTACACAACAACAAATAACTAAGGTAAAAATCATAGAAAAGTGTAGAAAGTCCCTACCTTAAGCTTAGAAGACCAAGGAAGAAATGGAGGAACTTCGAAGATGCCGAAATCACAATCTATTCGGATAAAAATGTAGCCTTTAAGATGCTCTTCCTTTTTTTCCAAAGACACAAAGGTAGAGAAGTCAATGGATCTAGGTGAAAATGTAGAGAGAATGTGAGTTTTAAAGAGAGAGGCTCTAGATCTAGGGTTTTGGGAAGAAAAAAGATGAAAAAGTGATGTAAAAAGTCATTTTCACGAACTGATATACGTACAGTCCGCTTGAGCACAAAAAGTGACGCTCGAGCACAAGAAACGACGCTCAAGAAGTGACGCTCAAGCGCTCAGACGCTCAAGCGCAAGAAGTGACGCTCAAGCACAAAATGCACACTCCTAGTAGTTTTGCAAACAACAGACCAGCACTCAAGCGCAAGCATGGCCGCTTGAGTGCACACCCGTTCAAGTGTGAAAACACCGCTCGAGCGTATAATACACTTTCCTAGTAGTTTTGCAGACCTACAAAAGTACTGAGATTTCACAAAGCCCGCTCGAGCGCAAGAAATGTCGCTCGAGCGGAAGAACAAAATTCTAGGCAACAATGGTTTGAAAACTAAGTAACCAACCTATTCCAAATACAACCACAACAACCCAATAGCCAAATTTAAAGAAGTACAAGGAAAACAAGATTACAATCAACAACCCGAAACCATGAAACCCAAGTCCAGAATACAACAAGAGTCGGGTCAAAAACCGAAATCGCTATACTTCTAGTTATTTATTTTTCGACTCCTAGTGACAGTAAAATTTTACTTTGATTGACAGTAAAGTTTTACTGTCAATTGATTGCAGATTTGAAAAATGGATCTACCTCTTATGTTGTTATGCAAGTATGGTGATCGTACCATTGTATTCAAGGTTGTGTCAAACTGCACGTTGAAGGACTTAACTGATTTCTTAAGTTATAAATTGAAGAAGTTTGACAGTAATGGTTGCATATTGTTATCATACTGTTTACCTGGACATTCACCATGCATGATTAATGATGATTCTGATTTTCAAAATATGTTGTCGCTTGTTTATCCCCTTGGTGTTGACCGAATTGATGTGACTGTTACTAAAATGGGCATTTCAAATGAAAGCTAGTAGATCCAACGTTACTGATGACGAAATAGATTTGCTCCTTATGTTTTATCAACATGAAGAAAGGACTTTGTTATCTTGTGGATGGGTGAATGGAATTACTCATATAGGTCAAAGATTTATTGTAGGTGCAAAGGATTTTCGGACTGCATTATGTAAATATGTAAATATGCCATTGAGATAGGATTTGAGTTTGTGTATGTGAAGAATGAGAAATGTCGGGTCACTGCTATATGTTCAATACAGTGAGTCCAAAGGTTGTTTATGGCAAGAACATGCATCTCTAGAAAATGCTAATAATTTTTTTCTACATTAGGACTCTACATGATGAGCATAGTTATGAAGCTACAATTTGTACTTCTAAAAACTCAAGGATGAGTTCAAATTTGATTGTTAATGAAGTTTGTGCGAATCCCCAAACTCGTTCAATTGATGTTGTGCGTCAATTTATAGATCAATACAGACTCACCATTATGTATAAGCATGCTTGGTTAGGAGTTGAGAAAGCTAGGACTACTACTTTTGAGGATTTCTCTATGTCTTATGATAAGATTTGATAGTATATGGATATTGTGATGAGCACAAATCCTAGTAGCTATTTGCAGCTTGACTATAACCATCAAAGTGGATGGTTCAAGAGGTTCTTTGTTACATTTAATGCTTCCATTCAAGAGTTTACGGCATTGCCAGTCCTCTATTGTTTATCAATGGTATTTTTCTGAAGAGGAAATATAAGGGCACCTTGTTAACAACTACAACGAAAGATGGGGATCAAGGTACATATTACTGTCATAGTTTATTGAAAAGTAACAAGTTACTTATTTTCAGAGTAACATGTTACTTTTATTCAGAGTAAAAATTTACTATGTTTGTCCTTTTTGTTTAATATACTTACTTATTGTAAAATGTTATTTTTCAGGTTTTTTCCCCCTTACAATGGCAATTGTCGATACAGAGACTGCAAATAGTTTGAAATGGTTTCTTATGTATTTGTCGAATATATTATTGGATGAAAGACCAATTACCTTAATATCTGATCTGAATGCTGGACTTTTGGAGGCTTTACCGAAGGTTTTACCTATTGCTTACCATTGTTTTTGTCTCTAACACTTGAAAGCCAATTTAAGAGATAGGTTCTCCAGTGCAAGTTTCAGCAACACTTTCAGGAGTAGAATAGTTTTTTTGTTTTCTTCATGTGCTTATGCTCTGACAATGGGATGTTATAATCAGTGTTTGAAAGAATTACAAGATAAGGGAAAAGGGATCTTTTGTAGTTTTCTATCCAATTTGCCCTATGACAAGTGGACTAATGCATATTTTAAATAACAAAAATACGGTGAAATGCACTCGAATAAGGCGGAGTCCTTCAATTCATGGATCCGTCAAGCTCGACATTTTCCCACTGCGAAGATAATTGATTCAATTAGGTTGAAGATCATCGATTTGATGTCAAGAATGAGAGAACAAGCTAAGAAATGGAATACTTTCTATGTCCGGAGGTGGATTCAACATTAGTAAATGCTCTTAAAAGTGGAAGAACTTGGTTGGTTAGTTGTTCAAGTGATCATATTTTTGAGGTTCAATACCGGCCATCAGTTACTGTTGACCTCTTGAATAGAACTTGCTTGTGTTACCAATGGCAATTGAATGGCTTTCTTTGTGCTCACACAGTGACCGTTATCCAAAAGAGCGGAAGTGATTTGTATGCACATGTGGAAGCATTTTATTACACTAGTAATTTCAAAGCTTGTTATGCTAAGTTCGTTTATCCAATGCCCACTGTTGATAAATCTCTTGTAGCTATCGATGATCTTGTTGTCCTTCCTCCAATTTGTAAAAAGTAACCCGATAGGCCAAGGAATAATAGGATTTCATCTAGGGATGAGAAGATAAGACGAGTATAGTGTGGTAAATGCAAAAAGTACGGTCATAATAGGAAGACTTGTAAGGAGACATTGCTATGAAGGACATCATTGTTTTGTAATAAAAGTATAAAAATAATGCAGTTCTTTACAATAAATAGTCCATAACAATAATACTAGACTTATAAGGAGACATTACAATAAAAGATATTTTTACTATGTTCTTAAATGGTTGTGTGTCCAAGTTTCTTATTTGCTTTGTGGTTGAATTTGACATTTTAATATATTTTTTTTAATGTGGTTGAACAAGTTTCATGTAATGGAACTTATAATGGAATTTGTTCAGTAAGTGTGAAGGATTGAAGTAAAATTTTAGTCTAAAAGGAAGTAAACATGAAATTAAAACTTTATTGCCTTTAGAGTAAAATTTTACTATCTTTTAGAGAAATGTAGTTTGAAATGAAAGTAAAATTTTACTATGTTATTGAATGGTTGTCTATGGCTATGCTCAGCCTATGCTTCAAGAGTAAAATTTTGTTGTATTTCAGAGTAAAATTTTACTTTTTTCAAAGTAAAACATTACCTTTATTCACATGAAAGTAAAACTTTACTGCCTTTCAGAGTAAAATTTTACTATGTTTTAGAGAAATTTACTCTGCAATGAAAGTAAAATTTTACTATATTGTTGAATGGTTGTCCATGAGTCTATAGTTTTATAGTAAAATTTTACTTTATTTCAGAGTTAAATTTTACTTTAGTTCAGAATAAAAAAACAATTAGTTCAAAGTAAAATTTTACTTTATTGCAGAGTAAATTTTACTTTATTGTAGAATAAAATTTTACTTTTTTCAGAGTAAAACATTACCTTCATTCACATGAAAGTACAACTTTACTACCTTACAGAGTAAAATTTTACTATCTTTTAGAGAAATTTACTCTGAAATTAAAGTAAAATTTTACTATATTGGTGAAAGGTTGTCTATGAGCCTATGGCTTCAAAGTAAAATTTTACTTTATTTGAAAGTAAAATTTTACTGTCAGACAGTATGTGTGAAAAACATTTCCAACCTGCATCAAAATTTACCACAATACGCAAACTCCCCTGATGCTCATCATGCAATCTTTGTGCAAAAATAATCTAACAACACAGCTACTTATATTATCAAGACACACAAGTATAACCTGTATCATTGTATTCTATCCATAACAACATTCATTTCTAGTCAAAACTATATCCTGCTATAATAATGTATTAATCACCAAACCGCAGTGAAATTTACTAGAACAATAGACATAGCATGTACTATCTATTACTTATTTAGCATTATTTCACTTACAATTACTTTTTCAGCATTCTTTCATTTACAAAAAGTAAAATTACGTACATCATTCACAGTAGTTCCCAAAAGTTGTCCACGTCGTCGTGGTCTTATCTCTTGACTATTTTTCTTTTGAGGTTGAATTGTTCATCACTCTATGCTTTGGGATAATCATTCAAAAATTGATGCACTATTGATGCTCAGAAATTGCTAATTTCATCATCTTCCAAAGAATTTGCAATAGGCTCATCTCTTATGATTTGGCGCATGATATAACATACAATAATTTCGCAATCAACACTGTTAATAAAAATCAAGATCTTGTTAGATTTACTCAAATTTGAAAACTACCAATTCAAGCATGTAGTAGTAGCGTGAAATACTTACGATGTTTGGCGTTATTGTGGACTATCTTTTACCGAAACCAAGTTTGCAAACTTTCTTGTACATCTCTTCCTTTTGTTGGCCAACTTGTTCTCCACATATGTTATCTAACATCATTGCATAATATTTTGGTCACGATTAAATACAAGAATAAAACACAGTAAAAACTTACTATTAATATGATGCAAAGCACTTACAATCTGTTTTGCATCCTTAAGGTAAGGATCTTCTTTGTTGTCTTTTGGCCTTAAAGAATTATAATGCCTCCACTCATCAAATTCAATGTCCAATACAAGCAACATCTTGTGATAGGATTTTTCTTCCTCCTTGTTCACATTAGAGTTCATACAAAAGTGAAAGAATTTGTATCCACTCAAATCTTGCTCAAGCACTTCGTCAATTAAATGATTTCTCAAATCTCCATAATCCCATTTCACTAATGACTGCATTTAATCATATAAGAGTGTCATGTGTCAAGTTGTGTTGGTGACACACTGTATGAGTTGTCAATCTTTGGCAAACCAAATAGTACTAATTAACTATAAAATATAGTACAATGTTACACTAAACCACAATAAAAGTTTATCAATTCAAACTAAACACAAATTGATGGCTTACCCAACAAAGGCTTGAGAAAAAGAATGACTTATTCTTTTCTGACTTCTTTGCTTGTTGCTCAATCTGAAGCATTTCTACAAAGTTGTCAATGACCTACAAAAACAAAAATAAATTAAATATATGTGAATAAAATGAACTATTTTTAGTTATTGAAGTAAACACTAGTCATTGAAAATTGTATAGCCACTTACATTATTTGTAGTATCACCATCTCTCATAATTGCATCCATATCATGCAATGTAACATATACTCTATTTCCTGTGTCGGATCATATGATTGCACTAGTCATAAGGTAAAAAAAATGTTGATTAACACGTTGCAATTTGATAACAGTAAAAATCTGTTGTTTGATAAAATTAAAATGGTCTTACTTCATGGTTTCCAAATTGTAAATCTTGCTCAATAGACGCTTATCATTCTTATCAAGCAATTTTCATATTGCAGCCTTATCTAGATACAAAACCCTTTCAACTAGTTTTGGTTGGCTTAGAAGCAAGTTGTTAACACAAATCACTTCATTTGATATCATTTCAATTGCTTATTTTGTGGTCATTTTTTTCTTTGCCTCTCTTGTCTCACATTCAAAATCAGACATCTCTTTTTTCTTCCTCGCCTTAATTTTGATTTTCTTGACCATGGATATTTGCAATGGCTCTATGACTACAGGTGTTTCTTTCAATGTAGCCTAAATCCCAAAGTTTTGCTCTTGTTCTACTCCTTTAGCATGTGGCATTTCTTTAGAAGCAAAAGCTTGGGTAGTCACATGAACTGCATTTTCGTCAATCTGTTCAACCAACTATTTATTTTCAAATTCGAGTACTTCAAACTCCTTTCTCAATTTCTTTATTTCTTTCTCTGTGCTTCTTATCCTTTCCATCATTTCTTTTGTTTTTGCCTCTTGATCTTCTTGTATTTTTTTGCGTGGTTTCCCTCATTTTCTTTAGCTCTTCAACCAATGCCATATTCTCACTTTTCAGCCTCTTGTTTTCATTTTGAACTCATTCTAATTTCCCAAGATTAATGAAGTCCTTCAAAGGTTGATCATCTCCTAAAGCTTCAGCTATATGATCTTCATCTTCTTCAATCTCTAAATTTTCCTCTATATCCAATGCAACTTTTTCCTCATGATTGCGAATAAGATTCATTTCTTCTCTGGAAATGGGCTTCAATTCATCATGATTCACCTATATTTGAAAAATAGAAAAAGAAAAGAAGTCAGCAATGAGGAAAACTTTAACCATCGGAGTAAAATTTTACTCTATTTCAAAGTAAAAGTTTACTTAAGTAAAAGTTTACTTTGATTGTAAGTAAACTTTTACTCTGATTTTAAGTAAACTTTTACTCTATTCAAGAGTAACATTTTATTATGTAAGTATAACTTTAAACAAAGTGAACCAGTAAGGCTGAGATTGAAAAGATGATACCTCTTCGGGCTTTAGTTTTTGCAATGACCTCTTCATCATCTTTTTCTGCAACTTTGATAAGTCTCATCGAAGGAGCCTTTGACACAAATTTTTGCCTTCAGGTTGAATGAGGGTAGTGTGCTCGCATAACCAGTACTGTAAAATAAAAAAAATCGAAATTAATTAATTCTCTAAAGATAGATTGCGTAATATTTCAAGTTGTTCTATTTACTTACCAAAAGAAAAAGTACACATCCTATTACATTTTCAGGATTTCCTAATAAAGATTGGATTGAATTAGTCAACGTGGATAAAACTACAATCGACCATGCATATGAATTCATTATTTCCAAATCTTCTACAAGGGCGACAAAAGCCCATCCAACTATTAGACCGGTTGTTGGTAATAGTAAGGTTGCCACAACAAATAAACATATTATTCGCGTAACATCCTCAACATCAACTGTCGTTGTGCCTTCCAATGCATCTCCTAATGCCTCTCTCAAAATCTCTATGGATATTCTTGACATATTACGAAACTTTCTTTGTACAAAAGGTGATTCTTGTTTCTTCCCATATGAGACGTCTACTTTTTTCGTTCTCGATTTTATCCCAAAAATCAAAACTATCCCATATGTCTCACGTTTTCCCGCCAAGCTTGAATCCCTTTGCATGAAAGTCATAAGACTTGATCACATTCATGACATTATCGTCAACTTTCTTGAACTTTTTCAACACCACATTTTTTTCTTCCAAAAAGATTTGAATAACATCCCAAAAGGTGTTCTCTCAAGGGTAGTAATGTGTCTTTCAGTGAACCTTGTGTCTCACATTAGGTTTATCAATGAAACAACATTTGACCTATATTGTTTCACATATTTCTCCCTCCCTCGTACTCTATGTACAATATTCGACTTTGAAGGTTTTGTTATTAAAGACAATGGATTGCTTTCATTAGAACCTTCATCCTCACTACTGGAGCCATTCCTCAATCGTTGATGGAAGCACAAAATTATCATCAAATGCATTATCCACATTGCTCATGGATTTTTTACTACTTTTGCTTCTTTTTTTTTCCAAGGACTTTGTTCTTTTGTATATCCGTAAGTGGAACTTCAAAATCATCATCATCACCATCTCCACATTTGCTTCTAGTAACAACCATTTTAGAACACGAAAAAGTTTCCTTCTATCAATAGTGTAACATTTTACTTTAAACAACAAAGTGACAAAACAATAAGCACTAAAGAAAATGCACAAACATTGTAATGAGACAATAAAGTTTTACTTTGAAAGTAAAATTTTACTCTGTTTAGCAGTAAAATTTTACTTTCATTAAAAGAAAAATTTTATTCTGATTGGAAGTACAATTTTACTCTGAACAATACAATCGGGGAAATAAACAAAAAACACATACAAAACTTCTAGATCGAAGAATCAAGAAAATCTTGTCTCAATTGTGACTATACGCAACACAATTCTGAAATTAACATGTATAATTCACATTCAAACCGAAATCAGAGAAATGGCGAAACTAAAATCACATTCACATATATAAATAGATATATATATATATATATATATTCATATACAAATTGATATGCACATATGTAATGAGCAAAGGCTATAAAACACATACAGCAAGAAATCAAATGGCATTGATGAAAGCATAAAAATACACAAAACATTGTAATGAAATAGCAAAGTGTTAAAGTAAAATTTTACTCTATTTAGAAGTAAAAGTTTACTCTCATTGCAAGTAAAATTTTACTCTGGTTGGAAGTAAAATTTTACTTTGAACAATATACACTAGAAAATAAACAAAATATATATATATATATTTCAAATATATTTTCAATAAATGCATAAATGTTAAAATTAACTACAGCCAAAATTCATGAAGTAAGTGAAATTGAAAGCAGCGAAATTGCAAGAAGAAAACACTACAAAAATAAAAGCAGCGAAA
This sequence comes from Camellia oleifera, assembly GCA_022316695.1. Taxonomy (NCBI): domain Eukaryota; kingdom Viridiplantae; phylum Streptophyta; class Magnoliopsida; order Ericales; family Theaceae; genus Camellia; species Camellia oleifera. Next base: position 32,750,743 of record CM039311.1, read on the forward strand.
TTGAAGCAAAACTGCATACACCGTTCTGAAATAGTTCACCAGTACAAAGAATAATCAAAAGATAAAAATAAAATAAAAAAATGAAAAAAAAGGTTTAACATTCAATAGATTCACAGAAAAAATAGAATAGAAAGGGGAAAAATCACCTGGAAAATGTGGAAGAAGTGTGGAAATACATAAATCACAACTCACAAGATATGTCCAAGAGAGAGAGAAAGTGCAATGCAGAGTTCAACATTCGAGCACAAGCAATGAACTTGTAACGTTGCAGGGGTAGAAAGACAAAGTAGCTCTAGAGAGAGAGAGAGTAATGAGACTCAGATGCTAGGGTTTTCGAATAATGGTTTTCAGAGGAGGGTTTCAAGTGATGAAACAGAGTGATGGGAGAGAAACGATGCAATTGTTTCATATTTGTCCATTTATATAGAAGGGTATTTCAGTCTTTTCATCATATTTGAGGAACTTTTAGAGTTATTATTTTATTCCATGGGCTTCACACAAAAAGGCCCAATGGGAGGGGCTTTTCACCAAAAATCCTTCTTTGAATTCTTATTTTTTGTTAATTCGTGGTACAACTACAAACAAAATGATAGATACTGCAAAATGATAGTATCTATATGCTTGATCTTTTTGGTTTTGATGCTCAGATCTTGTATTGTTTACTTTTGTTGTTGTTTTGCCCATTGATTCCATATAAGAGGTGACATGTTTCAATAGAAATTGAACAAATGGTGTGATAAAAAAAATTTTGGACAGAAAATTTATACTGATAAAAATTTGAACATATAGTGTGTACAACTAAAATATTATTGTTGTTGTTGTTGTTGTTGAAGAATTTCAACAAATATCAAAAATAACTTTGTGAATTTTCAACAGATAGGAAAAATGGCCTTCAAATCTGTGTTTAAATAGATAGAAAAATTCAACAACAGATAGTCAAAAAATTAAACAGGTAAAAAAATATTTGAACAGATAATTAAAAAAATTCAACAGATAGATTAAAGGATAAAATTGAAAAAAAAATATCCTTCAAAATAACAAAAGGACTTCTCATCAAACTATTTCACAAATGGTGGACCTTTCACTAACAAAAAAATATTCATTGGACCTAATGCCTTATACAATTGTTTTATTAGACTTTTCAACAATTTTCTCTCAAATAAAAAAGTTACGATTATCAAATTCACCTAATTTTTTACATGGATGATAGACATTGAGAGTTTTACTGTCATAACCTGAATTCGCCCCTTGAGGTTTGGATCATAACCAGCCAATAATCATAAGATTACCTACAACCTTAGACAAAAATCAAATCATAATTAATCATATGGGGCCAGAAGTAGAAGCTGAATTATAAAATTTTGTCCAATGAATTGTGCATAAATGGCATAAATAGAAACTTCTCATATATTAATAACTCATACTCATACATATATAATAAGATAACATATGTCCAAGATCATTTAAACATCATTGTCATACAAAACAAGAACTTATATACATGTACGAGGTCAAATATGACCAATAAAAGAAGACAGAAATTCAAAAGACAAAATAAACCAAAGCCTCGCTCGTGAGGTGCTCATAACAGACTTCACTAAACTTAGTATCCTTCACAGGTTCACTAACACTGGGGCTGGACATCCCGCTAGTCACTTACATACATATAAATACAAAGTAAACTAACGCTTCGTGAATAACATCAGAGTAAACGGGTTATGTGAATGAGTTCTAATAACTGACATAAGTATTTCTATATCATAAGTAATATATAACGGAATGACCTTGGGTCCAACAGATAATGGAACGACCTCAGGTCCAATTATTTACAGTTATATAATGACCATTTGGTCAACCCATAACAGATAATCAGATTTATCAGATGTTCATAATGACCTTGGGTCCATCTTATCAAATGTACTGAATGACCTTGGGTCCAAGTCAGATATACAGAACGACCTTGGCTTCATTATGCACATTCGTGTCACATAAATTACATTTAAGATATCATATTGATTAAACAGATAGAAACTCATTCACACTTACAAAATCATGATTTCGGAAAGCTTATCACATTAGGACATTCAAAAAATAAAGTAAGTAAGAAAATATCTTTACTAAGATATTACTCATAGTGATTCGGTTGTTGACTCGTTCTTTCGAATGGTCCTACACAACACACATGCGTTGACTCACATTGCTTAACCGGATTGTCCTTTAACTTATTCAATTCTCTTAGGCTTCATTCTAACTCTTTAATTCATTTAGGATGTTCAATTCATGCCTAAGAATGCTTAGAAAGAAATGAGAATGCACATTTGATTAGAATATGTTTTTTCAAAATTTGTTGAAACAAAGCACTTCGCTTGAGCACAACATTGGTGGCTCGAGCGGACCACTTGGTCTGCAAAAGGACTAGATAGTCCGAATCTAGGCTCAATGTTTGCTCGAGCCAAGTTGCAGAATAAAAGGCGGTCGCTCGAGCGATGACTTGGTCACTCGAGCCAACTGCAATTCTCTGCAAAAATACTGGATGCATGAAATGTGCACTCGAGCGACAAATTGTTCGCTCAAACAGTAAGGTAGAATTTTGGAAATTCTAGAATAGAGTTGAGCTTCAAACACATTTTTTTTTTTTTTTTTTTTTGGGTAAGTAAAAACAAACATATGTTCAAAGTATGGATTCATGCATGATGCAACCCAAAACCATGAAAACTCTTCCAAAACATAAGTACATGGCCAATTACTAAATCAAACTTCATTATTTTCCAAAATTGATGCTTAAAACTTCATAATTGAAACCTAAACTCTCATGTAAGTGTCAATAATTTCCAAACTCTTTTCCAAGGTTTCAAAAACATGCAATTCACTTTCAAAACTTTGTGAACCATACATGCATGTACAATTCATCTTCTAAATTCAACATGGAAGTCAAAATCATGCCTAGAAATGATGAAATTCAACAAAACTATGCATGCATGCATGAATTAACTTTGATTCTAACAATTTTAGCTCAATTCTTACATTTAATCACATAATCCTCTTGAATTCACATCTTTGATGATTTAATTTCTTGAATTAGGGTTCAAAAGCTTACCTAAGGTCTTCAATTGAGCTCAATTTAGCAAGTTATTGAGCTTTTACTTCACAATTCACAAGCCTCTTAGCAAATTCTTCAAGTTCAAGCTCTTCTCTCTCTAAAAATTGAGTTCTCTCTCTCTTTCTCTCTAAAGCTCTCTATCTCAAATTTGTTGGGCTGAAATTATGATTAAGAGGTTCAAGCTCTGAATTACAACATATATATACTTGAGGATTAGATCAGATGTTAATCAAGGCTTAAGATTAACTAATTACACTTAGTTCTAATTGATTTAATCTAATTAATTTAGACTGAATCAAATTTTAATCAAACTTTCTAATAGGTTCTACAAATTATGTCGATAACATTAAACTAGCCAATTTCTGTTTCTGATGCCATTAAGGCCTTCAATTTTCTGATCAAAGCAGAAATCATAACAATTTTCTTACGATCAACAGATATGTAGTCAAAACCACATTGATGACATAATTATCACTCAAATTCACACTTAGCACATAAGCACATGCACAATTAAAGAATTAAAAGCATAATACATAATGGGGTTGTCACACTTACAAATTGAACGATTCGGATCATCAAAACGAGACTCGTAATAGGCCTTATAGGGATTTCAAGTTCTCTCATGTTAAAAACTCAACATTAGAGAAATTCAAACCTTTTGTTAATTTTTTTTTTTTTTTTTAATGAAACCAAATTGTTTTCGTTCTTTTTTGTTTTTTGGATTTACTTATTTTTGTCAATAATATATTTTTTTTTATGTGGTAAAGGAAAGGCTACAAATTGGAACAACTTCTTCAGTTATTACTAAAATATTAACAAAAAGAATTAGAGTAAATTACATTAAGTTTTGTTGAGATTTAAAAAAAAATATAGTTAGTCTCACATTGTTTATATAATTAATTATACTGATTTTACTTTTAGTAAAGATAAAGTGATCGAAACTAATACAAATGATAGATAAACATTAAAATTAACAAAGACAAATATATATTTTAATAAAAGATAGATGTCACGACCCAAATCCGCCTTTATAGGTTTAGCGTCGTAACTGGCCAGCAATTCTTTTGGATTACCAAAGGCCTCTGAACAGATTAACTTATAATAAAGGGTTGCGGAAGCAAATATATAAAGCATGCATAGTTCATAGAGCTGTGCATACATACATAAGACAAAAATATTAAACTTCATATACATAAAAGTAACGTTATATAAGCAACAGTCTTACGTCACTTCGCTTACAGATAATCAAAATAAGACTTAGCCCATCATACAAATAAAACAAAAGAAAACTAAAACAAGTTTCTAGATCACAAAACATTGACCACAAGTAGGTTTCGGAACCTCTACAGGAGGCATTGTGGTTAGCTCTACAAAACTGACCTCCAGGCAACAGCTTAGGCCTGGTCACGAGCCTGATCACCTATATACATAAATAATACGGTGAGTTGGAGCCCAGTGAATAATAATAGAGTAAAAGTTTTGATGAATGATGTCTATAACAGGTTCAGAATTAAAATTCTTATTCAGAAGCAGATACATATTCATACTCAAGTTCAAAGTTCATACATTTCACATGATCATACGTGGTACATCCATTAGCGTTAACAAATCCAATGACCCATGAAGGGACGGCTATAAAGGCATTCCGATGACCATAAGGGGACGACCATGAAGGCATTTCGATAATTCATGTGCACAGAGACGTTTCCGATAACCCATAAAATGACGACCATAAAGGCATTCCGATGACCCATAAAGGGACGGCCATGAAGGCATTTCGATAACCTATAAAGGGACGCATATCATATGATACTAAGGATGCCATGAATACATTTTAAAGCTTTGGACCATCATTCATTTAATTTTAAAATAGCATTTCAAGAAATAGATCATATCGTATCATCATGTTAAGAAAATATTTAACATTGAATATAACTTTACAAAGTTATTACTCAGAAATAGCTTTGATAGCAGAACAATTGGATCAAGCAACTCACGGCGCATGACCTATACAAACATAGAATAGATACACTTATTGAAACACACACTCGGATAGTACATAGCTTATTTCATTTCGTTCTTAGTGTGTTTCTAAGTCTTATCCTCATTATTGTCCGTTAATTGTGTTCTAGGAATGCCTAAGATGCAATGAGAATGCCAAAATGCAACATGAAACACTTAACAAAATTTTCAAAAACAGTGCACCTCGCTTAAGCGTCACTTCCTTCGCTCGAGCAAGCCCTTAGGTCTGCAAAAGTACTGGTTACATAATTTTTCCGGCTCGACAGTCGCTCAAGCGTAAGACTGAGTAAACATGATCCTCGCTCAAGCGCAACTTTAGTTGCTCAAGCGGTCTGCAAAGTTTTTCAATACTTCTGGGAGCATGAATTTTACGCTCAAGCCAACCTTTTCTCGCTCGAGTGAAAGTGCAAAACCATGAGTGGTTACTTGAGCACAGAATCTGTCGCTCGAGCGGTGATACAGATTCTAGAATTTCCAGATTAATGTTCTAAGTCCAAAACTTCAATTCAAAGCTGCAAAATATTTTTCTTTTGGACCAAAAGCTTGAGGAAACATATGTAAACTTGTAAAACATTGTGAATTCAAAATCATTTTGCAAAGTCAAAGCCCAAAAGTAAGCCAATTGTTGAAAATCAAACTTGAAATTGTGAAAACATATCATGCATATAATGATGCAAGCTTTAAAGCTTCTAAAACATGAACAATTGAAGAAATACAAATGAAACCAAGTTGGATTCTTCAAAATATGCAAGTAAAGCTTCATGCATGTGGAAAATTCTTTAAATTCAACTTGAAAATCATGAGAATCATGCATACATGTATATCATTAGCTCATTTCTTCCATGATTGACATGATTCTAGCTTGTGCTCTTCAACCTCATGCAAGTATTCCTACAGGACTCATGAATTCACCTCCTATGCACTTTATTTCCAAGAATTAAGGGAGAAGCTCATACCTAAGGTGTGAATTCAAAGGATTCAAGCTTAATTTTCCAACTTCTCTAGCAATTCTCCCAATTAAGCTCTCTCTTCTCTCTCTCTCTCTCTCTCTCTCTCTATATATTTTTTATGTCAAGGAAGATGAGTGTAGGTGTAATTGAGAGTTTTGGGTCAAATAAGCCTTATATAGGCTTGGTTAATGGAGTTGAATTAAGTTTGGGTTAAGATGGATTATTTTATTCTAATTATTTGGTTCTGAATCAAATTTCAATTAAATCTACCATAAAATTATAAAACTTCCAAATAACACATAACTCAAGTCAACTTCATAACCAAATGCCGATAAGGCCTTCAATTCACAAAACAAGTGTAACGCCCTCAAAATAATACATATAAACCCACATTCTTGACATGCATAGACATAAGAGAATAAAGCATATTCTATTTATCAGAGTATTCATTACAAAAGTATTACATGTTGACAACAAAAGTAAATGCCCTATGGGCTTACAACTTTCCAAGCCAACACTTGGTTACAAAAAGAGAGTACTAACTCACATACATTAAGCCCTCGACTTGAATTTACATGTAATACCAAAATAACAAAGCAATCAAAAGAGTCTTCAACTCCCAAAACCTTCCATGCTATGTCCTTGGAGGTGGCATGTCACCTGGACTTGAAAATGATGTCCCATATAGGGTGAACCAATGCCCAGTAGAGATATACTAAACCAAGTATGATAAATAACTAAAACATTAGCATTTGATACATGGCTAACACTTATAAAAACAACTTGTAACCAATTCAGTTCCATGACAAATACTTCATGTTTCATTTCACTTTCCTTCACTTATCCAATTTTCAAGTTATATAAACAAGGCTCAGAACCTGGCCGAACAATTGAATGAGACAATGGCTCATATTAAAACACCTCCAATAACAACAATTCAAATGAGATTACAACTCATGTTAAAAACACTTCCATACTTTACAATTAATACACATATTCGTTGTATTAATGGAGTCCATCTCCTATTTCCTCCCAAACAGGTTTGAGAGTCCATCCCCTATCTCCTCTTAAACCATGGAGTATATCCCCTATCTCCTCCCAAACAATATACACATACAATGTATTTAAACACTTGTCATATACAATGATCAATCAATACACATATTCGATATATTATTTCAACCGTCATATTCAATGACATAACATATTCAATGACATAACACATTCAATTAGTTTCAGTTTTTCCTAATCAACATACAGTGTCTACAACAATCAAGACTATCCTCCACCGATAGCCTAAAGCAGTTATCTCTAGACAGATAATAGATTTATCAACAGATAAAATATCAACATTTTCATAGGTGAGTGATTAAATTATTCAACTACACCATTTATTCCCATAATTTCCCAATTTCACTATCCTCAACTCAATTTCACTTTTTTCCCAAATTAATTATTCAACATAATTAGGGCATTTTTCCCCCTTTCTCAATATCAACCCTAAGGTTCAATTTCACCAATTTAACAACAATAACACCATTTTCCAAGGTCTCACATACATATGTAATTTAACATTTTGAAAACTCCCTTTCATAACCTCAAACCAAACCCTAACTTTCCCAAAATTACCAAACAACACCACTTAATCAAAATGACTAAAACTTATGTCAAAACTCATAGATTAGAGTAGGTTATCCCTACCTCGAAATGAAGAGACCAAATGGAGAAGATGAAGAAAACCCAAAGTGCTCCAAATCCACTATTTTTCATATTAAAATGAAGCCCACGCCACCTTCTATCTTTCTTACAAAGAGGTCAGGGTAGAAACACACTAGAAGTAGATGAAACCCTAGAGAGAATGTATATATAGAGAGAGAGAGGTCGAATCTAGGGTTTGAGGGAGAAAAGGAAATCAAAAAGTGAAGAAGGAGACTGCTGCTGTGTACTGATATAACAGAGGCTCGCTCGAGCGAAGGAGTGGTCACTCGAGCGACTAGATACAAAGATACCTCGCTTGAGCGCAGAAATCCTCGCTCAGGCGAACAATTCGAAGCTTCAGGTCTGCAACCCAGAAGCACGCTCGAGCGAAGAAAAGCTCGCTTGAGCGAAGAAACCCAAAACATACAGCTCGCTCACTCAAGCGAAGGAAAGCTCGCTCAAGCCAAGAAATGCAACTCTCAGATCCAGAACTGGACGCAGACGCAAGCTCGGGCGCAAGACTTCTCGCTCAAGCCACCAGACACAACACCCAACTCTCACTCGAGCGAAGGAACCCTGGCTCGAGCGAAGGAACTAAAACAAAGAGCTCGCTCGAGCAACAAAGAGCTCGCTCGAGCGACAAAAGCCTCGCTCGAGCGAAGACACCAAAATCTGAACAACAACCGTTTGTTTCAAACTCACCCACCTGCCCAACAGATCCTAAAACTCATATTAAAAGAATTGAAGGACGGAAACAAGACACAAACAACCACCAACACCACAAAACCTAAGTCCGGAATACAATAATCAATGGAGGGAAAACCGGAATCGCTATAACTTTCCCCCCTTAAAGAATTTTGTCCCCGAAATTAGATACAAGTTTTCAAAAACATGATTTCTCAATTCTCAATAACATTACAATTCAATAGTTCACATCCTGACCCATTACCGGTCATTTCATCTCTATTCAAGAGGCATTTCACAATATAATTTTCAACATGAATTATCAACATGCATTTCTTTGAGTTTCAACAAGTTTCAATATCATAATCCACAATTCCAAAACATATGCAACATTAATAACATACTTGCATTTCTACAACATATTTAACATACACAATGTAAAATAAACTTCCATTCTCAAGGCATACTCAACCTTCACAATATTTCCATAAACCAAAATATATACAATGTTTTAAAACTTAAGACATATTCAATAGTCTTAAAGTTTATCAATACAACAAAATTCTCAATACACGGTTAAACATTAACAAACAAGTCCGGATATTTCTTACGGACATCCAACTCATGTTCCCAAGTGGCTTCCTCAACCCCATGATATTTCCACAAAACTTTTACCAAGGGTATCGTCTTGCCTCGCAAGACTTGATCCCGTCTATCCAAGACCCGCTCCGGTCTCTCCTCATACGAGGCATCCTCATCTACCTCTAAGTCGGTCCAATCCAATACATGTGATGGATCCGGCTTGTACTTCCGAAGCATACTAACATGAAACACGTCATGCACTCCGGACAACTGCGGCGGCAAAGCTAAACGGTAGGTAACCTCGCCAATCCTCTCAGGAATCTCAAAAGGGCCAATAAATCGAGGGGACAACTTCCCACTCTTACCAAACCTCATCAAACCCCTCCTAGGTGATATTTTCAAGAAGACATGATCACCCACCTCAAACACCAAAGGCTTCCTCCTATGGTCGGCATAACACTTTTGACGACTCTAGGCTGTAACAAGTCTCTTACGGATAAGCTCAACTTTCTCTGTTGTCTCCCGAACCAACTCCGAGCCCAACAAAGGTGCATCACCCACCTTGGCCCAACAAACCGGAGACCTACACGGTCGGCCATACAAGGCCTCAAACGGTGCCATACCAATACTCGATTGGAAACTGTTGTTATAGGCAAACTCCACCAAGGGCAAGTGCCTCTCCCACGACCCACTAAAGTCAAGGACACAACCTCGAAGCATATCCTCGAGGATTTGAATAGTACGCTCAGACTGCCCATCAGTCTGAGGATGGTAAGCTATGCTAAAGGTCAATCTAGTGCCCAAGGCACTCTGCAAACTCTGCCACAACCTAGCAGTAAAATGCAGTTCTCTATCTGAGACGATCGACACTGGGACCCTATGCAACCTCACTATGTCCCGAACATACAAGTCGGCAAGATGATCTACCGAATCTCTCACACGCATAGGAATGAAGTGCGCCGACTTAGTCAACCGGTCTACAACCACCCAAATAGCATCACTACCCGGCTGAGTCCTCGGAAGACCTACAACGAAGTCCATCGTGACATGCTCCCACTTCCACTCGGCTATAGGCAAGGGTTATAACAAACCCGCTAGCCTCTGATGTTCGGCCTTCACTTGCTGACAAGTAAGGAACTTAGATACAAAAACTGCCACATCCTTCTTCATACCTCGCCACCAAAACTGACAACCCAAATCACGATACATCTTAGTGCCTTCCGGATGCACCGCAAGGCGTGAATAGTGAAACTCTGGGAGTACCTCCTCTCAGTAAGACTCCGGCACAAACAAACGGTCTCGGTATCTCACACTCAGGTCGGGATACACAGTCAATCCCTTCTCAACCTTCCCACTGGAGATTTTCTCTTGGAGGGATTCTATCTCAAGGTCACCTCTCTGTGCCTTTAACACTTGATTCACAAGTGTAGGCTGTGCAACTACAGAAAACAAGGCCGCAGCCTCAACAAATTCACCCAGAAGCAAATCAAACTCGCCAAGTGCACCCAACATTTCCCACTCCCGGATAGCTATACAAGCTACATCACTAATGGATTTCCTGCTAAGGGCATCGGCTACAACATTGGCCTTCCCTGGATGATAATGCAACTTGAAGTCGTAATCCTCAATAAACTCCATCCACTTCCTCTGCCTCAAATTCAAGTTTTTCTGTGTAAACAGATACTTCAGACTCTTATGATCCGAGAACACCTCGAATCTTTCACCATACAGGTAGTGCCACCAAATCTTCAGGGCAAAAATCACAGCTGCTAACTCTAGGTCATGTGTAGGGTAATTTCTCTCCATTATTTTCAACTGCTGCAAGCCATAAGCTACCACTTTCCCCTCTTACATCAGCACACAACCCAAACCCTCTCGTGAGGCATCACAATACACCGCATAACCCAAACCTCTCTCTGGAATAATCAACATTGGACCGGTAGTAAGTCTAACTTTCAGCTCTTGAAATGACTTTTCACAAGTCTCACTCCATACAAATTTGACCCATTTCCATGTCAATCTAGTCAAAGGTGAAGCTAGCCTGGAAAAATCCTTCACAAACCGACGGTAATACCTAGCTAATCCCAGAAACTGCAGATCTCAAAAACACTCTTAGGCTGTGCCCAATCCTGCACTGCCTCTATCTTGGATGTATCAACAGACAACCCTTCCCCGGAGACCACATGGCCTAAGAACTTAACTTCTTTTAGCCAAAACTCACACTTCCCAAACTTGGCATACAGCCTATGGGCTCTAAGCAACTCAAGTACCACTCTCAAGTGTTCCTCGTGCTTCTCCTCAGAATGTGAATAAATTAGAATGTCGTCCACGAAAACGACTACAAAACAATCTAAGAATTCCCAGAATATCCAGTTCATCAAGTCCATAAATACTGCCGGTGCATTGGTGAGCCCAAAAGGCATCACCAGAAACTCATAATGGCCATACCGCGTACGGAATGCCATCTTCGGGATATCTTCCCCCCTGACCCTCAACTGATGATAACCCGATCTCAAGTCTATCTTAGAGAAACAATGGGACCCTTTCAACTGGTCAAACAAATCGTCAATACGAGGTATAGGGTATTTGTTCTTAACCGTAGCCCGATTCAATTTCAGGTAATCGATACAAAGTCTCAAAGCCCCATCTTTCTTTTTAGCAAAGAGGGTCGGTGCTCCCCACGGTGAAGTACTAGGGCAAATGAAGCCCTTATCTAGCAACTCTTGGAGTTGAATCTTCAACTCACTCCACTCGGCTGGGGCAAAATGATATGGTGCCATAGAAATCGGTGCCGTGTCGGGCACTAAGTCAATAAAGAACTCGATTTCTCGATGGGGTGGCAAACTAACAAGATCCTCGGGAAAGACGTTCGAATGCTCACAAACCACTCTGGGTAACTTACTCTAGATCTCATCACACTCACTGCTCATAAAGTTAGCGAGAAGACCACTAAGCTCACTCCGCCCTCGCGAATCATAAACTGGTAGCAAGACACTACCAACCCGATCCCCCAAGAAATGGAAACAATCCCCGCTCAAGGTACATACAGTAACCCTCTAGTGGTAGCAATCAATAACAGCCCGGTATGACGATAACCAGTCCATACCCAAAATCACATCAAAACTCGATATAGCCATAACTACAAAAGAAAATGGAAGCCGGCGGTCGACGACCTCAATATCACAACCTCTACACCCTTGTTTCAAAATCAATTCACCCCTAATAGGTGATACAACACAAATAGGAGATACTAACTGCGCCAACTCCAACCCCAAAATAGATGCAAATGCAGCAGATATACAAGAATGGGATGCACCCGTATCAATCAACACATTGGCAACCGAGTTGCAAAACAAAAAGGTACCTCTCACAACAGATGGAGCTGGTACCAGATCCTACACGGTAACAGCATACATAGGCCTTGAAGGTCTCTGATCTACCTGCTCACCTCTCGGAGCAAAAGACTGTTGTACAGACTGAGATGATGAGGCTCCCTGATTGGCCCTCGAGACCTGAGCTGACTGAGCTGGCTGATAACTCTACCTCGACCCAGATGTGCCACTTAACTGTGGGCAAAACCTCTTCAGGTGCCCTGCCTGACCACACTGGTAACAAGAAAGTGGCTGGCCTCTGCCCTGACTCTGGCTATGAGGACGAGCCAAAGATAAAGCTGCTCTCTAACCTCCTCCCCTCTGCAGCAAGCTGGAGACTTGTGGCCCAACTAACCACATTTGAAACAAGTAAATTCTCCCTGACTCCCTCTCCCAGAGCCTGAACTCGGCATTGGAAAGGTAGATCTCACAAAAGCTTCCTGGGACTACTGAAGGTTAGAACCCCTCTGCCTCCTACCATCCCCTTAGCCATCCTGACTCCTCTTGGAGCCCCTCATCCTCTCCTCCTCCTCATGCATAATAATCTCCATATGGGCCGTAGCATCCACAAGACGCCCATACTCCCGAGTCATGGACCCCGCAACTCTCGTCCTGAGTTCGGTCCTTAACTTCTTCTCAAATTCAAGACAACGGCGTTCCTCAGATGCCACTAACTCAGGAGCAAACCTCAACAAGCTAGTAAATGCGGCCTCAAACTCGGCCACTGGTGTACTCAACTGCTTGAGCTGACAGAACTGATCCCTCGACTTCTCCCTGACAGTGGGAGACAGAAACTTCTCCTGAAAGGCATCAACAAAAGCCTCCCAAGTCCCTCCAATACGGCCCCGCACAAACTTCCACCACTGACCCGCGTCTCCCTTCAGCTGGAAAGACGCCAAGGTCACCTTCAAAGCCTCGTCTTCGATGCCAAGCATCTCAAACGTCTTCGTCATCTGTTCAAGCCACTCATCAGCCTTCAATGGCTCTTTCGGATCCCCCAGAAACTCATCCGAGTTAGACTGGAAAAACTCCCTCTTCAAAAAGGGCGGCCCTGCCTCGGTTACATGGGCCTGGACTTGATTCTCAGCTTTGAAAATGTCCATGAATTTCCTCAAAGCTCCTGTCATCTCGCGGGCTAAGGCGCCCATGGCCTGCTGACTTACTGGCTCGGCCACATTGGCCTGACTAACACCCTCCTGCTGCGCCGGAATCTCATCCGGTATAGGTATCTCCTGCCTCCTAGGCCTGTCTCGCCTACCACCACGTCCTCATCCTGACATCCTAATAAAGGTAACGAAGAACATTAACACATTCACAAATGTGCCGAAGCTATTTCACTCGCATTCTAATGCATTAGACAACAGTAATTCATTCCACGTAAGCACATAACCACATAAGCACTTACGAATTTCGTTTTCGGATAATGACAGTCCCATGGCGTTGCTAGAGCTCTAATTAGAAACAGCATTGATCGAGTGCTTTTCCAACAGGACTCCCAGAAACCCAAGGATCCAATCAGCATCCTAGAAACTAGATCTCATACCCATATAGTCACATAAGCATGTTATCACATAAGTACATAACATTACACCTAAGTCTCTAACAAGCGAGACAAACCCATTGTGGTCCTAACCACTTCCCACGTACCCAAAGTATTAAAACCCGGTATGCTCTGATACCAAGTTGTAACGCCCTCAAAATAATACATATAAACCCACATTCTTGACATGCATAGACATAAGAGAATAAAGCATATTTCTATTTATCATAATATTCATTACAAAAGTATTACATGTTGACAACAAAAGTAAATGCCCTATGGGCTTACAACTTTCTAAGCCAACACTTGGTTACAAAAAGAGAGTACTAACTCATACACATTAAGCCCTCGACTTGAATTTACATGTAATACCAAAATAACAAAGCAACCAAAAGAGTCTTCAACTCCCAAAACCTTCCAAGCTATGTCCTTGGAGGTGGTATGTCACCTAGACCTGAAAATGATGTCTCATATAGGGTGAGCCAATACCCAGTAGAGATATACTAAACCAAGTATGAGAAATAACTAAAACATTAGCATTTGATACATGGCTAACACTTATAAAACAACTTGTAACCCAATTCAGTTCCATGACAAATACTCCATGTTTCATTTCACTTTCCTTCAGTTATATAAACAAGGCTCAGAACCTGGCCGAACAATTAAATGAGACAATGGCTCATATTAAAACACCTCCAATAACAACAATTCAAATGAGATTACAACTCATGTTAAAAACACTTCCATATTTCACAATTAATACACATATTCGCTGTATTAATGGAGTCCATCCCCTATCTCCTCCCAAACAGGTTTAAGAGTCCATCCCCTATCACCTCTCAAACCATGGAGTACATCTTCTATCTCCTCTCAAACAATATGCACATACAATGTATTTAAACACTTGTCATATGCAATGATCAATCAATACACGTATTCGCTGTATTATTTTAACCGTCATATTCAATGACATAACACGTTCAATTAGTTTCAGTTTTTCCTAATCAACATACAGTGTCTACAACAATCAAGACTATCCTCCACCGATAGCCTAAAGCAGTTATCTCTAGACAGATAATAGATTTATCAACAGATAAAATATCAACATTTTCATATGTGAGTGATTAAATTATTCAACTACACCATTTATTCCCACAATTTCCCAATTTCACTATCTTCAACTCAATTTCACATTTTTTCCAAATTAATTATTCAAATTAATTATTCAACATAATTAGGGCATTTTTCCCCCTTTCTCAATATCAACCCTAAGGTTCAATTTCACCAATTTAACAACAATAACACCATTTTCCAAGATCTCACATACATATGGAATTTAACATTTTGAAAACCCCCTTTTATAACCTCAAACCAAACCCTAACTTTCCCAAAATTACCAAACAACACCACTTAATCAAAATGACTAAAACTTATGTCAAAACTCATAGATTATAGTAGGTTATCTCCACCTCGAAATGAAGAGACCAAATGGAGAAGATGAAGAAAACCTAAAGTGCTCCAAATCCACTATTTTTCAAATTAAAATGAAGCCCACGCCACCCTCTATCTTTCTTACAAAGAGGTTAGGGTAGAAACACACTAGAAATAGATGAAACCCTAGAGAGAAGGTATATATAAAGAGAGAGAGGTCGGATCTAGGGTTTGAGGGAGAAAAGGAAATCAAAACGTGAAGAAGGAGACTGCTGCTGCGTACTGATATAACAGAGGCTCGCTCAAGTAAAGGAGTGGTCGCTCGAGCGACCAGACACAAAGATACCTCGCTTGAGCGCAGAAATCCTCGCTCGAGCGAACAATTCGAAGCTTCAAATCTATAACCCAGAAGCACGCTCAAGCGAAGAAACCCAAAACATACAGCTCGCTCACTCGAGCGAAGGAAAGCTCACTCGAGCGAAGAAAAGCTCGCTTGAGCCAAGAAATGCAAATCTCAGGTCCAGAACTGGACGCAGACGCAAGCTCGAGCGCAAGACTTCTCGCTCAAGCCACCAGACACAACACCCAACTCTCATTCGAGCGAAGGAACCCTGGCTCGAGCAAAGGAACTAAAACAAAGAGCTCGCTCGAGCGACAAAAGCCTCACTCGAGCAAAGACACCAAAATCTGGACAGCAGCCATTTGTTTCAAACTCACCCAACACATCCTAAAACTCATATTAAAAGAATTGAAGGACGGAAACAAGACACAAACAACCACCAACACCACGGTACCTAAGTCCGGAATACAATAATCAATGAAGGGAAAACCGAAATCGCTATAACAAGATAGAAACACAAACAGATATTTCTACAACAAACAAATATAGATGCAAATAACGTATAACACATGCAATTAACACAAAATTTCCTCTTAATCATTCATTAAGCATTCTTAATCATGGTTTAATAGTTAATCACAGGTCGAGGTTGTTACAATAGATGATAACATTATTTTTTCATTCATATCAGTAACGAATTACTGATGAAAAATGGCCTAATTATGTCAAAAGTGTAGATTTAACTATATTTTTTTTCAAATTTCAAAAAAAAATGAGTGTAATTTACTCACAAAGTTATGTTCTTTGATCGTTACGATATTAAACTTGTCATGAAGAAATTTAGGAGTGTTTGTCATACAGTTAAAAAAAATCTCTTTTGCCTTTAATGATATTTTTTCAAAATTATGTCAAAATTTTTTACTTTTCCAGTCCATTTTGTGTAGACAAATTGGCCTTTTTTTCATCCTTTATGGACTATTTTTAAATTTTTTTTTTTTTTTTTTTTTTTGATTCATCTAGTCAAGTAGAACCCAAAAGTATAAATTTTTAAGAAAATTTTAGAAAAAAAAACTCATTAAAGACAACAACAACAACAATAATAATAATAAACAACTAAAGTAAATAAATAAAAAAATTCCCCAAACACCCACTTAGTTCAAGTTTTTTTTTTTTTTTTTTGTGAATCTCAACCTTGGTTGTATGAAATCAGAAATTTGATATATTTTATAAAGTTTAATTAAAAATTTAGGTAAAATCATTTTTATACATATTACAATCAATGAGTCAAATCAAAATTTGGCATATAATTTAATAAATTGTAATTTAATAGAGATCTAGTTAAATTATGATTTTGGCATTCAATTTTTTATTTTTTATTTATTTTGGCATTTATTTTTTTTGGCATTCAACTTGACCACTCATTTCTGCTCTTACAATTTTTATTTTTAAAAAAATAAAACAGTTCAATAAATTGAATACTGAATGCTTTGGATCTAAATATTTTTCTAACAGAATTACATATGTTGTTTTGTGAATTCGTTGTTCATGAGTTTGGAGTGGAGCTTGTAATATAAATTGATAATATTATATATTTGGAAAAATTATTTTAAAAATAAAATATATGTATTAAATTTAATTAAGTGTGACTTTTACCAAATTAAATTTAAACATATTATATAATTTTTATACATACGTTTCATAATACATTTTTTTTTTTTAAATATAAACCCATAACAAATATATTTTAGAGATATATAAAGAAAGTGAAAAAAAATCAAAAATGATATACAAGCTCATTTTTTAAAGTGACTTTCTAAACTCAATAATGTGTAAGTGAGATAATTAATTGATAATTAAGAATATAAGAAAGAAAGAAATAACACATAAGAGCAATTTGTTAATTGATCATTGAAATCTAATTTTTTAGTTTGAATAATGAAAAATCTAGAAATCCTCTACATGTTGATTTGTGATTATGTATCAATTTTAAGCAGTATATAACAATCCCAATCAAACAATCAAGATAAATCGACACAACGATTTTACGTGGAAAAACCACAATTGGACACCTCCAATTGTAATAAAAAACCACAGGTAACAGCCACAAAACAATCTACTAAGAAGATATAAAGGAATTACACAGGTATACTCTCAATTACCTAGCGAATCCACGCTCGAATTAAACCAACCCCAATGTGCCTCTTCTTGTCCCCTGCACCTTGGGATTGTCTTGACGATGAGCCACTCCAGAATCTACCAAAGTTTCAGGCTCAAATTCTTCAGAATCCACCGAAGAATAACTCTCTCTTTTGTGTAGAACAAACAAATAATCCTTTGATGTATACTCTTTAAATCATGAGTGGAATACTCAATCAAAACATCAAAAAACTTTTTTGCACCCTTTAGCCAAAGTAAGGACCTAGGCTAAAGGTGGTTGGCAGGTTTGACCAACAAAACTCTTTTTGCACCCTTTAAGCCGAGGTAAGGACCTAGGCTAAAGGTGGTTGGCAGGTTTGACCAACAAAAAACTTTTTTGCACCCTTTAGCCAAAGTAAGGACCTAGGCTAAAGGTGGTTGGCAGGTTTGACCAACAAAACTCTTTTTGCACCCTTTAAGCCGAGGTAAGGACCTAGGCTAAAGGTGGTTGGCAGGTTTGACCAACAAAAAACTTTTTTGCACCCTTTAGCCGAAGTAAGGACCTAGGTTAAAGGTGGTTGGCAGGTTTGACCAACAAAAAACTTTTTTGCACCCTTTAGCCGAAGTAAGGACCTAGGTTAAAGGTGGTTGGCAGGTTTGACCAACAAAACTCTTTTTGCACCCTTTAAGCCGAGGTAAGGACCTAGGCTAAAGGTGGTTGGCAGGTTTGACCAACAAAAAACTTTTTTGCACCCTTTAGCCAAAGTAAGGACCTAGGCTAAAGGTGGTTGGCAGGTTTGACCAACAAAACTCTTTTTGCACCCTTTAAGCCGAGGTAAGGACCTAGGCTAAAGGTGGTTGGCAGGTTTAACCAACAAAAAACTTTTTTGCACCCTTTAGCCGAAGTAAGGACCTAGGTTAAAGGTGGTTGGCAGGTTTGACCAACAAAACTCTTTTTTGCACCCTTTAGCCGAAGTAAGGACCTAGGCTAAAGGTGGTTGGCAGGTTTGACCAACAAAAAACTTTTTTGCACCCTTTAGCCGAAGTAAGGACCTAGGCTAAAGGTGGTTGGCAGGTTTGACCAACAAAAAATTTTTTGGACACTCTTTTGCCGGGATGATGGTTACCTCAGCCAAAGGAGTTTGGCAGGAATGGCCAAGCATCAAGCTCTTCTTCAGCCGAAATAAGGATCCGCACTGAAGCGTGATTTGCTAGAAAAACTAACTTTTAATACTCTTCAGCCGAGATGAAGATCTAGATTGAAGAGTGGTTGGCTGGAACAACTTTTAGTGATCTTCAGCTGAGGTAAAAACCTAGGCTAAAGAGGTTGGCAGGTATGACCAGCTTGATTTCAAGGCTAAGACCGAGATAAGTATCTCGGCCAGGAAATGTTATACTTCATTCAGATCACAATTGGAAAACGATTGCAAGCATGGAGCAAACCAAACAGAAAGATCAGAAAACTGAAGATTTCAAGAAGAAAATACAGGATAAAACAAAAAGGTCGAAAGCACCGCATCAGACACAGCAAGCAAGGGTTAGATGGAGACCACATGAGTTGGAGAGTTGGACTGGCAACCGAGTTGGGCGTTATTGTCAAGCTCTTGGGATACATCATCTTCCTCAGTATTGAAGAAATTTTTGATGAATGGCATTTGCATACTCCACCATGGAACTCGGTATAAAATATGGATGAGGGTTTAGGAAGACCTCGGTCTCTTGGCTATGACCGAGTTGCGCTACAGCTGCTTCCCACCCACACTTGACGAAGAGGTCTTTGGCAGCCTTACATTGCAGGATATAGCTCGCGCAGTATCTCGGTTAAGCATGCAAAGAGGTGCCTGGCCAACCTAGTTAGTTTGAAAAGTAAAAAGGAAAAGTATTAAGCACGGATCGTTGGACCATGCTAAAAGAAACAAAGGTGAAATAAATGGAGTCCTCGCTCGGCTAAGTGGAACAAAGGATTCGTAGCCCGGTTGAAGGCACTGAAGATGAAAGCAGCAACAACGAACACAAGCTTCGCGGAGGCGGAGTTGAGGACTGTTCAAATTTTGTGGAGTACGGAGGCTAAAGTTTAGCTCGGTTGGAAACAAGTAATCCCAAATCATGCATGGCAGATGGAATTAAGGGGCAATTGAGAGGGTAATTTATATCTAAATTGGGCCGAGCTAAAGAGGAGACTTGGAAATTGGGCCGCGTAATGGACCGAGGTAAGGATAGATTTACTTCGGTCCAAGAACTAAACGAATATGGGCCACGGTAGAAAAGTCTAGCAAGTGGGCCGCGGTCTAAGTGTTAGTTCGGTCCAAGTGTGGTAGGGACTTTTACCTCGGTCCAAGTGTTAGTTCGGGCCAAGTGTGGAAGAAACTTTTTCAAGTGTTACCTCGGTCCAAACGTGATTATAAGTTACCAATCGGAGTAGAGATAGTTATCTCGGCCATGGCACTCGAAGTCGAAGTAATGGCTTCTCTTGGTGGGCTTCGCTCTGGATAGCGCGGTAGAAGCTTACTCCGATTAGTTCGGTCCAAGAGAAGCCTTGAAGTTAGTTCGGTCCAAGAGAAGCCTTGAAGTTAGTTCGGTCCAAGAACGCCTCGGAGTTAGTCCGGTCCGAGAAAAGGTTGAAGTTAGACCGGTCTAAAGATGCATGGGAGTTAGACCGGTCGTAACATGTTAGTTCGGCCTAACCACGCCATGGGTTATACATGAGAAGCCGAAGTAAGAGTAGTAGAAGGAAGAGCCGAATTAAGGATGGTTCGGCCTATTCTGCGGCTAAGCATAGTCATGTTTACTTCGGTCATATTGGAGTCCGGCGAGGGAATGTTACTTCGGTTGTATGACAACTTGCCGAAGTAAAACCATCTCACTTGGTTCGAGCAGTGAGGGGGGTGTTGGAGGATAAGCATTATCCTTCAGGAGTATGAATCCTAGGAGGACTCTGAATGGAGGAGTAAGAGTCCTACTAGGATTGTGCTACGCGGAACCTATATAAGCTCACCAATATCACATTTGGAGAGGTAACACAATTTTGCTTCCTGAATACATAGAGCTCTTGCCTTCTTGTCTTGCTTACTGACTTAGGCATCGGAGAGGTTTCCGGCACACACCCACCGGCCAGCTCACGTTTGTGTTTTCAGGTGGTGGAACGACGACGTATAGAGGAACGCAGACTTGATCAACAGGATTATACGAGAAGGTGAATTTCTTTCCCGTACAAATAACTATATGCTTGAATCATATTTGTTTTAAAAAGATGAATCACAATTATAATTTTAAGAGTAGTCATCTATTTTCTTAATACAAAAGTAATTCAAACACATAATTACTGATACCAATCATTTTAATTTTTGGCATAAATATTCTATTTAATGGGCACTAAAAAGTTAATGATTCGGATCACTAAGATTGGTTTCAAAAAGGACATACCAAACCTAAACATTCTCTTAAATTGAGATAGTTAACTTAAGAAAATTTAAACCCTAAAAGAAAAATTATAATTAGTTACAAAAGCTGCACCAAACAAGACAAAGGTGTGTGAACATTTTAATAATGTTTTAACCAATAAACCGGTATGTATAAGCCTATCACACTATTTTCTCCCAACATTAAGGAGGTTAGTATAATTTACTCATTAATTAATCACAAAGTGTATTATGTTTGTACTTTGGATAAAATCTTACATCAAATTTCATGTATTTAAGATGCGATCATTATTCTTAAGTCAAATTAACAGTAAGCACATGTAATACGTATGTCACTAAAAAACACATAATAGTAAAAAAGCAATAACAAAAAGAATGCACACATAAGGTGTGTTATTCAAGTATTAAGGACTTTCTTTACCAAACAATCTCAATTTTGAGTCTTATCCTCTTTTTAATATAATTTTTACATAAATACTAATTATAAGGGTATTTTAAAAAATTCAAAATTTGAGATATATTTGTGTCAGTACTATGAGGAGCCTTTACATATAAGTAGATATATATATATATATATAAGCTATGTTTGTTTTAGGTGATAGAGGAATGGATTAAATTAGTAGTGGGGTGAAGTCCATGACAATCATGTTTGTTTGGAGAAATAACAATGGGACTAACAATCCCATGGGATTCGAAATACCCTCTAGTGAGGGCTATGAGGAGCTTTCACATATAGGTAGATAGATAGATATAAGCTATGTTTGTTTTGGATGATAGAGGAAGGGATTAAGTAGTCGTTTGGCAATGTGAGTTTGGCATGAGTTGGGGCTATTTTAATCACAAAAAGATAAAATAGACTTTTTAGTCCTAGGTTAAAAGTTGTCCCATCCAAATCATAATCATTATATTTTTTCTTTCAAAAAAGTCAAAAAAGCCAAAGAGCCCATCCTAAACGAGGCTGTTTTAGCCTCAGGCTCAAAAATCCAAAAAGCTAACTTACATCCCAAACCAAACCTAAATTAGTAGTGGTGTGAAGTCCATGAGAATCATGTTTGTTTGCAGAAATGACCATGGAACTAACAGTTCCATGGGATTAGAAATACCCTGTAATGAGGGGACTAGCAATCCCAAAGCTATAAGACCCCGTTTGTTTTCAGATGTAGAATGGAGGGGATTCATAGTGAAGGGATTGTTAGTGAAGGGATTAAGTAAAATTGTGTTTGTTTTGATGATAGTTGTTAGTGTAGGAATTGTTAAATTATTTTTATGTAAAATAATAAAACAAATAAAAAAATATAAAAAATTAAACATTAATATTTATAAACAAATTCCCAATATATAAAAAATATAAAAAAATTCTAATCCCCTCACTATTTTTCTAATACCATCTCCCTAACCTCCATCTATATCACCTCCACCATCCTAATCTCCTCCCAAACTCTACAAACAAACACAATACTAAATAACACATCCACCATCCTAATCCCCTTCCATCTACATAACCCAAAACAAACGGGCCTTAAAGGAGATGGTATTCAACCCCAATCTCATGGAATTAGAGATCAAATGACTATTTTTTGTCCTTCATTTTAATATTAAAATATAATATCATAGTTATATATTTATAAAATATAATTTTAATATTAAAAATTTATACAATTTTATATAGTTAAAACAAACAAGAATGCTTATTAGTTCAGTGGTCATCAAACAAACACATTTTTTTTCTACCACACTGATAATCTCTTCACTAACAATTGGGGTTGTGTAAAGTACTGTCCGATCCGTTAAAACCGTCCGATCCATACTGATTCATCAACTAACTACGGATTAAATTTTGAAATCTATAATCTATCTTTGAAACCACTCTGCCCTGCTATAATTAATATATATATACTTTTTTTAATTTCTAATAGGAAAAAGATTTTCCCCCCGAATGCCCCGAGAGAGAGAGAGAGAGAGAGAGAGAGAGAGAGAGAAGATCGGGGAAGAGGAGGAAGAGAAGAGAGGGGAAGAAGCTCGTCGCCCGGCGTCGCCTCGCCTCTGCCCCGCCTCCGGCAGCTCCTCCTCCGCCCCGCCTCCGCCTCCAGCCCTAGTTTGTTGGCCCCCTCCCCTCCCCCTCCCCTTCTCTTCCTCCCCTCCCCCTCCCCCTCCCCCTCCCTTTCTCTTCTTCTTCTCTTCTCTTCTTCCTCCTCCTTCTGTTTCTCTTCTTCTGAAATGAAAAAAAAAAACACGAAACGACGTCGTTTCGTCGATTAGGGGCATTCGGGGGAAGAGGATTCGAGGTCCCAATCAAAACTCTTTCTAATAAAATATCAAAATAAAAATGTGTGTGAGAGAAATTTAATATATAAAATTTGTTGTAAATTAGTAATTATATATATGAAAAGTATTATGTAAAATTAGTTTGTGTTATACATATGAAAAATATTATACAAATTAGTGTTATATATTATGCAAATGCTTAATAATTATTTTTGAATATTCTTCAATAAACTAGCAAATTTAAACCACTCCAAACCTTCCAAACCGCGATTTGTTTATTTGTTGATCCGCCATTCATGGTTAATTTGTAATTTTACTTTCAAACCATTTGAATCACACCGTGCACACTATTGCTAATAATCTCACCCAACTTAACTCAAAAAACAAGAGATTAGCTTCTATCCAGTCTTAATCTGGACTGGAGAGGATTGTTTGGGCCTGTAGGGCCCACTATGAGCTATGTTTCGACAATTTGTTCATTTTATCGGGCCTGCATTTATCATCCATAAAAAAATCAAATCAATCCGATATTCATGACCCTTCATTTTATAAAATTTGTATATAAAAAAATTAATGGTCAATGTGCTTTAAAAGAAGTCCAATTTTTTTGTTTACAAATTTAATAAAATTAAGAGGTTATGAATATTGAATCGACCTAATTTCTTTTATAAATAATACATATACAGAATCTGATAAAATAAATGATTCAAATCATCAAAATAAAACTCATAATAAATTCTATGGACCCGAACAGTCCTCCCAAGCTATAATAGTGTAGATGAGATTGATGAGGGAGACTTGTGACTAGCTTGCGTTTGGTTTTAATTTTTTGAACATTGAGATTTTTTATATTTTTTTTAGTGAATTTTTTTAATATTTTTTTTAAAATTTTATTTTTTAAATACACTTAATACAAATACAATTAAAAAATATAATATTTATTTTAAAAAATTAAAAAAATTCACTAAATATCAAAAATATAAAATAATACGAAAATTCAATATATTTTTTTGTATTTTTGTATATTTATTGATTTTTTATAAATATTTTATTTATATATATATATATATCTAAGTTAGGTATATTTAAAAAGTAAAAAAATTAATCACAAAAAACATAAAAAATAAAAATTTTAATTTTAAAAAAATTAAATTCAGAATATTATAATCAAAAGTAATGCTAGAGATTCAAAAATTCTACCAAAATTTTTACCAAATATCTTACATAAATATGGAATATACATGAAACTTATATGATGTGAGTTCCATATCTAAATATTTAGGCCTCGTTTGGCAACTAACATTTTTAGCCAAAAAGTCAAAAAGTTACTAAAAAAGCCAAAAAGTATACCTACACGCCTATGTATAGTAGCTTCACGTGATGGGTGCCAACTATGGTGTAAAAAGACTGTTTTACCCCACATTAATTTTCGTTATTCTGTTTTTACCCTCCCTTTATGTCAAACACTGATTGGAATCATTTCAAAGGTACGAATCATTTCAAAGCTATTATCAGAGACTGTACTACCTTCAGCTATTCAACTTCAAGATGAAGCGGGTTCTTCGTTCAACGCCAGATGATAGTAGAAGCTCTGATCTGAAGAGAAGGAAAAACCAAGCGACGACGACAGTCCGCGAAGACCGACGAAGAAGCAGTCCATTCCCCAACGATTCCCCCAGCCGTAGGTATGCTCTTCTTCACTCACTCTCTCTCTCTCTCTGTCTCTCTCTCTCTTCAGCATCTCTTGTTTCTGTTTCGAAATGTAACCATGACTCGTACGGTCTGTTTGTGATATATGTATGAACTGTTTCTCTCTCTCTCTCTCTCTCTCTCTCTCTCTCTCTCTCGCACTGTGTGTGTGTGTGTCTCACGCTTTGTCTGACCACTTCCATATTTGAAGCTGTCGGTGGAATTCAGATTTGGGGAATATTTTCAGGAACTCCCCTACACGGTGCCATGTTTGGGGTTTTAGGGATTCTTTTCATCTACGGACACCACTTTACACATTACCGGGTTTTTGGTGGTGGTGGGGGGGGTGTGGATCTCATAACCATTATTTAAATGCTCTGTTTTTTGTATATGGATGAACTCTGTCTCTCTGTGTCTGTGTGTGTGTGTGTGTGTGTGTGTGTGTGTGTGTCTGTGTGTTTGTGTCTGCCTGTGTCTGTGTGTGTGTGTGTTTGTGTCTCTCTGTGTGTGTCTATCACACTCTCCTCTCTCTCTCTCCAAAACAAACCAAAAGGAAAGATCAATCAAAGGGGCCGAAAGAAAGGGGCTCTTCTCTCTCTTTTCAATTTGAGCACACCTCACAAGGCCTTTTCTCGATTCATGTATGTGTTATTTGCTCAGATTTTTTCTTTGAAGAAATTCAAATTTATTAAACTCTCAGCACATTTTGCAAAGATGGGTCATCACAAAACCCATAAAGATCTACCAAGATTTTGAGTTTTCATTGAGATTGAGCTCCAAAGATCTCATCTTTCTATGCATCTTCTTTATTCTTTAAAAATCTTTCTGCAAGTGCTTCTGATTTGTATAGTTCATTTTTCTTGTCTGATTTTGGTATTACCTTTGTAGGGAGGTTTTTAGGTCAGATGAACTCAAAAAAGGTTCTTTCTATGTGTTGGTTAATTAGTGGTGAGTTGATTTGATATAACTCTTAAAGATCTCTAAAAAGCTATAGGGGGCATTTCTCATCATCTATACTCTGTTTGTGTCTCTGTGTGTGTCTGTGTCTCTGTGTATGTGTGTGTGTCTGCCAATTTCAATTTGTCTTCTACAAAAAATTCCCTTTTCGTTTGCTGTTTGTTTGTCTCCCCAAAAAAATTTGTCTCACCACTTTCCTTTTCCATTTTCAATTTGTCTCACCACTTGCACTTGTATACTTTATTTTTATATCTATGCCATAGTTTCTTTTCAGTGGCTTAGGCCTTCAAGCCTAAAGTTTCTGACCATTGTGATTCATGAAGAGAGCGTGTAATGAAGTAAATACATTGTAATGAAGTAAATCCGATAGTTTTAACTCACCAACCAGTTAAGAATTTTTTTTATGTCAAAATGTACAAACTTTATTTAAAATTTTTGTGGTTCAGAAATTACAGCATGACAACCAATCACACCATGGATATCAGATCATGACAACCAATCTAATTAGTCGTTCAGAAACCATGGATATCAGATCCATGTGCTCTCATATGCACGAACTTTATTTTAAAATTTCTGTGGTCTTTACCATTTCCGCAAAAATAGGGATATATTTATTTATATATGGCAGACAATTAAAATGTTTTTGTGATGTCGGAATCGTAATATAATAAGTTTTTAATGATTCTTTTGATTAAAGGTAAATTTGGAGACTGTATAATTTTAATGTACTAGCCATCATGTTCATTTTGTGAGAAATTGTAGCACTATTTTACTTATTTTACATGCACCAGGCAAACACAACATTTTACCCTTTCCTTGACTGCATAACATGGATTTATTGCCTTGCATGATGTTTGAGTGATCAACCAGTGTTGGTAATATCCTGCGACAGTTCGGTATTTTATCCTTTTCAACTTGATTTTTTTTTTTAATATATTCATGTTTGGTTCAAAAGAGGGGTGACCAGTGGTATTCCTGCATTGTAAATGTGATGTGGAGGGCGTTTGTTCCATTTTCTTACCCATTTCCGTATAACAAATTTATGTCCTTAACAAAAGTGTCACACCCATTGACCTACTCTTGTTGTGCTTGTCATGTCCCGAAAAAAGTCACGCAAAGAAACCATGGCCTCATTTATGTCAACTGCCACATCAGCACAACCAGCCCGTATATGTGCGTGTGGGTACGGGCACTGTAACGTAAAGATTTCGCGTTCTGCAAGAAACCCTGGTCGTGCGTACTACCAATGCCCTCGTGGAGTGGTGAGTACATGCATGTTTCCTTTTACATTTCCTTCATAAATGGTCACTAATTTTTTTTTTAACCTCAGCCATGTGTCAGTTGGATTGGGTGGTGTGACGAATTTGGGCGCTAAAGGGCAGCTGAGAATGACACAGAGAATGTTGCTCATTTTGAGAGTCGTTTCCGTGACATTGAACAAACTTTGCGTGTGCTTACAGTAGTGACATGCGTACTGTGCATCGTCGTCATTATTTTACTGTTTCGGATGTGATATATGTAACCATGGTAGCAACCGTCCCTTACTTTGTTTAAGTGCATTATGGTTTGTGCCTGAAACAAAATTATGAATGCTCGTTCTTTTCGTAAACATGTATTTTCCATGTACTTCCGCTACTTTTTGTTTTCCTTTCAATTACTAATGTTTTGACATGCTTTTAATACGCTACGTTTTCTGTCTAACACCACATTTGTGACATAAAAACGTGTTCGTCATATTGGTAAATACGCACAATGGTTAGTGTATACATATTTTCATGTTGCTTCTCGTGTCACGCTATTGTTAGTCTCATGGCGTCACAACGATCTACGCCTCGTACCCCTTCTGGCAAGAGGAAACGCCAACAAGCCTATCATAAAGCAACTTGGGATGAGGAGTCCACACAGATTTTGCTGCAACTGGTTGTCAAGGAAATTGAAGCAGGAAACCGGCCACACATGTCAATCACTCCAAACAGGTACCGTTCGTTGTCTAAGACATTTGAGGCAGCAACTGGGCGGCTGCATTCCCCCAAACAACTTAAAAACAAGTACAATCTGTTGAAGACCGAGTGGCATGTGTGGTGCAAGCTAATAGACTGCCGGAAAGGCCCAACTGGAATTGGCTTCGACCAAGAAACTGGCCTGTTCAATGCTTCAGCTGATTGGTGGGCTAAAATGAAAAAGGTAACGGTTTACGTTTTATTTTTTCGTGTCCGTTATTTCATAACTAATATCTCAAATTCTTTATGTGTATCATGCTTTCCAGTGTAGGTTAAAACGTTCAATCTTGCTAACTTTACCTAACATGCCATGCTATGGTTTGGATTACGAAATATTTCTGAAATTCTGCCAAGTATTCTGAAATTCCTGTAATGTATGCTGAAATTCTACTAAATGAGCTATTTCAGGTATTCTGAAGTTCCTGTAATTATTTAATTCTACTCAATGAGTTAGACAAACATAAAATACATTACAATATTGAATAAAAGAACTTTTTAGAATCCAATAATAAAAAGAAAAACACTATAATTTTTACATGTCCATTTCCTGTATACTTCAACATTATGATTTTAAAAATGGTTATATATGTCATACGATACTTTGAATAATTGTTTCTTCTAGTATGATTTTAAGCACGCTCTGTTATGGCCTGCTATGTGTTGGGCAGCTCAATGAGATAACTCTTCTAGATATCGAGACTTTGAAGGGCCAAATGGTATACTTGAGTTGTGATCTTGATTTAAGACATTAGGTGGTATGACAAATAGATTCAAACCTATATAGTATAGCTTACTGCAAACTGAAAGTTGATAATCAGCCTCCCTTAGCTTTCTAGTAATAAGTTTTTTTATTTTTATTATTTAAGCTATTTTTGCTTCATAAATTATATGCGAAGACTGCATCTAACATTTTGACATAGACTCCTACAATATAAAAGTTATAAGCAGCCTCTATAAATTGTACCAAACAACCCTTATGTTTGTTGGTGTTGGAAGAGAAAAAATAGCAATTTGTTGCATAACAATTTGCTTATAGAAGCGGTGCTAGTGGAATTGGGTTTTAGATAATTTCGCTTGTCACAATGTCATACACTACTACCATCGCTTCAATGCCCATTTATATATAACACATCAGTTACCTTGCCACTGGTTGTCTTCTAATTATTACATACTGATTTTGCATTACCATACCAGTAAGGACGCCTTGGTTTTCAATTGAAATTTATGCCCATATTTGTACTACCTCTCCGGTACTTTTAGTCAATTCTGTATGTTTTAACAAATTCAGAATTTTTTCATTAATACAAGCAAACTGTCTGTTATGAAATTCTGTGTAACATATGTTTGTTCTGAAATTTATAAATGCATTCATATAGCGCCTTCATACTCTGCATTCTGACTGTTCATGAAAAGAATGAATTCTTGTTTCTGTTCAGTGAATGCTCAAATGAAATGAAATCTGAAACACTCAAATGCCAGAATTCTGAAATATTACTTGGCCTACAATTCTGAAAAATTCTGCAATCTTAAATCTGGACTGAAAAAAATGAAATCTGGACTGAAAAAAATGAATTCTGGACTGAAATTTCTGAAATCTGAAATGAATTTTGGACTGCAATCTGAACTTAAATCTGGACTGAAATGAATTCTGGACTGAAAAATTCTGCAATCTGAAATCTGGACTGAAAATGAAAAATTATGCAAACTGAAATCTGGACTGAAAATGAAAAATGATGCAATTTGAAATCTGGACTGAAAATTTCTTATATCTGAATTCTGGACTGAAATTTCTCATATCTGCAATTAGTTAGAAAACATCATATATCCTAGGTTTGGACTTCTCAATGACAGTACGCTAATGGTAGTTACATTGTCTTCATTTACAGATTGACAGTGTATGTTGCAAGTTCAGAACCAAATCCTTGGACCATCCGGAGTTGATGGAGCGTGTCTTCACTGGCGCTGCGGCTACGGGAAAAAATGCATGGACACCCGGTGAGACTCGTAACCCAATGGAGTTGGACGACGAGTCGGATAGTCCAGAATTTTCAGGTGACAGCAATGACTTAGGCGCATTGGAAATGGCAGCCATGATGAACTCTGCGCACCTCAACGCCACGGGTAGTGGAAGTAAGCGGAAGCATTCCTTGGGGAAAGCATTGCAAAACAAGCGCGTTTCGGGGGCTAAAGCGTTGGCAGGCAGCATGGACGAATTGCTAAATTCCGTGAAGACTCAGAGTAAGGAATTAACTGTCAACCATGTCGTCGGGGGTCACAGTGTTACTATGGGACAGGCTGTTGGACGGCTCTATGAAATACAGGGACTAGTGCCGGAAGATGAGCTTCTCCATTTTGGCGTCATGCTTATGGAGGTTCCGAACAACCGGGAAATGGTAATGAGTATTCCCACGGACCAAGGCATCATTGGGTGGCTACAAGCGAAGAAACAAGATAAAGATAGGAGTGGGGGTGTCACTCTTGCGAGTTTGTTGCGGAATGAAGGAGTTCGACTTTAAATCTGCTGAATGGACTTTAATTTTAATGTCACTTGAATTCTGAACCTTCTTTTTTCCTTTGTTGTGTTTTATTTTAGTTGAATTGTTGGTTGAAGATGGTTTGGGCATGGGTCGTGCCTGTGGCGTACGGAACATTAACTGGACAATCATTGCTATGTTTGTAGACTTTAAGGAGTTTGTGCATGCTATAATGGCAGCAGGGATGGATTAAACTTTGGACCATCTATTTTATATTTTATATTACATATCTTATGTTGAGTTATGCTATAATGGTCGCAGCTACTTTGTTTAATTTTGAGAATTGTTTATGTATTGCCCAAGTGCCATTGGTTTATCAATTATAAATGTTTATATAGGGTGCAACATGTGTGCTGGCCGAATTGTTGATATATGCTTGCCGAATTGTTTTTGTAGGCCGGGACATGTGTGTTGCAACATTGGAAAATAATTTGTTTTTA
Organism: Camellia oleifera; assembly: GCA_022316695.1. Classification (NCBI taxonomy): domain Eukaryota; kingdom Viridiplantae; phylum Streptophyta; class Magnoliopsida; order Ericales; family Theaceae; genus Camellia; species Camellia oleifera. The sequence goes on from CM039311.1 coordinate 32,781,901, forward strand.
TTACACATGATGAACCACTGACATGATATGAATTATGAAAATCTCATGTTCCTTTGATTTGTTAATTACAAACTATAACATGTGCTTTAATTCTCGGAAAAGTTATCTGAAATATTTATTAATTTCAGCATGTTCTTTATGCCATGCATGGTAGGGGTTTCAACACAAACATACACTAGTTGCTTCAGGATTGCTGTACAACATTTAATTATTTGAAACTTTCATGATCAAACACATGTGCTTAACACTTTTTCCTTACTCGGCAGTTGTTGATCATGTTTTACGCTTCTATGTTGTAGGTATGAACGACGATGACGACCATGAACCACAGATGGATGAAATGCTAGAAAGGGTCGCAGATCTTGCAAGACAGTGGCATCAGCAAATGAATTTAAATTACGTTGAAGCATACAAAATTGCAACTGAGTACTACAAGGCGTACGTTCTCAAAGTTCTATGTCGTACTTCCATATTGTCGGGTAAGGCATGGATTACCGAATTATTTGAGGGTCACAATGGCCGCTTCCGGTATGAATTGTGCATGCCAAAACAGGTCTTCCTTCGGTTATGTACAACGTTGGTAAATGACTTCGGGTTGCGTGTACCCGAGCGGCCGCATGGCTTGCACGTCGAGGAGAGTGTTGCAATATTTATTCATGTGCTTAAAAACAAGCACAACCGGGACTTACAGGAACGCTTCCAACATTCCGGTGAAACTATTTCACGGCATTTTCATACCGTCCTTAAAGCAATGAAAAAATTCACGGTCGTTCACTGCAGGCCCCCTGCTAATTTCCAAACGCACAGGCATCCTACTTTGCAATCTCAACGCCAGTATCTGCCATTCAAGGTGTGGTAAAAGATTTGTAATGTTATTCAAATTTATTTGAGAAAGCATGGTCGGTACTGTTTTTTAAGTGCAAATATTTCGGTTCATGTGTAGGATTGCTTAGGTGCGTTGGATGGGACACATGTACCAGCATGTATAAAGGAGTCCGAAGCAGCCCCATATTTCAGCCGAAAGGAGTGTCACACCCAGAATATTTTGGCGGTATGTGATTTCAATATGTGCTTTGTGTTTGTGTCGTGCGGGTGGGAGGGCAGCATGCACGACAGCCGGGTTTTAAGCAACGTAACGGAGGACCCACAATACAATTTTCCAACTGCAATGGACGGGACGAACATCTGGATCCGCACTACAATTTTGCATAATTCTTTTTTGGTAAACACCTGCACGTAAGTAACGAATTAAAGATAGTAATAGGCAATGTGTGACTATATTCCATCATTACTATGAAAAATTGCTCAAACAAGCTCAACATGAAGGCACTGTCCATCATTATATGCAATACTTAATTAACCTCAGTAATATATATGTCAAAATGTATCTATTTATTTTATATTAGTATATTCCCATGATAAACTAGTATCGTTATGTTCGTTTTGTTGGTTATGGGTTATGTAAAAGAAAAATGTACGGTGGAAGTGTCGTTTCATGTGAACATTAATAACGAGTATTATGTACTTTACATGTGCACTTTCACAGGTCGCTATTACCTTGTGGATAGTGGATATAGCAACAAAGAGGGCTTTTTGGCACCATACAAAGGCAACAGATACCACCAACCGGACTTTCAAAGGCACAATCCACGGAACCGTGATGAATTGTTCAACCGCGCTCACTCATCGTTGCGAAGCGTGATTGAGCGTACATTTGGCGAATGGAAGATGAGGTGGAGATTTCTAAAAGATATGCCTCGCTTTGATTTCCGTAAAGTGCAGGTGCCATTGGTTGTAGCGTCCATGGCTTACATAATTTCATACGCAGAAACAGTGTGGACGATAAGATTATTGTTGCAGTCAGCAATGCGCCCGAGTATCGATATCCGGACATGTCTGACCGGGACGACTTGGCTGCCCTTGCCGACGCAATGATGCCTGGAGATGATGACGTTGAGATGGCGCAGTTGCGAGCGCGTATCAGGGCAGAGTTGGTTGCAATTTAGCGAAATGCTGGTTAGGTGGACATCTTATTTAATGCATGGCATCACAATGTTGTGTGGAAATTAATTGCAGACTTTTATTTACGTACGTACTTGGTTAGCAATTATGTATGAACATGTATGTTTGGAATTTCTTATCGAATATTAGTTCGTTATGATTTTAATGCAATTTATCATTTCAAGTTGCTTACTTTACGGTTTGATTATTACGACATTATTTTTGTGACGTGTATGTTATTGGGTCATGTTTATACATGGTTAGCAATGAGGTTGCATTTCTTTTCGAAATATTTTTTTTATATTTATTTTCATAATTTATGTCAGTATAAAAAAATAATTGATGAGAAAGTAATTTAAAAAATAATTGAATAAATAAGTGGTTAGCAAGCAATTATAATAAATGGTTATCCTTTTCAATTATAAATGGTTAGCAATCACGTTGTTCTTTTGTTTTTTCCAAATATTTTTAGATTTATTTTCATTATTTACGACTCAGTGATCACCCACCTTATAATTGACAAAAAAGTAATTTCAAAATGAATTGAATAACTAATTTAATTGGACAAAAAAAATAAGCGCGTCAAAAACTAATTCGGAATACTTATTTGAAAAAGAAATTGAAAAAATTAATAACAAAAATAATTTAAAAAGATTAGTTCTGGAAAAAAATATTTGATAAAAAAGGTTAATTGGGAAAATAGATATTTCAAAAAAAAATTACAAACAAATTTATTTGAGAAAAACATTACTTGAAAAAAAAAATTGAAAATAAATTATCCACAAAACATAATTAAATGTAAGTGGCGGGTGGTGGGTAGCGGGTGGTCGTGGTATGTGGGTGGTGGGTAGTCGTCGTGGTGGTGGTGGTGGTGGTGGTGGTGGTTGCGAGGGGTGAGTGGTGGTGGTAGCAGGTGGTAATGGCGGGTGGCTGGTAGTGGTGGCAGGTGGGTGATAGGTGGTGGTGGCGAGTGGTGGGTAGTGTTGGCAGGTGGGTGGTGGTGGCGGGTGGTGGGTGGTAGGTGGGTGGTGGTGGCGAGTAAAAAATGGCGAGTGGTGGGTGGTCGTGGCTGGTGGGTGGTGGGTGGCGGGTGGTGGGTGGTGGTGGTGGCCACGGATGAGTGGTGGTGGCGAGTGGATGACAGCTGGGTGGCGATGGCGGGAGGCAGGTGGTCGTGGCAAGAAAGTGGCAATTGGCTGGTGGTGGCAAGTAGCGGGTGATACCGAGTGGGTAGTGGTGGTGGTGGTGGTAGCGGGTGGTAATGGCGGGTGGCGCGTGGTGGTGACAGGTGGGTGATAGGTGGTAGTGGCGGGTGCTGTGTAGTGCTGGCAGGTGGGTGGTAGCGAGTGAGTGGTGGTGGTGGGTACTGGTGGCAGATAGGTGGCACGTGGGTAGTGGGTGATGGTAGTGGTGGCAGGCGGTGGGTGGTAGTGGTGGTGGCGGTGGCGAGGGGTGGGTGGTGGTGGCGAGGGGGTGGCACGTGGGTAGCGGGAGGCATGTAGGTGGTGGTGGCGGGTGGTGGGCGGTAGTAGCAGGTGGGTGACGGGTGGTAGTTGGTGGTGGCGAGTAGGTGGTGACTGGTCGTGGCAGGTGGTGGTGGGGGTTGGGTGGTGGTGGCGGAAAACGGTGGTACAAAATAATGGTGAGTGGTGGCTAGTGTTGGGTGATAAAAAAAAGAAAGACTCAAAACTCAAAACGGATACACATTTTTTAAGTTTACATTTTGTGGCAAAATTTATAAATAGAGACCACTGATTTATGTAATTGAAATTTACCATACAAGTTCATATTTGAGTTGTTTAAATGTTTATAAATATAATTAGAAAATGAACACGTATGTGTTACAAAACGGCACATCAGACAGACCCTGTGTGTTTGGAAAGATAGAGAGGTTTCTTTTTGCGGTTAAATGTGATGTTTGTGACAGAAAATTTAAAATAAGTATGGGATTTGATGTGATATTTTGTGAGAGATACAAAAATTATTTTGATGAAAATAAATACAAAAATCATATATTTTTGAAACTCTCAAAAATAATCTTCAATCCAAAAAAATATATATGCAAATATTTTCAATGATATCATATATTTAATAAAAATTTAAAATAAATAAAAAATAATTACGATGTTTAGTTATGTTTTCAAATTATTATTTTGTAAATATAAAAATTAATTTGATAAAATAAACACTCCAAAATCATATATTTTTTAAATTCTCAAAAACAATCTTCATTCCAAAAAAATCATATGAAAATAATGATTTTTAATTTAATTTTATTAACCAAACGAGTTTATAATTTTTTTAAAGAAAATAAAAAAAATTATATATTTCATTTACACTTATGCATAAATTGAATTTGTGTTTTAAAGAAAATAAAAAATTTACATTCATACGCAGAAGTCATTATTTTCATATATATATATTTTTGGATTGAAGATTATTTTTTAGAGTTTCAAAAATATATGATTTTTGTGTATTTATTTTCATCAAAATAATTTTTATATTTTAAAAATAATACTTTGAAAGTATAACTAAACATAATAATTACTTTTTATTTATTTTTAATTTTTATTACATATATTTCATATTAATCTTATTTTAAAAGTATATTTTCGATGATATTAATTTTATATAAATTAAAATTTTATATTAAAAATTATATATATATATATTTTATCAAAATAAAATAGAAAAGATTAAAATAATTTTTTATTTTTTATTTGAGAGAGTGAGATAGAGAGAGAGTGAGAGAGAATATGTGCTGTGAGTGTGCGTGTGTCGGTGAGAAAACGGAGAGAGTGTGTGTGTTTATAATATTTACATATTTTTACGTGGCACGTCAACTCATTAATTTGACCGTTGTCCATTTATTTTCCGAAATGGTTAAACATTACAGCACATCCAAGAGGGTTTCTGACGCAGCAACAATATTCTGACATGCTATAAGGCCATTTCGGTCATTTTACTCCCTTCTCATTATTTAACTTATTTTATTTCACATATTTTCGTAAAAAGTCAAAAAATTTATCCCAAACAACTAAATTTTTTTTTCTTTGCATTTTAACTAAAAAACCAAAAAGTTACTAACTTATTTTAGTAAAAATTTTAATAAAACTTTGGAACCTTCTAGGATTTTTCTATAATCAAACTAGGTGAGCAAATGTTATTTTGTTCGGTGAACCATTAAAAGGTGACCAACTAACTTTTACACCTGCTAAAAGATGACACGTCTGATTGACAAAAGTTAATCCACTTTCGTTGGGCTTTCCTTCTGTGATTCAATTTATTGGGCTTTCCTTGGACCGCCTTCGACCCCATTTCTCGAGGAGTTGCTCAGCCTGTTTCGGAAGTAATATACTTTCTTTTTTCTTTTTTTTGACTTTTTGATTTTTTGAGATAAAAAATTTAATATATTTAGAAAGAATTTTTTAATTTTTTACGAAAATCAAAACATATAAAAATATAGAGTGAATGGGAAAGAATCTTCGACTTTTTTTTTTTTTGGTTGTATGAATTGAATTTTTTTCTGAGTTTCTAACTTTTATAGTAATTTTTTTATTAATATAACCACTTACCAAATGATCTATTTTCCACTTCGCTACACACAAACCCTTCTGTCATCACTGCAATGCTAGCGACCGCCACCTCTAACCCTCACAATTGAAATCAAGCAATGATCGATCAAGAGAGAGAGAAAGTGAGAGAAGAAGAAGAGAAGTGAGGGGGGGTTGCCAGAGGTGGCGCTGGAGAGTTGTTATAGAGCGGACATAGCACTAGAGGTAGGGGGTAGAGTAGGAGGCAACAAAAGTAGGTTTTTAGAGGTGAAGGTGGCAGAAGAGGGTGGGACAGGTGGGAAATATGGCTGTTAGAAGTGATTAGTAGCAACCAGCAGTGATGGGATAGAAAGAAGTGGCATCAATGATGGTAAGTTAAGGGTGAGAGATAGAGAGAAGGAAGGGTGTGTAGGTAATTTAATTAAAGGATATAATGGTAATTTAAAAAATTAAGATAATGGTGTAAATTGAGAGAATATGTGGTGTGTAAATAGAAGCTCCTCTAGCAATCCCATGAGAAAAGTGAAATTAAAGATAAGAATACTATTTTGCCCTCCACTATACAAAAACAATTAAGTCACATATGATATAATGGGGGTTTTCACGTAATTTCTTATATTTGATCTTAACCAACTAATATCACTATACTAATATACAAATAAATATAATTTGACATGGGTAAGCCCATAAAGATTATAACCCACAATTTAGGGCCCAATACATAACTCAAATGCTAAAACTCAGCACTACTGAAGCCCCATGTAGCAATAAGAACCAATGACATCAAGATACATGACCTGACATCAAGACATATGGCAAGAGAAAGGCAAGCCACATCAGCAGACAAAGATCTGCAAAGTTATTACCACGGCACATCACCATTAACGAGGCCCCTTACAGCATTTATTGTGATAACCCCTTTCCGTCGGAACAGAACACATTCACCATGAACAAAATAAGCTAGAGCATAGACTTTCGGCCAATGTAACAGGTCGAAAGGGACAACGAAATGATTACCAAAGAATATAAGCAAACGTCGAAGACAGGAAGAAGGTTAAGCTTTCTATCTCTAATCCATCTCTACATTCTGCTTCTCTCTTTAACTTGTTCGTCAGAGGGTTCGCTGGGGGACTCCCTGTTTCCCATTGAACTCTTGTGCAGGTTTCCTCATGGGCTTGGTCATTTGGACATAGGCTTGAGGGGCATGGATCAGTCTGACCCATTCCACCTGGAACGAACTGTATCATCATAATTTATCTTAAAATTTCAACCGAATGCCACAATACTAGTAATTCCCTTTAATCATACTTATAATATCACCCAATCTACTTTGACAAACAAACAGGCCTAACACATGGCTTGGTATAAGGAATGTTTGCTGGGATTTGAGATAATCTATTGACCTTCGTGTAAAGTTTGCTTGAGGTACCACTGTAAAATGAATCAAATTCAAGCTTGGCTCATGCTTAGCTCAATTAAAATTAGTTTATTATGTAAATAAATTAAGTTTGAACAACTTATTATTTTTATAAGTTTGGTTATAAGTCAACTCAATAAGTTTACTTACATTATAAAGCTGTATAAAAGACTAGGATTGCAAATGAATCTATTGTTTATGAATTGCTCCAGTTCGATTTTTTAAAAATTTGCTTGAGCTCAACTCATTTGTTAAATGAATTAGCTCAAATCCAATTTTAAACTCTTCTAATAATTTAGCTAAACTCAAGTATACGCAAACTTAGCTCAAATAAATTAGTATAGACCCGCTTGGGTTGTGGGGCTTACTTCCTAGCCCCGGTGAAAGTTGGGAATCAAACCCCCTCTGTTGCGGTGGGATGGAGAATGTCGTACTTTAATTCAACAATGTTAGGATATTTTAACTCAAAGATATATTTGAAATTTTAAACAATCATTTTAAATTGAGCAAATTATACTAACAGTCCCTATAGTTTGGAACTTATATCATTTTGGTTCTTAACTTTTCAATTGTGATATATTTGACTCTGAATTTTGAATCTTGTTCCAAATAAAAATAATCAAAGATGTTTTTTTTTTTTTGCAAATAGTCCATTTCAAGGGTAACATTGTCATGCAACTTATTTTATATTAGTTAACTTGTTTGTTGTTTAAAATGTAATAGTTTTTTTATTAATAAATAATACTAAAACTTTCTTAGTTATAAAATTCTATTTGGTTTGGTTTGTTAGAATCTATTTTTAGAAATTTTTTTTTTTAAAGAAACCAAAAATTAAATTGGTAAAAAGAAATTAAAAAAAAAACATTTTTATATAATTTTATCTTTTGGGACAATAGAAATAATTTTTAAAATAATTTTTATATTTATTTTTGTTTTAGTTTTTATTTTTTCAAAAGTCAAACATGGCAACAAATTTAATGTCATTATTAAGCCAATCCATTAAATCAAAAAATTTAAAACTAAAAATATTTCCTATATTAAACATATCGATTATACATTAAAAACATTATAAGTATCAATTACATGATAACCATGCAAAAATATCTGTTAACAATAAATAAAACTATCTATTACATGATCATTATCAAAAAATATCAACAAAAACAGTCATATATTATATGATTATCATCCAAACACATATTAAAAATTAATTTGGTAAAAAATAAAAATAAAAATAAAAAAGTAGAAGATTTATCATTTATATATAATTTTATCAATGGTGATAGAAATAATTTTTAAAAATTAAAAAATAAATTTTTGACAATTATTTTTATCAAACTAGTTTATATTTTATTAAATTGATGGTTTTGCCTTTGAAATGGAACAATGGTGTTTTCAATTGTCCTTATTTATATCAAGATTCAAAATTCATGGTCAAATATATTACAATTAAAAAATCAGGGATTAAAATGATATATTTTCAAACTATAGGAACCGTTAGTGTAATTCACCATTTCAATTTTTTTCTTAAAATAAAAAAAAAAAAATAAAACCCTGAGAAATCCATTAATGACCAACTCAATTATACATGATAGTGCTCAGAAAATTTAGGGGACTGGACTGTCTTCATCGGATTGGATAGTTCAATCCGACTTTGTTCTCCAAAAAAAAAATATATATATATATATATATATAATCCAACTTATTGGGCAGTTTTTTTAGTTTCGTTTTGATAATCTGAATCATTCATATTTTAAAATTTATCGAGTACATTTTTCTTACAAAAATCAAGTCGATTAGATAATGAAAAATACGTATTCGGATCAATTTTGTATAAATCGTTTATTTTCTCATCGTCTATTTTTTTATTATACAAAATTGATCCTGACACATCGTTGATGTTACCTGATTGATTTGATTTTTTTACAGAAATGATATCTTCAACGAATCTTAAAATATAAACAGTTCGAATTATTAAAATATATCTTAATACTAGAAAAGCCAATTCCAAAACTATATTAAACCAAAATGAAAAAGTAGTCATTAATCATTGTTTGTCTGGTGCAATCAAGAATACAAGCTATATATTGTTTTTATCAATGCACTATTACGATTCATGCACGATCATGACTCTATATTTAAAAGTTTGTGTAAGAAACAAAGGGATATACACGAATAAAGCTAAAGCTTGTGGTTAGTGGACCTAGTAATCCACTGAGAGATACCCATTTTCTACCCCCTTTTAGTTGTCATGTAATTCAAAAGGGATTATATTTTGTATGACCCATTTTCTATCCCTTTTAGTTGTCATGTAATTCAAAAGGGGTTATATTATTGTATGAAAAGTTGGCATCTTGAAAGTACCTAATTTAAAAAAAAAAAATGTCAAATGTAATTTAATTTGGGTAATTTAACTTTTCATTGCTACGCTTTACTTCAAATTTTACTATATCTTTGACTTTTTAATTATTCCAATTAATTCTTTAAAATTTTAGTCCAATTGTAATTGAATCCATTTGTGTAACGCTATTACAAAAATTAATAGAGAATAATAAAAAAAAATAGTATTAATTACACTTAGTACATTTGTAATTTAACCAAAATTTTACTTCCAGTCACTTTTGTTTTTAGCACCCTTATACAAAAATTCCAGTTTAGTCTCTCTGTCAATTTTTCAAATGAAGTTATAAGACTAGGCCAATTGCTCTTGAAATCTACGGGATAATTACAAGATTAAGGGGCAAAGTGCGTCTAGTACATAAGTATAAATTGAAATTTTCCCTACAGAGTTTCACTCATAGATATAAGCGAGTGAGCACGCTTTTGTTAATTTGTTCGATTGTATTGGTCTCGTTTGGTAGAGTTGTGGGAAAGTGATTATAACTTATAGCCTAACAGCTTATAACTTATAGCCTATAACTGTGAATATAAGCTGATTTTTTACTTATAAATTAAGCTTCTTCTCCCCCACTCAAAGAATAAGTTGATTTTTGACTTACAAAAACCTATAAGCTGTATTATTAAGCTGAACTAAACACATCAAAATAGCTTAAATTAAGCTAAAAGCTGAAATAAACTGGAAATAAGCTCTACCAAACAGGGCCATTGTGTCTAACACTAAAAATAAGTTGAAAAATGAGATTATGTATAAGAGCTTGTGAACATATCCATGTTCCTTTTAAAACTTATTTTTCAAACCCAAAAAATTTTAAATCTATTTCTCAAAAAGTGCTACTAGCAGCTTCGACTTAATTTCTTAAGATCTCTTACTTCTTTGAGCTCTCACCACCAAAGTTTCTCCATGTCTTCTTTTTCTTTAGACACCTAACATAATCCCAAAACTACCTCAATCTGTGGACACCCACTCTTACCACAGGGGGGTCAAGTGGCTAGGGTTTGGTAGAAGAAGAAGAAGAAGAAGAAGAAAAAGATGGAAGAGGAGGTATGACTAGGATTTTCACTATGAGAGAGGGTGTTAAGGGCGATTTTGGTTGCGGAAAGGGATTATGGGAGGGACAACGATAATGGAGATGGTTTGTGGACGGTCGAGAGGGATTCACCGGAGAAGGTCGCCAAAGTTAGAGGATGAGCGGGAACATACCACTGGAGATGGGGTAGGATTTGAGGGGTTAGGGTTTGGGAGGTTAAAGGTATGGACAAAATGGAAATAAATAAATAAATAAAAGAGATGAGGATCCTAAGAAATTAGGTGGGACATATTAGTAACATTCTTTCTCAAATCTTTATCGTTTTGTGAAGTCATGTTTTTAAACAACCACTTTAAGATTGAAGTTGCACGACTTCAAGGTTCAATTCATCATTTGAAAATCGGGTTTTAAAAATAGGAAATAATTTATTCAAGAAATTTAAATTTATTTTTAAAATACATGAAATTCATAAAGGAGTTACAGTGTGCTGTTTGAGCCTATGAGTCTACCACAAGTCCCATTTTGATGATCCAGATTGCTCATTTTGTTGAGTCCTTCATATATATCACCCACACACAAAAAAAATTTATGTCAATTTGATAATTGTAAACTATTCAATATACCACGTTTATCATTAAAAAAATAAATGGCCTAGTTTTAAAATCACACTTGTCATATCTTTTTTTTATTTATTTATTTTTTGTGACAAATCCAATAAATTGAATAGATTACGATTATTGGATCAACCTGATTTTTTGTATGAATGATATATATGAAAAGTCTAATAAAATAAACGGTTTGAATTATTGAAACGGGACTTATGGTGAACTCCACTAACCTAAACAACACCCTACAATAATCTAAATTGAAGAGAAGCATACTTCTTTAAAAACAACTCTTGGGGTTTATTTTACTTTCTACCCCTAACATTCGTCATACTTAAAATCAAGCATTTAGATCCTCTAGAGTGAAGCTCACTAGAGTGTGCAATCAAAACGATGTCATTTTGATCTAATGACGTTGTTTTGATTAATGTGAAAACAAAAAAGAGAGAAGACAAACAAAACTTGAGAGTAACGTTAGCACCACTGGAGCTATCCCCAACCATCTTCTTTTTCTTCTTTCCTCTTCCTTCTCCTCCTTCTCCTCCTCTTTTGAAACCCTAACCCTAGATCCACTACCGCTACAAACCCATATCACGATCCACTGCTATTGCCATCATCGCCTACCACTACAAACCCAGATAGTGACCGTCGTTGTTCGCCGTCTGATTCCCCCTTTTTCTTCTTCTCTTCCTTCTTTTTCTTCTTCTTTCTCTTCCTCTCCCAAAACCCTAACCCTAGATCTAGATCTACTACCGCTTCAAACCTAGATCCCGATCCACCATCATTGCCATTACCGTCTACCACTGCAAAACCTAGATCACACCTACTGCTACTATCACTGCCTACCACAACTCTCTGAAAACCCTAGGATTTTGGAAGAAGAAGAAGAAAACAAGGATGAGAAAGAAGAAGAATAGAATGAGGAGTTGGCCATTCTGTCTAATCTATCTATCTTTTTCTTTTCTTTTTTTTAAATATATTAATCAAAACGACATGGTTTTGATTCACTCTACACACACTCTAAAGAGCTTCATTCTAGAGGATCCAAATGCTAAAATTGAATCTGAATTGTGTACGCGATGCCTTTAAGATTAGAAAATTCTATTTTATCTTTCACATTCTTTGGTCTTTTTAGTTTTGTTAAATAACAAACATCATATTTTAACGGCTATTTTACAATATCCATAGATAATAAAAATCATTTTTAAAATATACGATTGTTGGAAATGGTTATAAATTCTGGGTAAAACCAGAATTTTATCCTAAGTTTGGTCTAATATTTAGGTGGGCCCCGTGCATCGATTTACACGGGTTAAAGTGGTAACACGTTCTATGCCGCGTTGTGATTCACGTGGTATATTTGGTTGCTCAAAACCATTACCGAGTGAATGGGAAATTGAAGCCAAAGTATGCTTCATGAAAATGGAGTTTTGGTGGAAATTCCTTAAAAGTATTGAATAAAGCTTGTCCCACATTGATTTGGTGGGAGGTTTTGAAAGGGTTTATAAGACATGGGTTTGGTACTTGGGGTGTGCCCCAAGGGGTACCCAAGTGTTTTAGGGGAGAGGTTATGGACAGAATGGGCTAGATCCATTGGACTCAAAAAACACCACACACGCGCCGCCGTCCGTCCAGTCGGGCGGGCTGGGCTTCGGCGCGGGTGCGTGGTGTGAGGTTGGGCTTGTTCGGCCCAATACTAATCTTTTTGGGCCAAAAAACATTTGAATTTTATTTTATTTTTAGTAAAATAAAATCCGGAATTCAAATTAAACTGTTTTGGATTTACTGTACATCCAAACAGGGCCCTTCCCGTTTTCAAACAGAAATAAACTAGTTTGGTATTATTGCACACCCAAACAGGGCCCTCCCCCTTTTTGTATCTGTTTAAATTTAAACCCAACAGATTCAAATCTATTGAATTCAAAGCCAACAGGTATCATACCTGTTCAATTCAAAACCAAGAGCCACCTTTACATTTATAAATAGACTAGCCTCCCATTTGGATTTTACTCCAATTTTCGTACTCCATCCTCTGCTATAAATCTCTCTGCATTTTGCTGCATTTAATTTATGAAAGAAAGAATGTAAACACAAAGTGTGTTCGTAAGGCAAACAATTTGTAGTGCTGCTATTGTTTGTAGAAGATCATTTCATCTTGGGAGATAGACGTCCAAATTCTGTAAGCACCGTAGAGAGGACGAATCTGTCTTAAGGACATAGTGTCAAACACTGGACTTGATCAGATTATAATTCGAAGAAATTAATCAAGTAAGTTGTTTAACTTATTATTCTGTTTTATTATTTATTTAAATTAGATTTTAATTTTATTTTTGTAACAAAATAAAATCTGTTTTTATTTATTTATTTTTAATTTTTATTTCGAGTTTGATTTTTGTAATCAAATAAATTCTCTCCTTTTCTTTATTTCTTTCAATTCTAATTGTTGTTTTGTACACAATAGAATTAAAATCTTTTAAATACAGTAAAGATTGTTCGATATCATCACATATACAAGGTTAAGTTTCAACACTTTTTCATAAGTTGAAACCCAATATATATATATATATATTATAATGAATTTGTTTTAAAGAAATATTATCACATTTTTAGCTCTCTTTTTTTTAGTGAATTTTGTTCAAATTTTTTTTTTTTAAGTTCATCTAATCAAGATGAACCTAAAAAACTTTATTAAAAAAATTAAAAATTCACTAAAGACAAAAAAAAAAATGTCATTAAAAACACCAATATCAAATTGTGACGCCTCAAAAATCGAGAATATCAAGAAATATATTAACAACTAAATACAAGATTTTCATAAGGTTACAAGTCCAAAAATAAATAATAATACAGAGTTAAATATATTACAAACAACATTGCCCTTATTTTATAAATTATAAGTAAAAATAAAATAAATAAATAAATTTGACTTTTGTAGTGAAGTTGAAAATCCGACATTAGTCCACGCTTGACGCACTTTCCCAGCTTTTCCACAATATCTTTTTCGTCTGTGAATTCTTCCAAAATTTGGCATTAATGCCAAGGCAACGAAAATAGCCATGAGCGCTTGACGCCCAGTAAGAACACACACACCTCCCAACTTTCTACAACCCTCGAATAATACGAACATGTATAGATATAGCAATACAATTGTATAACTAATAAGAAGTAAGGATAAAACATTAACATGCATGATAATGCTATATAGTGAAAGAATTAATCAAGCAAAAGCATTTTTATCAAATAGATGACAATAATAATAAGCACATCGCGAAAGCATTCAAAAGTATTATCACAATTGTTATTAGTTACAGTTCTCATATTAATTAGTTAGAAGTCAATTCTAGGCGATTTCTTATGGAATGTTGTAACTACCCAACACTCCAAGCTTGGCTTTAGGCCAACTGGTACCCATTTCTGCTTACCATTCTAGATGCTCCACTCCTAGAGTTATGTACCCAGGTCATGTTATCTTGGAATACAGGATAGTCACAACCCGTCGTGGCCACAAGAATTCTCATTTGTGTTCTGGTCTGCCACATGAATTCTTATATGTGCCACAAGCATTCTTATTTATATTCTGCAAGACCTGGTTCGCCACAGGAATTCTCATTTGTACCACAAATATTCTCATTTGTGTTCTGCAAGACCACCGCACAGTTGACATAAAGAATCATGTTCTAAACTTAAGCCAACTTGAGTTCTGCGACACCACTTGTGCAAGAATTAACTCAAAGAGAACATATCCCACCATCATTTTATTACTCAACCAACCAGTTCAACAATCCTTTCAAATCATTACAAGTGAATGCAAACTTGATACCACCCGATTAAGTTTTCCCTTCTTAAGTTCATTATGTTTTCAGTTAGAACAACAGATAATCACCACAATACTAACCAAAGCTAATCATGAAGCAACTAAGACCTGATAAAATAATTTTAGAAAATAAGCATACATGATATCAGAAAACTAAAACACACAAGAAATGTGACATAGAGGTGATAATCCACAATTATGAACACTTTCACATATACTTTCAGATACGTTTTGTCAATACTTTGAAAAATTATTTAGACTATTAAAACACCTTATTTTAGACTTCATCAAAATTCATACATGCTATACATATACCAAATAATTCGTTATTTAAACAAATTTTAATTTCATAAAGATTTGTTATTTTAATAATTTCTAAATCCGTAGGAACAACTTACTGAACAAATAATACATCAATACATTACAAAATTATACAATCTACCCAACATGTAATATCACATATACCATCATTTATAAATAGAGTAAAAGAACAAGACAAGATAGAACAAAAAGAGGAGAAATAAAGGGTTTAAAGGAGTTCTTGCGATGGTTAGGTTGTTAATGCTTTATTTTCCTATTTTGGTTTATGATTCTAACCATAGGATACAACCATCCTAGCTCCATGATCATCTTGCTGAAATTTCACATTGATCG
The DNA here is from genome assembly GCA_022316695.1 of Camellia oleifera. Lineage (NCBI taxonomy): Eukaryota > Viridiplantae > Streptophyta > Magnoliopsida > Ericales > Theaceae > Camellia > Camellia oleifera. Next base: position 32,797,374 of record CM039311.1, read on the forward strand.
GACACGATCTCACCGTTGATCTTCCATTGATGCTTCAAAATTTGTCGGTTATTGATCACTATCTTGGAGTTGAAATTTATAGAATCTGACACCAAAAATGGATTGTACACATTGAAAAACCTTTGAGTGGTCACCTCCGAAGTCGTCAGACCACCGATTAATTTGGATGCACCATAATACCAAAGGTTGAGAAGCATTGGATAAAATTTAACTTTATCTTCTCCAACCCAGCATCATCACGCACCAACAAACCCAAAATTTCAGTTTCAAATCCACATGTTCAGGCCCTTGTATCTTTCTCGTCCTAACCCTGTTTCACCCCATTTCTTATTCATTGGATTCAGCTCATGGACTAGTTTTTGTAACACCCTTCATACATCTCATTCTGCCTCTTTTTACGTGCCATCGGAGTTTTGAAAATTGACCAAAAATAAGATTTTTCTTTCCGTTTTTGATATTTCTGCGGCCCATCTTTCGAACTCCACAACTCTCTCGATTCTTAATTGTTTTACTCTGTTCTTCTGCCAATATCTTCATCTTTCTTCATACTTCATTCTACGTTATATGGCTTTCTCACTCCTTCATAAAAAGCGTGGTTTATGCATGCCTGAAGTAGCCTAAAAACCAACTTCAAAAATTCCAAACACTTACTTCTTTTGTGTCTTCTTTTTCCAATTTTCTTCTTCTTTTTTCTCTTCACCTATAACACGTTGTAAATGAAGGTTCTTGGTGGTAACTGAGTTAGGTGATGGTGGTGGTGGCGGTCTAGTAGTAGTGATGATGAAGCTCGCAGCTAATGGAGGTCGGTGGTGATGGCGTGAGTTAGTGGTGCTAGAAATGGAACTTAGTTGTGATGAAGAGTGATGGAGGTGAGTTTGGTGATGAAGGGTGACAGTGATGATGGTCCTCATATGTGGTGGGTTGGTGGTTGGGTGGTGATGATGAAGTGATGAACATGTATGTATATATGTATATACATATAGATAGTGTAGGTATTGAAATGTGACCTCACAAGCAATTGGAATTTCATTGCCAATATTCAAGGAACAAAGCTAAAGAGCACGCCACAAGATATAAAAGCCCAAAGCCCAACACCTACACTCTAGAAGACAATAAGCACCAATGGCTCGTCCACCCAGGGCACTTCGATGATCAAGTTAGTCAACTTATCTCTCAAAGATAACAAGTTAATTACAAATCTCACAAAGTGAAACGTACCTTAAACCCACGGGGGTCTATTTTTATTTTTATAATGAGTAGTGTTCACTTTTTCCTAGAAGTCCCACATCTACCCAAACATGCAATCTAACATCACTAAGTCTCTTGTCCCCTATTCGGATATCTCGGACTCTAATATGATCGCATCATATTTTAGCAATCCAAGATCACCCACATGGCACCTCGGCTAATTACTTAGGCTACGTAGACAACCCAAAAATGTCTTCACAGATAGATATATAGAGAAAGAGGGATGGAGAGAAAGAGAGTGAGCAGAGAACAGAGAGAGAGAGCCGAGAGGTTCAGAGAAAGAGCAAGGTAGTAGGGAGAGATAAAGTGGATGAGAAATCTTTCATATGCATGTATAGATATATATGGAGAGGGTTAAAGAGTAGAGATGTGAGGGAAAGAGTACAGAGGGATGACAAGGGGCTCCAAGTAGAGGGGCGTGGGTTGCAAGTTGAATTTGGATTGGTACAGAAAATGCTACGTTTCAGTGTAATTCGATCTAGGAAAAATAAAAAGAAAAATATAATAAAAATGCCAGAAGGCTAAAAAAATAATATCGAGTAATAATATAAAGTTAAAAATATTTTTTGAATAAATTTTTAATATAAAAATATATAGACTATTAAATTCAAAATAATACGAATAATTATAGAAAATGTATTATTTTTATTATATAAAAATTTGGGTTTCACACAAATACTCATCAAGTGATATCTTTGTCCACCAATTACCTAATAAATGTGAATCAATAAATTCTACTGGTTACTTTATGTAATTAATTCAAATATCAAATGATATTTTGATACCACTAAAAAATTATTAGGGAAATTCCATGACAATGGAATTTTTAAATTTTATGGTTCTATTTTTTAATGTTTATAAAATTTGCCACTAAGCTAAAAATATTTTTTTTAAACCTACTCTAAAATAAAATTACCCCACAATTATTCGACATAAACCTGGGTTAGACAGTATTTTATAACACATAATTAACAAACAAACAAAAAAAACAATTATGTTGATAATGCCATGCGTAGAGTGTAAAAATGGCCCGCGGCCCGTGGACGGCCGAAGCCCATTCGCGGCCCGGGATGGGCCCTGCCCATTTAGGCCCGTTTAGGCTCAGGCCTAAGCCCAGCCCGAGTCCTTGGACCAAGGCCTAGGCCATCGTTTTGAAGCCCGACCCGTGGCCCAGTCCATCGGCCTGCTTAAGACCCACTTAGGGCCTAGCCCAAAGCCCGACCCACCCGAGGCCAAGTGTATTTTTTAGTGAAAAATAATAAAATTTTGACAGATTTTTTTTTTTTTTTTTAAATGGTCAGGCCCGCCCAAACCCGAGACCAGGCCCAAGCTCATTGGCCTGGCCCGAAGCCCGACCTACTAGCCTGAATGCTTATGGGGCTTGGGCCTGGGCCTAATTTTTTGGCCCGTGGGCCGGCTCAGCCTGGCCCAAATTCTGGCAAGAGCCTACGAGAAAAACAAATTCATAAAAACAAATTCTAGCAAGAGCCTTCTCAGTAAAAACACAAGAAAAACAACAAATGTTTGGAAAAATTATTTGGTGATAAAATCATTTGTTAAATTTAAACTTAATTAATTATAAAAAATCAAATTCATAAAAATCAATATAATATTGGACACTCAATCCAAAAGTCAAAATTTTAATTTTGTTTGTTCAAAAGTCTTGACATTGAAACACTTTGCCCAAAAGGACAAGTTCAAGCAAAATGATCAAAATATCCTTCCTTATATATATCAGTCCCAAGCCCTCTCACTCATTCAGATATCTCTCTTTCTCTCATCCATCGATGGTCTCAAACCCTCTCTCACTCAGATCTTTGCCACCCTCCTCAATGTCACTTGTCGCCATCTCCATCATTGCCGCCGACCGCCGACACCAATCTTCCACTGCGCAGATTGCTGCGCCGCCCTTTCCTTCACTGCGCCAATCGGACGATGGTGGTGGAGGGGACGAGATCCATGTGATGGCGCCCTCTTTTTCTTCCATCTCCAAAATGCTCTCTCTCTCTTCTCTATTTTCTTCATCTTTCCCAATCTGAACCTCTACTACCAATGCTACCTCAATCGTTGTTCCTCCGCCATCTTCTTTAGATCTGTTTCATGTCTTCAGATCTAAGTCATCATCAGCGATCGAGAGATCCAAACTAGTGTCCAACCCGCCGAAGCACCACTACCACCACCACCATAACCGCAAAGTAGTGGCGATGGTGTTGATGGAGTAATGGCGGTGACATTGTTTCAGATCTAAATTCATTATCCTCAGGTTAGTGATACTGTGACATATATATATGTATACTAGTGTATGCCCGTGCCTAAAGACACAGTATAAATAATGTTAGGATCAAAACCAAATGACACTAACTAATAGGTGGAAAAAAACAAAAAAACAAAATCTAAATCAACAACCAACAACCAACATAAACACTCAATGGTGCGCTTTTGTAGCAATAAATCAAAAAACCAAATCCAATTTGACAACAAATTGAACTCATCTTGGTAACCAATGGTGTTCTACACAAAAGAAAAGAAGCACAGAATAACACTCAATGGTATGGAAAAGGCTGTACACAATTAAAACTATTAATCAGAAGTAGTGATATGAAGCATTAATTAAGTCACTATATCAAGATACAAAGTAATAACAAATTGTATTAATATTAGGGGTATCAACTGATAAAACCAAACGACACTAAGTTAATTCCAAAGCCCTTGATTCTGGAGCTTATTGTACCAAATTGAACTCAAAATTTCAATCTGAATCAAAGAACCCAATCTTCTATTTCACAACAATCAAAATACCCACTTAATAGCTAAAAAAACTTTGGGGCAAGCATGTCTAAGAAGTGTATATGGGCTTGCAAATCACACAGTGACTTGAAATCAATCACATAGTGACTTGAAATCAATCTCCTAATGGTATTCTACACAATTTGGAATGACCATACCCTTGCTTCTTCCTAATAATGTAAGCACACATACATACTGTGGTGGCCGAATAAACGGATTATTATTTTTTATTATTATTTATGATTTAATTGCTCGTCATATGGCCGAATACAAGTCGGCCATGCCAGGTCAGGCAAATGGAGAAGCCAAGTACGAACAAGTTATGGATGCCATAGAAGCCGACTATACCCTTTCATATACGAAAGGCCCAAGGATAGGATCAAAGCTGTCATGACCCAAACCCGACCCTATGGGTTTAGCACCGTAACCGGCCAGTAATCCGAGATTACCGAAGGCCTGCTTAACAATAATACAGTAAAACAGAGTACAGGGCCTAGCGGAAGCCAATACAGTAAATAAATAATGTCCAATGAGCTGTGTCAGTCTGTATGCAAAAAGATTTTTCATACATTTATACAGAACAGTATGAAACAGTATGCATATATATACAACCAGTCAGTACAGGGACTTAACCCCTATTAAAATGGTACAGTAACAGTCTATACAGATTTATAAAAACAGTCCAAGACAGACGGGGAAATAAAAACACCCCTAAGCCTGGGCTTGACAGGCTCGGAACCTCGCAGTAAGACACATAGGCTGGCTTGACAAAACTGGAGTTTACCCCGACGCTCCTAGCTGCGGTCTGGTGCCTGTGCACCTACATATATATATGAGCAGTGAGCTAAAGCTCAGTGAATAACACAACGCGTAAGGAGGTTTAGAATGAATGTCCTTACAGTAATGAAAACTGTTCAATTCAATCAGTGTATCAGTTGTTCAGTACAGTAACCAGTCATATGTGGTACATCCATTAGCATAACAATAACAGTAAGTCTTAAAAAACCGAACAGTAATGATGGCCATCAATCAGTAAACAGTAGTGGTTCCACGAGGGAACCGACAGAGATCTCTGTAACAGTAACAGTAAACAGTAGGTGCTAAGGATGCCACAGTACAGTTCGGAAATAAAGGACATACATTCATTCAGTAAGTAATACCAGTTCAGTAAACAGTTCAGTTCAGTATTCGAAAGATAATCATTTTGAACATATCTTTACACAATTGTTACTCACAGAGTTTGGGTTACAGTATGCTAGATCATGTCTCCCCAGTCGCCAACCCTACACAGTTCACAGGTTGAACACACACTAAGCTACACAGTTGGGAAATATCATAACTTAAATTCCTAATTTGCCTTGGTGTGTTCTACATCTATATCCTCATTAAGATGCCTTAAACTAGGCCTAAGAATGCCTAGAATGGGATGAGGATGCAAAAATACACTTAGAAAACATTTTGCAAAGTTTGCTAAAAATAGGAGCCTCGCTCGAGCGAGCCTTCCTTCGCTCGAGCGAGCCTCCGAAATCAAAGGCTTCGCTCGAGCGAGAAATCATTCACTCGAGCGGTCTGTCGAAATAGTAAAAATACTGGATGCTGTGATTTTACGCGCGATGGTCGCTCGATGGTCGCTCGAGCGGAGCCCTGGACAAAGGTGCTTACTCGAGCGAGGAATCCTTCGCTCGAGCGAGGAAGCCAAATCTGGAATTGCCAGATTTGCCTCCAAAGCTCAAACCAAGCATTCAACCACCCTAAGCTCGACTTCTTGAGCCCAAATTCTAGAAAACATATCTAAATTCATTGTATAACAAGTTTCAAAGCTCAATTTATGAATTCAAGCCCCAAAGGTGAGTCAATTAAAACCATTTTTCAAACCCATTTTTTATAAACATGGAGAAATGCAAACATGCATGAAATCCAACCATTTTAAAGCTCCAACGCTTGTTCAAATGAACTCATTTCTTCAAGAACATGATGAAATCATGGACTCAAGCCTAATTAATAACATGCATGTACAATTTACCATGAACTCAACTCAAATTTCAACATTTCAACCATGCATGCATGAATTAAGCTACAATCTTACATGTATGAACTAAAACAAGACTTAACTCTACAATTTGGCAAGGATCATGCAAGAATTAGCTTAAACTCACAATTAGAGGGTTGTATTCTCTTACCTAAGTCTTGTATTCAAGGTTTGGAGGCTTAATTTGCAAACTATACTTCAATTCTACCAAAATCCAAGCCAAAATCACAAGATCAACTCCTCCTCTCTCTCATTCTCTTGTTTGGTCGGTTAGGTACTCAAAATAGGCTGATGAATATGTTTTGATTGAGTATAAACAAGGCCTCAAATATGAATAAACAAAGGCCCCACTCAATGGCAATTCCGTAATTAATGCAACTCTATTAATTGGCTTTATTTAATCTAGTTTAATCATACCTAATCACATTTTAGATAGATATACCATTAAATCACAGCAATTCTACGGATCATGAAACACTAAACAATCTCCAGTTCAGCATCGGATAAGGCCTTCAATTTGCAGTTTAAACATAAAAACACGAACAGATAATCAAATAATCAAACAGATAAAAATGCAATACAATCGATATGCTCAGTCAATTTAGTTCCAGTTTTCAATCAGTCCGTTCAGTACTTCAGTTGTTTCAATTATCAGTCTTAAGCGGTCTAGTTTAGCAGTAATTAGTAGTTAATTCAGTAATTCATCGGTAAACAGTATGGGGGTTGTTACAAAAGCCCAAGAAGCGGTGGGCCCATTGATGGCCCCTGGAGGAATCATTATAAAAGGAAGAGCCATGCTCAAGGAAAGGGGATCGAGAAAAAAGTAATAGAGAGAGGATTAAGAGGTTCTGTTTGAACAAAAGAGTATTTCTAAATCCATTTCACCATAATTGGCGTCGTCTGTGGGAATACTCAAGCACGTTCATGACAGACGTTACCGACAATCCTCCGTTCATAGCTGATAATGTTACACCAAATGTTACACCAAGAACCATGCTTGGTTCGGAGAATATCACCGCTCGAAGAGCCTTGAATTTTGACCCAATGGTTCAATCTTCACCCTCAACCTCCATGTAGGAAACCATGTAGACAATCATAGATCAAGCAAAACGAAATGAACAACATCTGGAAGAGATGGCGGCTGACAATGAGCGCTTACGTAAAGAGCTGGCTCTAGAGTTAGCCAAATCTCAACAGACCGGCCGGTCGCCTGAATAGCAGAAGGGAACTTAACGACGTCGACATCGAAAACACGATAGCAGCAGCGCCTCCGACTTATCAGCTTAAGAACCTATGAAAAAGGGTCGTGCTGGTATGTATAGCTCATTTTAGGGAAGTCCATCTGTGCGGCATAGACATGGAAAGGAAGATGGGTCAAACGGAGAATACAAACATGACCCTTTCATATAACGAATTGCTAGGTGTGATAACCCTAGTCCATATTATGCTAATTGATCTTTATTATGAATGTGATTATGTATTTGATGTGATTTTGAGTGCCATTTATATGAATATATGTGGTTTTGAATTTTTATCTGTTTGCCATAGGAAAATCTGTTTAACTTGCTGTTATAAACTGAAAATTGAAGGCCCTATTGGCCACAAATCGAAATTGATTGCGCCATTGTGATTAGTGTAATTTTTAGAGCCTACGGTAAAATTTAATTGAAAATCGATTCGGAACGAATTAATCAGATTAAATTAATTTAATAATACTAAACTAATTAGTGTTAATGGAATTTGATTAGAGGTGTGTATATAAATAGGCCCATATACTCTTGAACTCACCATTTTGTTTGGAGCTCAACATTTGAAAATTGTACTCTAGAGAGAGAAAGGGCCGAATTTAGAGAGAGAGAGAGAGAGAGAGCTCAAGATAAAGATTTGACTAAGGAACTTGGTGATCTTGAAGCTACACTCAAGAATTAACCATAATTTGGAAGATTTGAGCCTCTAGGTGAGTAATTGGTTATGAGTTCATAAGTTTGAATTTGTAATTTTGTAAATTCAAGGTTTGTTTGTGATCAAGAGCATACCTTGAATTGAATTTGTTGAATTGGGAGCTTGTATGAACATGCATGTGCATAATTGCTATAATTTTGTATATTCAAGCATGAATCATGTTGAACAAGGAGAATTGGGCTCCAAATCTCATATGCATGCATGATTTTTATAAGTTCAATGATCATAAGCCTTATTTGTGCCATTTGGAATAGAATTGGAAGTCAAAACTTACATGCATATTTGATTAATGGGAATATGAAGCTTGAATGAAAGGGCTTTGATCATAACAAGAGAAATGTTGACTAATTTGGGAATTTGATCTTGGTTTTACATGATTGGTCTCGAATCTCCTATGCTCTCATGTTATGTGATCACTTCCCATGTTTTTGATACCTTAATTCGAGCTTTGGAACCTTTGAATGTTGTATTTGAGCCTCAAAAACAATTCTGGAAAACCCAGAATTCGGCATGTCCGCTCAATCGGGGTAATGGCCGCTCGAGCGTGAAATGCTAGCTCCCAGCAGTTTTGCAAACATTGTTGTTCGCTCGAGCGGGTATAATCACGCTCGAGCGTCCAAGGCATATGTTTGACCCTCAACTCAAGCGTTCGAAGTAATGCTCGAGCGTAAATATGAGGTAACCAGTACTTTTGCAGGCAAAAGGGGGTCCGCTCGAGCGGGGAAACCTGAGCTCGAGCAGGGACCCCTGTTTCAAAAAATTTGTAAAAGTGTTCTATGTTTCATTTTCCGTTCTCTTTCACTTTTAAGTACTCTTAGGCATGTATTAAACATTCTGAATGAATCAAAAGAATAAGAAAGAAGCTTAAGTGGGATGTATGAATTAAGAACGGATTGAATTAATTGTGACCCATATGTGTTCTGTAATGTGTAGGGTCGAGCTTCAGGGCAAATCCACCGGTAGAACACTGTGAGTAATATCTTAATAAAGATATCTGAAGTATATTATTTATCCAATTGCTTACTTCCATATAAGTTTGTTACATTAAATTGGGGACAAATATTTGTTATGCCATACGATTGGGCCAAAGGCTGTTGGATACAATTGACTAGGCCGAAGACCGTTGGACATAAATGATTGGGCTGAAGGCCATTTGACATGAATGATTGGGCCGAAGGCCATTTGACATGAATGAATGGACCGAAGGCCGTTTGATGAGTGAATGGGCCAAAGGCCGTTGGATATGAATAAATGGGCCGAAGGCTGTTGGACATAAATGAATGGGCCAAAGGCCGTTAGACATGAATGAATGGGCTCGAGGCCATTTGCTAAGGAACGAAGTGGGCCAGAGGCCGTTTGATATGTTCGGGCTTGAATCGCCTAATGTACCAAAATAATGTATTAAATAGAATCCTACATGGGCCCAAGGCCGTTTGATATATGTGACTCTCATTTGCGTACCTTCTTTATTTGATATTATTCACTGGGCTTTCGCTCACACTCATTCATTTGTATGTAGGTGAGCAAAGAGATGTCCAAACCCAGCCCCGATGAAGTCTGTGAGAAAAGTCAAGTTTTGCAGAGTCAGCCCTAAATGTCTTACACATGAGACTTACTTTCGCCTCTTTTGATCTCTTGTTGTAATCTCGTTGTGTTGGCGAAATGTTGGATTACTTTTGTATATTAGTTTTGGCTAGGCTGACTAAGACTTGGATGATCCTGTTATGTAAAGTTTATATGTTAACTTCCCCTTTGATGTGAGTTATTAACGAGTACTTATGTGAAATGTTATGATGTACATATAAGCACAGCTCTATGGACAAAGTTTTAAATTTGCTTCTGTTTGACCCCTTTACTCTGATGAGTTATGTCTTGTTTGGTTTGAGGCTGTAGGTAATCCCTTGATTACTGGTCGGTTATGTCCTTAACTCATAGGGGCAGGTTTGGGTCATGACACTAGGGCCGTCCTGCCGAAAAAATTTAAGGCCCCAACATTCATGTTGTATGATGGTAAATCTGATTCGACGGACCACATTCGCCATTACGAACAGGCAATGATGTTCCACATTGATGATGAAGCGCTTATGTGTCACATATTTCCAAGCAACTTAGGTCCGCTGGTAGTTCGGTTGTATTACAAACTTGAACTAGCCTCGGTCAAGAGTTTTCACTAGCTCCAAAAGTCTTTCTGGGCAAGATTTATCACCAACGAGGTCCAGCCTCCTAAGCAAGCCGACTTACTTTGGGCAATGCAAATTAAACCAAAAAAAACCCTCCGTGAATATTTGGCGCGCTATTGGGAATGTTTAAATTTGGTTGACGATGCCTGTAACGACTTCATAGCCATTACTGCCTTCAAGATGGGCTTGCACCCCAACAGTCTGCTCTGGAGCTCATTAACTAGACGACCTCCTAAAATAGTGTGGGCTTTAATGAAGAAAGTTGAGAAGTATTGCAAAGTGGAAGATGACGCCCTCCGCGTCAAAGCTGGACAGAAGGTCGTGGAGACAGTTACGCCTGTCTTGGTATAACCCATAAGCATAGCCCCATCAGAAAGGAGCCCCGAGCATCAAGGCAGGTCAAAACGAGAAAGTCGTCACGAGCCGCACCGATCGAGAGATCAGCACTCGTGTCGATTGCGCGAGCAATATCAAGTGGACAGTAGACGCCCCAGGCGGTCCGAAAAGAAGTATACCGAGTTGACCGAGCCAATCAACAAGATATTTCCCAAAGTCCAGCATCAACCCTTCTTTAAATAGTTGGCCAAGATGATTGGACCTCCCGACACAAGATGCAAGGATCGACAATATGAATACCACAAAGACTATGGGCATGAAACTGATAGATGCTACGCCTTGAAGGACCATCTTGAGGAGTTAGTACAGGATGGTCGACTCCTCCAATACCTCCCTCACAAGATCACTCAACCTAATGTCGTAGCTTTACGCCTGGACTCACCTTCGATAGGCGCCATTTATACGATACACTGTCTTCTGACATCGAACGGCATCCATACGATCCAGTCACAAGTATCTCAACCATGCTCATCCAAGCTGTCCACACTAGCCAAACGGCCCCATCAGACTGGTAAGATTAGCTTCGACGACACAGATCTGGAGGGGTTAATCTTTCCCCATGATGATGCTCTTGTTATCAAGTTGCGAACAAACAAATTCACTGTCAAACACATTCTAGTTAACTAGGGGAGCACATTAGAGATAATGTACTACAAGTCATTTCTGAAACTCAGCTTCACAAATTCAGATCTACTGTTAGCAGCATACCCCTTGTTCGGCTTCAACGCGAATCCAGAATACCCTCTGGGCAAGGTCATGGTTGTGGTACGTGCAGGCACTAGGACGCTCGATGTGGAGTTTTTGGTCGGTAAACTGTCATCGCCGCACAACATCATCATGGGAAGAACTTGGTTGTACGCAATGCAGGCCGTACCAAGCACCTATCACCAGCTACTTCGCTTCCCAACACAACATGGCATTGAGCAAATTTGAGGCTCTTAGAAGTCAGCAAAGGATTGCTACCTTACTGTTTCTGACAAAAAGCTAAGGGAGCTGGAGGTCAATTCAATTAAAATTTCAGACCGGGAAAACCTCGAGGATGTTGGAATACCCCCTACTAATAAGGCAACTGAGGATCTCGTGTGGATTGAACTCGTGCATGAACTAAATAAATTCTTCTTGATCGGTGCCTGTCTGAATGTCAATGAACGCCAGGAGTTAATTTCGTTCCTAGTCGGCAATAGTGATGTATTCGCCTAGACGCCTTATGAAATGCCGGGAGTGGACCCCAGCATAGCACAACACCGTTTGAACGTGGACCCAAAGGTTAAGCCCATCATCCAGAAGAGTCCACGATCGGTAGCTGAGCATACTTCGGCCGTTGTCGAAGAAGTTAACAAGCTCCTAGAGGCCGGTGCAATTTGCGAAGTGAATTACCCTACCTGGTTGTCCAACATTGTCGTTGTAAAGAAGAAAAACGGGTCTTGGCACGTCTGCGTAGACTTCACGGACCTGAATAAGGTCTGTCCCAAGGATTGCTTCCCCCTCCTACAAATTGACCAACTAGTGGATGCAACTGCGCATCATCAGTGTATGAGCTTCTTGGACACATACAGGGGATACCATCAAATAGCCGTGAATCTTAAGGATCAGGAAAAAATGGCATTCCTCACCTTGAGGAGCACTTATTGTTACAAAGTCATGCCCTTCAGCCTGAAGAATGCCAGGACAACTTATCAGAGGCTTGTCACCACCATGTTTAAGGAGCAACTCGGCCGTACCATAGAGGTGTACATTGATGATATGGTGGTAAAGTCCAAAAAAAAGCATGTCCACTTAGCCGACTTGAGCATAACCTTTAGCATCCTCTAGAAATACAGGATGAAACTTAACGCCTCAAAGTATGTGTTCGGTATTGGATCTAGCACATTCTTGGGCTATATTGTGAACTATTGTGGAATAGAGTCCAACCCGAAAAAAATTACAACAGTCTTGGAACTCGGCTCTCCTTAATCAGTCAAAGAAGTATAGAAGTTGATGGGAATGGCCGTGGCCCTCAACAGATTCATTAGTCGTTCTTCAGATCGTTGCCGACCGTTTTTTCACACCCTTTGACAAGGGAAAGCATTTCTTTGGACCCCCGAGTGCCAGACCGCCCTAGACGACTTAAAAGTTTATCTCCATTCAATACCGCTATTGACAACTATGTCGCCGGGCGATACACTCATCCTGTACTTTGTGTTCTCAGATCATTCAGTCAACTCCGTACTGCTCAAAGAAGAGCTAGGAGAGCAACGACCCATTTTCTACATTAGTAAGGCAAAGGTGGATACCGAGACATGATACCTACCACTGGAAAAGCTGGTTTTGGCTCTGGTGGTGGCCACCAGGAAATTAATGCACTATTTCCAAGCCCATACAATAACCGTGCTGATGTACTACCCTCTCCGAACAGTACTTTGCAGTGCGGAATCATTAAGGCACCTCCAAATGGGCGTTAGAACTCGGCCAATATGACATTCAATTCTCTTCTAAAAAGGCTATCAATGGTCAGGTTTTGGTCGACTTCGTTGTCGAATTTACTAGCTGTCACGCCGACTTAAAGCCAAAGAAACCGGCCTTCTAACCTCAACAGAAGTGGAGGATATATGTTGGATATATTTGCCAGATGTATTGCGATGGTTCATCCAACAAGTGTGATTGCGGGGCCGAAGTAGTGATTATGACTCCTGAGGGTGCCATAATCGAGCAAGCGGTCAAGCTCGGCTTCGACGCATCAAATAATAAAGCCGAATATGAGGCTTTGTTTATCGGCTTTCGTAACGCGCATCGACTTGGTGCTAAGCGGTTACAAGTTTTCTGCGATTCAAAGTTGGTTATCAATCAACTGAAAAGGTGCAGCTAGGGACGACTGAATGACAATGTACATGAAAACGACAAACTCATTACACGTGAAGTTTGACCAGCATGACTTGAATCAAATTACCCGCAACCAAAATACCCATGCGGATGCTCTTGCTTGCTTGGTTTCTACCATAAATTCGGAGGTTAAGCGGATCATTGAGATGGGATTCGTCAGTGAGCCGAGTATTAATCTCCCAGATTCCGTTTGCATCAATGTTATTGACCTGGGGCCAAGTTGGATGGATCCCATTACCACATTTTTATCTTTTAAACAGCTACCCGCGGACAAGAAAAAGGCTCATAAGTTGCGGGATAAGGCCTTATGCTACTATTTGGACCCCCATGGAAAGCTCTACAAAAAATCTCTTTTAGGGCCATATCTGGAATGTGTGCACCCAGACTTGGTAAAGGATTTTTTGGCTGAAATACATGAAAGCAGTTGCGGTGCCCATTCTGGAGGACGTTCACTAACCCACCGAGCCGTAACCCAGGGGTATTATTGGCCTACCATGCGAATTGATGTAGAGAACCACGTAAAGAAGTGTGAGCAATGCCAAAAATTCTCTCATTTGACACATCTACCCGCGAAAGAACTGAACTCTGTCACTAGTCCTTGGCCTTTTGCTTAATGAGGTTTGGACATCGTCGGACCACTGCCAAGAGCTCCAGGAAACAAACGATTCTTGATTGTTGCAACAGATTACTTTACGAAATGGTCCGACGCGGAACCATAAGCGCACATCCGAGACGTAGATGTCAAACGTTTTGTGTATAAGAACATTATAACTAGATTCGGCATACAGCGAGCATTCATATCCGATAACAGCACCCAATTCGACTGTGGTGTCTATCGTGAGCTGTATGACACATAGGCCCCGTTTGGTAGAGCTGTGGGAAAGTGATTATAGCTTATAGTTTAACAGCTTATAGCTTATAACTGTGAACATAAGCTGATTTTTGACTTACAAAAAGCTATAAGCTGTATTGTTAAGCTGAACTAAACATATCAAAATAGCTTAAATTAAGCTAAAAACTGAAATAAGCTGGAAATAAGCTCTACCAAACAGGGCCATACGGCATAAGGCCATACTTCTCCTCACCAGCCTATCCATAGAGCAACGGCCAAGCCGAGGCCTTCAATAAAGTGATCTTGGATGGAGTCAAGAAATAGTTAGAAAAGGCCAAGGGCAAGTGGGTTAAAGAGCTACCTAGTGTACTTTGGGCCCATCGTACTACTCCAAGGCGACCTACGGGCGAAACACTGTTCACCTTATGTTTTGGGACCAAAGTTATTATTCCCCTTGAAATCGGCCTACCCACTCTAAGATTAAAAGCATTTGACACAGGACAGAATGGCATGATGTTCGCCTTGGATTTGAATTTGATTAAGGAACAACGTGATCGGGCTCTTGTGTATATGGCGCGCTATCAGCAGCAGCTCGCTAAATCATATAATCAGCGCATACAGCAGCGCCGTTACGTCCTTGGAGAGTTGGTTCTTAAGAAAGTGCTTCCTCCCACTAAAAATCTAGCCGACGGCAAGCTGGGCTTCAATTGGCATGGCCCATATCAAATTGACTTAATTGTTGGGGTAGGGACATATCGGCTCTCGGACATTGTTGGCAAACAGCTTCCCCGACCATAGAATGCCACCCACTTACGCAAATTTTATCATTAACTGGCACGGGAACTGTCTTTGTTTTTTGGCTTTTTGAAGTATGTAGAAATCACATGTTTATCTTCTGTTTTCGTTAATATGAATATATTTATTCAGATCATCAATGACTTTAGCTTGGCTTTTATTCGCTTGGATCCCATACAAATGGTAAAAAAGACTCTGAATTCGGAGCGCCCCTCATGCTTAGCTGGCACGATCGGCCGAATAAGCCTCCGAATTCTGAGCGCCCATTATGCTTGCACAATTGGCCATCAATTAAAGACTCCGAATTCGGAGCGCCCCTCGTGCTTGGCACGATCAGCCTAACAAGCCTCCGAATTCGGAGCGCCTTTTGTGTTTGCACAATTGGCCATCATTTAAAGACTCCATATTCGGAGCACCCCTTGTGCTTGACACGATCGGCTGAATAAGCCTCTGAATTCAGAGCGCCCTTTGTGCTTGCATAATTGGCCATCAATTAAAGACTCCGTAGTCAGAGCGCCTCTCGTGCTTGGCACGATCAGCCGAATAAGCCTTCGAATTCAGAGTGCCCTTTGTGCTTGCATAATTGGCCATCAATTAAAGACTCCGTAATCGGAGCGCCCCTCGTGCTTGGCACGATCGGCTGAATAAGCCTCATAATTTGGAGCGCCCTTTGTGCTTGCACAATTGGCCATCAATTAAAAACTCTATATTCGGAGCGCCTCTCGTGCTTGGCACGATCGGCCGAATAAGCCTCCGAATTCGGAGCACCCTTTGTGCTTGACATAATTGGCTGTTGATTCGATACTTCGAATTTGGTGCAATTATCAATCCTTCATAAATTGGCATGATGAAATCGATGGAATAACTAGTAATCAATTTTTTCCGTTTTGCATTCTATAAAGTGCTCTTGTAAGTGCCATACATCATATTGGGTTAAAGAGACAAACACGATATGCACTAAAGTCCATTACACATAATTTATTAAAGTAAAAAGCAAAAGAAATACAAAGGTCTAAATCCATTAAGTTGCTCAAGCTCTCTCAGAAGTAGCCGCAGCTTCCCCATCATCAACCTTTTCTTCATCAGTCCATTTTCTCGACGTCATAGGCCTCAAATGGAAATTTGTAATTTTGGTACAAGGGTGATGCTGAGTCCATGCCCGCAGCTTGAAGTGCCTTGATCCATCCGTATTTGAACCCACGGTTCTCACATTGACATAAATCATTGGACAGCTTTTCCTTCATTTTCGCAATACTGATTTTCCCCCCATCAAAGAAACCCTCCTCATAGGCTTGCAATCGTATGGCCTCTTTGGCAAGCGTAGCCATCGTGTCTCGATCGGCAATAGCGTGATTAATCGGCCATTGGTTCACTTTATTGGTAACAGCTGTGGTTGCCGAAACCAAAAGCTGTTTTTCGACGGCCCTAGCTTTCCGCCATTCACTCTTAACCTTTTCCGCACGACGTTCCAAATCAAGAATTCGGCCATCCTTCTGCGCTATCTTTTTCTGAGCGGTCCGCAGGCGCATGCCAGTCTTATATACACAGTAGAGCCTTTTGAGGGACCCATGGATACCCTCTCTGAACACTTCGTAGTCACTTCGCCCAATCATGGACTGTTGAACTTCGGGCAGAAATATTTGCCTAGCAAAATCCACTGCCACGTTCGGATCATGAATGATCAACTCTGCCTCAGTCATGGGTTTGTTACTAATAAAGACAGAAAAGCTTAGAGGGCGTGGCAGTCTACTTGGCTCATTTCGGCCAGACCTCTCATTACTTTTTTGCTGCATCCTGCCCCTATGCACTTTCTCCGCCTCATCCCTCCTTGGCGATCTACTTCGACGACGGGGCGAGCGACGTCTCTTTTGCTCCTCTGAAGCTACCGTACTCGCCTTGGCAATATCACCACCCTCTCTGCGATTCATCTCTACCTCCAGTTCTGCTAAACTTTTTCCTTCACCTTTGCTACTAAAGAATAACCTGCTAGACATATGTATACACTATTCGCTGCACAAGGTTTCTGTCTCCGCTCTGTTCGCTGGCCACTTTGTGGTTTGACAGTACATTATTTTTGGGCTTGCACATTGTCTATTTAACAACGCCCCATACATTAATGACAGTAAGCTTTTACGATGCGTCCACGGTCGCCAAAATGCATACATCGTCGTTACTTCAGCATTACATGCATCATCAACGGCGGTGGCAACTCATGTTCAACTGGGGCAGGGGCAAATATATAAATCTATTTAGCCTTTTCCTTTATTCGCCGAATTTCTCCACTTCCCCACTTGAACACACTGATCTTATTTATTTGGCACTATATACGTCATCAACGGCAGTGGCAACTCATGTTCAACTGGGGCAGGGGCAGATATGTGAATCTATTTGGCCTCTTCCTTTATTCGCCAAATTTCTCTATTTCCCACTTGAACACACTAATCTTATTTATTCGGCACTACATGTGTCATCAATGGCAGTGGCAACCTATGTTCAACTAGGGCAGGGGTATATATGTGAATCTAGTTAGCCTCTTCCTTCATTTGGCAAATTTCTCCATTGCCCTAACTATTAAAGCTGCTAGTCTTGCGATTATTCAGCACTAAGTACATTAGGCACTCCCTACATTATCTGAACATGGCTGAATTAACTATCAAGGTTAACTTAAAACATTCATCATTTAAATAGTCATTAACATTCAAACAACTCATTATCAAAACAGGCATTTTCATTTATAAACTGTACTTCAAACATACGCCACTTTATCAATGAAAATGACCGACTTCTACAATAAAAAAACATACAAGTACAAATAAAGCTTCAAAAACAACATCCAAACAGCATCCTTACAGAAATACAAAAAAAAACAAAAATACAAACAAAGCTAAATTAATTATCTTCAAACTCCTCTGGATCGAATTGCAGGGGCTCCACCTCCAACTACTTATAAGGAATTGGTTGCTCAAGCGTTATATTGGCAGCCGCTAGAGCCTTCAGCCAGTCGTGCTTGAAGCTGCGGTTCTCAAACTTCAATGCCTCGTCTGCATATCACTTTTTTTATTGTTGTTTCTTTGGCTTCGTATGCTTTAGTTGCATTGGCCTCCACACGTGCCTGCGTCTCTTTTGATTTCTCTAACTCAGCCTGTAATTTGGCATTTTTTTCTTTGGCCAACTTCAATTTGCAGTCTATATTGTTTGCCCTTTCTTCGGCGGCCCAAAAGAGCAGATCGACGTGCTTTGTTCTCTCATGTTCAGCATCTGCCCTCAGCTGTTCTTCATCAACTCTTTTGGATTCGGCTTCTGCCTTCTGTGTCACCATTAGGAAGTCAGCCATAGTAGTTTCGACCTTGTATTTTTCCTCTGCAAGTTCACTTTCCAAAACGCCGAGTCTTTCCACAGTGTCATAGTGTCGACGGTCGATTTCTGCGATTCTCCCTGCTACTTACCAAACATGATATAACAAAGTTAGTAGTGAGCACAAGAACGATGTATACAATCCAAAGTGACTTACCAATATTGCTGATTGTGCCGCCAAAGTAATGGAAACGACGTCTGGCTCAGCACGAAAAATGGACCTGTCAGTTAGAAGTGAAAGCACTGACGCAACACTTAATGCGACGGCAGGATATTTGATGGTCAATCCATTGGCTAGAACTGGTGAACTATTCATCATGGGCTGGATGATGAATGGCTCGGCCGAGTCCAGAGAAAATGCCTCAATCCTTTGCCATTTGTCAATTGGTTTTTCTGATGATTCAGCAAGGGTTTCAGCAGGCCGTTTTTCGCCTCTTTGTTCAGTCTGCTTAGAGCTTGAAGTTTTCATTTGTTGCCGACTAGGTACTTCGGCAACTTCATCTACAATCAACTGTGCAGTTTCTGGAACCACCGCTGGAGAGGAAGTTTCTAGGCCACCCCCAATATTGGCTCTTCTCCTTAGTGCCATTTTTTTCGGCATTTCTTCGTCTAGCTGAATTGGGCAAGTGACTCTGCGCCCATCTCTTCAGAATTGGCCCCAGGCAAATCTCCTGAATTCGGTGAGAATATCATCTTCAGGAGAGGCAACTGCAGCTCGGCAGGAAGTAGAGAGTTGGCCGCTACCCTCTAGGATAAACTGCTCGAAGGCTAACTCAAGCTCCCTATTTAAGTCTTGGTCTTCCAAATGGGCTTCTGGTCCAAACTCTTTGCCGTCTACATTTTCTTCTTCTTCTAGACTGGCCTTCAGGTCTAGCCTCATCGGCGTTTGAACCTTCGAGGCTAATATCCCTAAAGCTTTTGAAATTAGGGAAAACAAGTGCCGTCAATTGACTGTTCTCCCCTCGGCACAGGAATATGGTCGACGGCCAAAAATGTTGAGTAGGTGGGATCGTACTTTAACAGAATGTGAGTGGCACGCCCTTGTCCTTGAAGATTTGAACGTCCTTTGTATTTAAGGACCGTCTTCACCTGACTAAGAACGGCTTCGTCTGCCAAAGGGAGGGCTCTTTTTACGTCGTTACCTACACATAACAAATTGGGTTAGCACCGTATTTTCGAGCCAAATAGATCCTATTTTAAACCAACTGTTCAGCCACCTGGCTCGTCTTTCCTTCTTGGCACAGAGTCTTGGTAATCCTCTCCCTCGCCGAATTCCCAATTGCCTCAAACAACTATCATAACATCGTTAACTTTTTTCTAGAGTTGGCAAGCATAGTCACCAAATGGTGATCTATATCATTGGCTTTGAGAAAATAACAACCTTGACGACCATTTGACTTCGCTATAACATAGCGGTGCCGAATAGCCGGAATCCCAAGGTTGAGCCCAAGTAGGCAGTTTAGTTCTACCAAACTCATGATTATATGATAGAAGTTCATATTAGGTTGAGAAGGCAATAGACCCCAGTAGCTCAAGACAATCCTAAGGAATGGGTGTAAGGGGAAACGGATCCCACCCTCAGAAATTGACAAAAGAGGAAAAATGATGGTGTTTGCATTCGTCCTTTCCATATCAACCACACTGTCTGCAACGAAGGACAATTGGACGTCGTTTAGAATGGAAAAGCGATAGTGGAAAGCGGCGATTCACTCCTCAGAGAGGAAAGCTTTCAGATAGGTCGCCATCCCAGACGGAAGGGAAGATGCACAAATAAACAAAATACAAAAAGAGACTGGAATGCGAACAAAAGAGAGAGAGAGGGGGACTTACAGGGTAGAGCAAAAGAGCGATAGGAAGCAAGAGTTGCAAATCGTAGTAGTCTTGTGAAGAAGGAAGAACATAATGAGGAATGTCAAAGAGCCAAGGTTTAATACATATGGAGGGACAGTTTTTAAATTACATTAAATGAATATTAAAACACGAAGGGGCAGAAAGCAATGATGATATCATATGAAGTCTGTTATGATGCATCAGTACTAAAAAGCATGCAACCGCCGTATTCCCGACTATCGAGGTTCATCAAGTCTGTAAGCCAAAAAAGTAGACACTGACCACGCCGAATAATGAATGTTAATCGGATGTTCGGGGGGGCAATTATGGTGGCCAAATAAACAGATTATTATTTATTATTATTATTTATGATTTAAGTGCTCGTCATATGGCCGAATACAAGTCGGCAATGTCGAGTCAGACAGATGGAGAAGCCGAGTATGAACAAGTTATGAATGCCATAGGAGCTGACTATACCCTTTCATATATGGAAGGCCCAGGGATAGGATCAAAGCCCAGGAAGTAGTGGGCCCATGGATGGCCCCTGGAGGAATCATTATAAAAGGAAGAGCCATGCTCAAGGAAAGGGGATCGAAAAAAAAGTAATAGAGAGAGGATTAAAAGGTTTTGTTTAGACGAAAGAGTATTTCTAAATCCATTTCACCACACATACATATGCATATATATGTGTGTATCTCTGGAATTTAAATCTGGCCATGTATTTTAGACCAAGTGTGTGTGTTATTTTGACAATTGAGAAGCAGTGACTCAGTTCGATCATTGTGGTAGGTCTCTCATAGGCAAACTATCAAACATGTTGTGGCCATGGCAATATAAGCAACATATCAACACTTTTCTTCACCCTTATTACCACTCTACTTCTCATTTCTAATTAAGGATCGCAATGATGAAGGGCCTGTGTTAGGTAAAACAGATATGCATATGCATATATATATATAGAGAGTGAGAGTGTGTGTGTGTGAGAGAGAGTGTGGACCAGAGACAGAGAGAGAAAATTTAAATGGCTAAACACCAACAAACCATTATTTAACAAAGTATACTCAATCGATTTAATAAAACAGTTCTATCTCCAATAATTGCTACCCATATCTTATTTTAGGTAAGTCATTTCCAATATATGAATACAATATAAAATTTGAACATAAATAAAAAAATAAAAATAATAGAACTGAAGAACTAAAGAAAGAACTAGAGAAATAAAGAGACAATGTAAAATACCTCTGTTTTGGGGTTTGAATTGCAGGGAGTCGAAGGAAATTCAACCTAAAACAGCGATCAAGAAAGAGAAAGGGAAAATTAGAAACCAAAATCAGTTCATTTCAAACAAATTCACACACTCGATGATGAGAGCTGAATGTTAAATACCTTGTGAGTAAAATATCTTGCGAGTTCGAAGATTGATAGTGATTAATGACGATGGTGATGATGAGTAGCAGCGGTTGCACCTTGTGAGTGTGAGTTCGAAGACTGATGGTGATCAATGACAACAGTGATAATGAGCAACGGCGGTTGTGGTGAGCGGCGGTACCTACTCTTTCTCTATTGGTCGAGTGCCGCCATTTCTTCACTGTTGAGACCATCGTCTCCGTTTGAATCAAATTGTTGGAAGATTATCTTCAGTTTCTCTGATCTGCTACCTCTGGTCGCCAGTTTCAAAAGAGAAAGAATTTTGAAACCCTAATCTTGAAGAAGATTATAGGTAATGAGAGAGATCCAGCGTAGAGAGCGTTGAAGAGAGAACGTGTGGAGAGGGAGTTGAAGAGAGGGGTACTTACGTGTAGGTCCTATTAACTAGACTTATTTACCTGCAGGTCCTAACTAATAAATTTAACACTATAAAAATAAGAGATTGATAAATTTATCACTATAAATTTATTCATAAAAACAAAGAGACTGATAAATTTATCACTACAAATTTATTCATAAAAATAAAAGACTGATAAATTTATCTTTATCACTTAATAAATTTATCAACAGGACTTAATGGGTAATAAGTCTCAAAAGTAGGACCTATTGGTAGTTTACCCTTGAAGAGAACGAGTTTGGGTAGACGTGGGAGAAAGAGAGAGCAGATAATATGAGAGAGTTGAAGAGAACGGGTTTGGACAGACATAGGAGGGAGAGAGAGAGAGTGAGAGAGTAGAGAGTGTTTGGGCAGGAAAAAAATTTGATCTCAACCGTTAGATATTGATTAGTAATCATCTCAGTCATTCAAATGAAATGTATCTCTGACACATTTTGATACATTTTCAAAAACCGTTTTGTCTTATTATATAGATATTTATGTAATCATGAGTGGGTTTTTTTTTTATTATTGGGTTTAGAACTTCGGAGCGACGTCACCGGTGATGAACTTAACAACATGATCATTGCAAATCAATGATTGACTGACTATCTCTGTCTAGTATACTACTAACGCATTAGATACATGGATTTGCTGAGAGAGAGAGAGAGAGAGAGAGAGAGAGAGAGATTAATGATCATCCATATTGTGAAACATCTCAAAAAGTTAGCAGTAAAATTATTATTATTTTTTTGAATTTTTTTCTTATTTGTTGTTGTTGTTGTTGCCGGCAATTTCCCTTAGCATGTGTTTTTTTTGGTTTCTAACCTAAGCTCTGATTTTTTATTTTATCCCCCAAATTTCAGTTTTGCTTGCTACTTGATGGATGACTTTGGGTTAAAGTTGGGATTCCACAAATGTTGTGCTCTTGTAGTGATTGTGATATAACATTTTTTTCCTAGTTTGTTAAAGCTCTGATTTTGCTTTTGTTTTTGTTATTTTTGGATAAGAAACCAGATGTTGTATGTAGATACAAATAGAAGATTTAACAAATAGTTGTAGTTGTAATTATTTTCGTTTAATGTTGATATTGATGTTGATGAAAATGAAACAAATTGACCATTTTTTTTTTGTTCTTGTGTTGAACAGATAAGAGAGAGAGAGAGAGAGAGAGAGAGAGAGAGATTTTAATAGACAAAAAAATATGTTTGTTTCCAGTTTTTTGAAAACACATTTCAAAAAATTTTACTTTTTTGTTTTTCATATTTTTTTTTTGTTTTTGCTAAAATTTTAAAAATATTTTTAGCTATTTTTTTAATTTTTAGACACACCTAACATAAATATACTTTAAAAGTATAATTTTCGTGAAACAAATCTTTAAAAAATTCACCAAATACCAAAAATACAAAAATACAACCAAAAAAATGAAAATTCAGTATATTTTTCGTATTTTTGTGTATTTGTTGATTTTTTTAAATATTTTTTCACAAATATTTTACTTTTTAGATATATCTAAGTAAAGTGCATCTAAAAAAGTAAAAAAAAAATACTTAAAATTTTAAAAATATCCACTAAAAATAAAATAAAAATAAAAATAGAAAACACGAAAAACAAAAGGCTCAGTTTTTAGAAAACTGAAATTAAACACACTGAATAATTTTTTAACATATATGTTTGGTTTGGCTTGGTATTGCACTATAAAACTCTTTCATTTCTCTAGCAATTGCAACAAATGGATACAAAACTTCAACAGATAGAAAAGATTTGACATCTAATAGAGTTGGTTTAACAAATAGGAACAAAAGTTGAACTAAAAAGATAAAAAAATTGAACAGATAAGGGGGAAAATCGAATAAATAGGCAAAAAAATTAGATAGATAGAATTTTATTTGGACAAATATTTAAATCGATAAGGAAATTTGAATTAAAAAGATTAAAAAATTAAACAGATGGGGTGAAAATTTTGAACATATAGAAAAAAAATTTAAACAGATAGTTAACGAAAGTCAACAAATAAAGAAAAGTCAACAAATAAATTAAGGGATAAAATTCAACACAAAATGTCCTTCGAAACAATAAAAAGAGCTTTTTACCAAACTATTTCCCAAATTGTGGATTTCTCACTATCAAAAAAATATCCACTAGGCCTAATGTTTTAGATACCCTTCAAATTGGATTTATTACTAATTTTCTCTGCAATATTTTATAGGGCACTCGGTTCAGCAGTCTAAATCTATTTTTCTTTTTCTTTTTTCTTTTTTTGTCTAAAAGTCCTGGCGCAAAATTCTTATGTCTATAAAGGCATTATTTCTACACAATGACTAAACTACCCATATATGTAAAAGCATAACTCTTTTAGTTTACATCAAATCCATCTCTCTCTCTCTCTCTCTCTTTTTCTCTTTTTCTCTCTATCTATTTGTTCTCTCCCGACTGTTTCTCTCCATTTTCTCTCGTTCTTTGTCTTTTTATTGGAATCCTAGCCATCATTATCTCTCTCAGGAGCTCTGACACCTTTTCGATTGAAACCCTAACATGTCATCTCTCTCTATTTGTTCACACACACACACACACACACACACACACACACACACACACACACACATACACACACACACACACACATACACACACACACACACATACGCGTATACACATATATACTACCACTCCACCTCCTTTCTCCGTCAAACGTCAAGATCTCCATGGTGTCAATGACGACAAAGCAGCCAGATCTGCTTCATTCTCGAAGATCTCATTAGCAGCGACGCCTCTATTGAAGATTTCATCACCAGCTCTTTTTTCTTTCGATGGTTGCATATATTGATTGTTGACGATGACGGCGCATCCCTACTGCGTCTATGTTTCGGACCTAGATTAAAAGAGATAGGTTTGTGCGTGAGGTGGCGATAGATCTGTGGAGGCGGCGACTAGATAAGAGTCGTAGTCAGTTCGCCAAAGACGTGGGTAATGAAGATCGAGAAACCTGGTCGTTGATGAAGGCTCTATCATCCATGACCTTAACAGTGAGTTCTTTGTGTCACGACCCAAACTCACCTTGATAGGTTTAGCGTCGTAACTAACTAGTAATTCGGGATTACCAAAGGCCTGCGTCACAGTAAACATTAATAGGGGCTAGCGGAAGCCAATATTAAAATAAATCGTCTAATGAGCTGTGGGACTTACATGGAACAAAACAACTTTATATACAGTAGACAGATATTTACATAAGTCATCTCATACATAAGTACAAACACATTTACGTAACCTATGGAACTAATTTCCATTAGCAAAATTAAACAAAACAAAAGATCTTAAACCAAAACTATTACACTTAATCACAAAGTCAAAAGTGTGGATTCTGCACCACCCAAAAGCCTTAGAGCTTGACCAGTAGGAACCTCGAAGTGAGGACATAGCAGTTAGCTTCACAAAACAGATGGTAGGTCGACGCCATTAGGCTCGGTCTTGCACTTGATCACCTACATACATATATAAACAATGAGTTAGAGCCCAATGAATAATCTCAATGTAAAGAGGTGAAATGAATGAGATTCGTAACTTATAAAATTAAAACAATGTAATGTTCTTGACTTAATTAAAACAAACTTCGAAAACGTATAATAGCAAATATGGATTTCATAGCTTAACATATTTCGTTGTACCCAATAGTTTTATCAAAACTTGACGGAATACTACACAGAACGTTCACCGCAAAACGAAGCATTTATTATATATATATATAATTCATAAGGTTCATCAAACCGTTCAGAGTTATTTACATTTCATGGTGTAACCCAATAATGCTGAATATAATATGAGCAAAACGATCACAATATACTGAGGACATAGGCATAACGATTACAACAGATAAACATATACATTACGATCGCAACAGATCAACATATACATAACGATCACAATTGATCGACTTAGACATAATAATCACAATAGGTCGACGTGGACATAACGACCACTATAGATCGACATACACATAATGGAGATTTCTGAACATCCAAGCATGTGTTGATGGATGCCACATTCCATAATCAAAAAGGGAATCTTATTCATTCTATTCAAAATCTCATTTTTGGAAACATATTATATTGTACACAATTCAGAGTTTCAAACATAACTTAACGGTTCCAAAGTTCTTGTTCAAAAACTTATCATATCAACATTTCATGACAAATAGAGGTTTCACAACTTATCAGATAATATATTCATTTCCAAAGTAACTTAGATATGAAAATATCTTTACAAAGACATTATTCACAGTGCTTGGCCGAATGATACTCCTCGTGCAAGCGACCTATACAACACGTTTAAGCACAACATCTCAAATTACATTCAATTCGTTCGATCAATTTTAAGCGTATTCGATTCATTCGGTACTTATTTGTCCGGTTATAACTATTCATTCTTTAATTTCTTTCATTTTCATTCATTAATTTCCATTGTGTTCATGAGATGCATATGCACATGAAAAACACTTGAAAACCATGCAAATGGATGCCGGAAAGTCAAAAAAATAGGAAGAAAACAAAATTAAGCATGTGTGGTGGCTTGGCCGCTCATGCGAGCATAATGCAAAGTGAAGTAGAGCAAGGCTGGCTGCTTGTGCAGTGGCCCAAGCTGCTCGAGCTGTCTGGGTTGAAACCCAGTCTGAAAATCTGCTAAAAATAGAACTTTTCCCTTTGCAAAAACCAACTCGAATTTGATGAAAATCAAGGCTCAAAACTCTAAAAAACATCATCAATTTCATAACTCTAACTTCAAACAAAATCATAACTTTAAAATAAAACCCATTTTACCACCCACAAGATCAAAAGCTTGAATCAAAATAGTAAAATCTTAAGCTATTTCTTACAATTTTTCTCTTTAGGGTTCATAACATCAACTTACACCACACAACTTCTAAAATCAACCAAGATGCTATGATTTCATGGTAATACAACTTAGATTCATGAAATTAGAGGAGAATCCTTACCTTAGATGGTTGTATTGTTGAAGATTTGCTCAAATCCCCTTTCTTCTTCTTTTTCCTTCTTCTTTCTCTATTTCTTTTTTGAGTTCTCTAGAACTCTCCCTATTTTGTTTCTATAATTGTCTCTACCAAGTCCATTATCTCTCTTTTTTCTTTTTGTTGACTTGAACTAATAAGTTGCTTAGTCACTAATAAGTTCTACAAGTCCTAATTAATCCTAAGTTTAGATTAATAAATCAAATTCACTTAATTAATTCAATTCTCATCTCAAACCACTTCAACTCACACTAAATTTAATCATACTACTGTGAATCAAGCTCTAATTTCCTATTCCAAATATTTAATTTTAATCTTATGGTTTACTAATTTAGACAGGTTCAATTTTCATTCTTTATATATCTATTCACAATATCACATGACAAATAACACATGGCATATAATTAACACATAACCACATAATCATTGCAAATCACACGATTAACTTAATTAATTACGGAGGTGGTTGTTACTAGGATTGTGCAAAATACAACCCAATCCGCTAAAATCACACCGATCTGCACCGCTCTAACCGCTGTTTAAATTTTAAAATTTATAATTTGCCAATTGAACCGCTCCACTTTGCTATATATATTTTTTAACCTCCAATGAAATATCAATGTAAAAATGAGTGTGAGAGAGATTTAAGATATGAAATTTATTACAAATTAGTGGTAATATATATGAAACATATTATGTAAAATTACTTTGTGTTATATATTTAAAAAATATTATACAAATTAGTGTTATATATTAAGCAAATGTATGATAATTAATTAGAATATTATTCAATTCATCAAAAACTGCCCAAACCACAATTTATCAATTCGCTAATCCACCATTCGATTTATAATTTTACTCTCAAACCGTCTAAATCGCATCGCGCGCACCCTTAGTTGTTGGGGCTAAAAACTGAAGAGAGAGAGAGAGAGAGAGAGAGAGAGAGAGAGAGAGATGACAAGCTCTAAGGAGTTATCAAAAATAGAGGGGTTATCAACTTAGATTTGTTTTGTTTTGTTTTGTTTTTTTTTAATTTTTAGAGTGGAAGATCTGATTTGGTTTGGTTTTGATAGATCAAATCTTTTTTTTTTCTTCTTTGTTATTGTTGTTGATGATGATGATGATGATGATCAGGTTTGAAAAGATCGGATATTTTTTCTCTCTTTGTTATTGTTATTGTTATTGTTATTATTGTTGTTGATTTGATGATTGCAACAAATAAACAAAAAACTTATGGCACAATAGATAAACAAAAAAGTTATGATATAGATTTTCGACAGATAAAAACAAAGAGATTCAATTTTTGATAGATAGAGATTCAATTTCAACATATAGCAAAAATTGGCTTATTGAAATTTCAATAGATAGAGTTAAAAAAAAAAAAGAAATTTCAACAGATAGATACAAATTTGAACAGATAAGTTTAAAAATTTGAACAGATAGAAAAATTGAACAGATAGAATAAAAATAGGACTAGAATTTCATACAGATATATTTTCAACAGGTAGAATAAAAAAATTTCAATATATAAAAAAGTTAACAGATAGAAGGGTAAAATTGAAAACAAAATGTCATTGAAAACAAAGCGTGGACTTGTCCCTAATAAAAAAAAAATTCATTGGACCTAATATCTTATATAATTGTTAAATTAAATTTTTCAATAATTTTCTTTATTTTATATTTTCACTTTTTCAATAAAACAAACTTTGATAAAATGAGAACTTAAATTTTAGGGAAAATCGGTCTAAGGTCCCTATCCAACTTTTAGTAATAGATTAGGTCCACAATCTGTTCTTTTGTAGTCTAAGGTCCTTCACCCCATCCCCTCTCCATCCACGTTGTCCTGAGCTTGATCACCGCTGGCTCCAAATCCCCAACCCTCATTTCTCTCTATCTCTCTCTCTCTCTAAACTTCTCCATTCACAGATCTGTCCAGATCAACTCTTGTTCCTCACCCGACTTCATTCTCCCGGAGTAAAACCAGCACCAGCGACTCAACTACTGGCAACGTCATAACCTGGAACAACCCAACAGACCCCATGCCCCAGCAGTCACCCTCCCCCCCCGAATCTGCGACAGATTCAGATTTTTGTAGAGATTTTCTAGAGTTTTTGTAGGTGTTGAAATCCTGTTCGTTGTTTGTAGGTGTTGAAATCTTGTACGAGTTGAAATCATGTTCGTTGTTTGTAGGTGTTGATCGATCGTGTAGGAGTTGAAATCTGGTTCATTGTGTTTGATTTGATTTCATGTGGAGTTGAATTAGATAAGTTTTCAATTTTTGATTTGATTTGATCGTTTAGGTGTTGAATTAGGTTTTTGTTTTTTGTTTTGATCAATGTGAGAGAGACGAACTCAGTGTAGTTGTTTTTGATTTTTGAAGTTAATTTTTCATTATCTGTTATTGATGAATTTTCGATGGAGTTGATTTTGATTTTTGGAGTTGCTTTTTCATTCTCTGTTAACATGCTTATGAGTTGCTTTTTGATGCTCTGTTTTTCTGCGTTTTTGTGCTCTGTTTTTTGTTCACTTTGCATTTTTTGTGTAGTGCAGAGAAAATTGCAGGTTTGTTACTATAGAATGAAAACATAAAATTGCAGAGAAAATTGCAGGTTTGTAGTGCAGAGAAAATTACAGTTTTTGTGTAGTGCAGAGAAAATTGCAGGTTTTTTGTTCACAGAGACTTTTGGTTTCTTTTTTGGGGTTTGTGGGGTAGTGCAGAGAAAATTGCAAGTTTGTTACTATAAAATTGCAGGTTTGTAGTGCAGAGAAAAGTGCTGAGAAAATTACATTTTTTGTGTAGTGTAGAGAAAATTGCAAGTTTTTTGTTCACAGAGACTTTTGGTTTCTTTTTCGGGGTTTGTGGGGTAGTGCAGAGAAAATTGTAGGTTTGTTACTATAAATTTGCAGGTTTGTAGTGCAAAGAAAAGTGAAGAGAAAATTGTATTTTTTGTGTAGTGCAGAGAAAATTGTATGTTTTTTGTTCATAGAGACTTTTGGTTTCTTTTTTGGGGTTTGTGGGGTAGTGCAGAGAAAATTGTAGGTTTGTAATGCAGAGAAAAGTGCAGAGAAAATTACATTTTTTGTGTAGTGCAGAGAAAATTGCAGGTTTTTTTAGGAAATGGAGAAATTACGAAGAAATTTTGAGAAATTACAGAGAAATTTTGAGGAAATGGAGCATTGAACAAAATAAACATGCCAGAGAAATTACGAAAAAACCCAGAGAAATTACGAAGAAACCCAGAAAAATTTCACAAGCAGAGCTTGGAGAAGATGGGTTCGAACCCGAAGTCCTCTTGGTGTGGTTTTGCATTGGAGCTTGGGGCTAGCTTTTAATTTATATATATATATATATAGGTTGCTATTGTTGTTTATTCACTCAATGGAGTGAACTGTTGATAACTTTTACCTTCTTTTCTAACCTAGAGAAATTTATATATATATACATATATCAACAATCCATTATATATATAGCTTATACTGTTGATAAATATATATAATGGACCAATCCATTATAAATATGTGTTGATAAATATGTAATCTATTATGTATATATATATATCTTCTTTTCTAATCCATATAAAAGATAAATATGTTGATAACAATCCATTATAACAAAATTTCTCTGGACCAACTGGACCAACAGTTCACTCTATAATTTATATAAATTTCTCTGGACCTATACAAATTATAGAAATCAGAGAAATCAGCTAAATCAGATATATATATATAGGTCAGAGAAATTTTGTTTATGATTGGGATTATTCACTCCATTGAGTGAATAAAAATTATTCCAGATCATGTCAAAGCTCAGCTAAAATCAGAGCATTTCTCTGGACCAATCCAGAGAAATTTCAGTTCAAAGCAAAGGAATTTCAGTTCTAATTTATGATACAACTTTAATATTGATTAAGTTTACTTTCTTTTCTAACCATGCAGCCAGAGAAATTTGGAATTTTTCCAACCGAGCAACAACTCCCATTGTGCTTAGATTATCCAGAGGAATTTCGAAGTCTAGAGAAATTTGGTAGACGAATCTGCAAACATCAGAGAAACATTTTCGATTGAAAAATTCAACTGGAAAAAAGCGAAGAACAGATTTGGGTAAGTTGCAGAAATTTTTCCAGATATTACAAACCAGAGAAATTCTCAATTGTTATTTTTAATAAACCAGAGAAATTCTCAATTGTTATTTTTAATAAACCAAAGAAATTCTCAATTAATATTTGAATAACAAACCAGAGAAATACTCAAATTTTTTCAGAATTTCTCTAGTTCTGGTAAGTTGCTATTGTTATCCCATTCTAATGTTGCTTACATATTACAATGTGAAATTTTTCCAGTTGAATTCAGTTGAACAATGTTGCTTACCTAATGAATCAGAATGATTTGGATGTGAATGAGAAGAAAAGTAGAGAAACTCATCCAGAGAAATTTGGTCCAGAGAAATTTCTCTGGGTTAGAATTTCTCTGACCAATTTTCTCTGTACTGAAATTTCTCTGGATCAAATTTCTCTGAACTAAAATTTCTCTGGACTAAAATTTCTCTAGATCAAGGTTGAGAGACCTTAAACATTATGAAAATATTGTTGATGGACCTTAGACATTATAAAAATATTTGATGTCCTTTATGCTAAAAAATCATAATACTAAGGACCTAAAAAAAAATATCCCTAAATTTTATTATTATTTATTAATTTGACGCACTATAATTGAATTAAAATTAACTCGTCGGAGGAAACGGACAAAAAAAAAGACTCCACACGGACTCCACACGGCAGACAAGCGTGTGGTGGAGTGAACTGTCGGGCTCTCTATCTTACGGACCAAAAATAAACA
The DNA here is from genome assembly GCA_022316695.1 of Camellia oleifera. Taxonomy (NCBI): domain Eukaryota; kingdom Viridiplantae; phylum Streptophyta; class Magnoliopsida; order Ericales; family Theaceae; genus Camellia; species Camellia oleifera. The sequence goes on from CM039311.1 coordinate 32,829,309, forward strand.
AACCAACCAAAATTGAAATTTGTTTATACATTGCCAAAGTTGACTAATGCACACTATTTAATTAATTTAAAATTATAAATTCTGGCCATATTTAGTTTCTGAATTAAATTAAGGTGATAAAAAATTTAAGTTAAAATTTATTTATTTGTATATTAATATTTTGATGTTAGTTTGTTTGAATTAAATTTATAAACTCACTTAAAACTAATTATTATATTAAAAACAATTTTGTTATTTTTTGTAAAATTTGAGATAAAATGATACTTTCATCATATTAGATTGCGAAGCCTAACGGTATAAGAATGCGTTTTTTCACCGTTAATCCCATCAAATTGGATTGTGAATCTCAATTGCCATAAGAATGGCAATGACATCCAATAAATTGCTAATTTAATCCCGGCTAGTTATAAAGCAATGTGATATGAAAAAAATATACAAAGATTCTATTCATATATAAAATTCATATAATTTTTTTTATAAAAATAATGTGGTAATGTCATTATTATAAATAAACTCATCTTGATGGATATTTTGTTTTAAAGTGAAAAGTGTACATTAGGTGATATTATTATGTATAAAAATTTGGAATAAATTTTTCTAATTTGTATATCATTACTTAAAAATATATTAGGGGACTCAACCAATAGTCTAATTTTAAAACTTTTGGAACAATAGCTTTAAACTCTATTCTTTTATCTTTTAAAGCTAAAAAGACAAAACAATTTGAAACATCATATTATTTTTATTTATTTGTCTATTTGTTTACTGTGCACCCATCTATTCACGTGTCATTTATCTGTTTACGTATCATTCTTTATTTATCTTTGTGGCACCTATATATTTACTTAATTTATTTATACGTCCATATCACCATCACTGCTGCCAACGACCAACTCTAACAAATTTTCTAACAATTTTTTTTGGCAACCAATCGGTGGCGACTTGCCAACAATAAGATAAAAACAAAAAATAATTATTTATCTTTATTACCAAACAATTTCATTAATAATGTTTTTATCAAAAAAATCTTCATTTTAAGTCAATAAAAAAAATCTTTATTATTACCATTGATTTGAATTATTTTTTTTAAATTCATAATTTTTATTTTTCCTTTAAAAAGAATTTTTTCCTTTAAAAAGAAAAAAACATATTTTGTTAGCATCCAAACTCCAAAACAAAACAAAAGAATTTGGCAAAGTGAGGCACAAAAAACTTGGGTTTACGGATAGGATTGGACACCTTTTCGTTTTCTCTTTTTTTTGTCTTTTATTTGATGATTTGATTTTGACCTTCAATCTACAACGTCTACATCATCGCCCTTTCCATTTATTTCCTCCAACTGCCACTCCTTCGCTGGCCAAACAAAACCAACACCAATCAAGTACGAGCATTCCCACCAGTCATCCGAGAATTGTTTGAGATATCTTAAATAAATATATGTTTTAATATTTTTTTATGAAATATAAGGTAAATTTGAGATAGTATAATAGAGAGTAATGTAATTTAAATAAGATAATATGACATAAGTAAAATAGTAATTTTTTTACTTTTTAAAGTTTTTATTATATGCCAAACAAAATCTAAATTTTATCTTAAACTATTATTAAAAAATTTATTTTTTATTTTAAAAATTACTTTTCTATTTACTTCTCTCTTCAGATTTCTTATTCCTTATTTATTTTATTAACAAATTCCTTATTTTTCTTTATTTTATTAAAATATAATTTTTAATTATAAATTTTAAAAAAATAAAAATCATAAATATATACTGTAATTCTTAAATAAAACAAAGTAAAAAAGAAAAATATATATAAATGAAACTCCTTACATATAAGGAGCCATGACAATAAAAATTAATTTAGAAAATTACTTAGAGACGCTGATGCAGGTGTATAAAAAGTCATTTATCCTTTCAAATAGGAAAAAATAAGGATTTAGGAGTTCTGGTGGAAATGCTTTAAGAAAATGGTCATGAATTTTAAATAAATTATTAAATTTTTTATCAAACCTCCCATATAAATATAAAATTCATACAAAACATATATATATATATATTCCACCCTTATATAGGTTCTGTTTGGCACAGCTTATTTCAGCTTTCAGGCCTTGTTTGGGAACCTTCATTTTTAGTCAAAAAGTCAAAAAGTTACTAAATTAGCTAAAAAACTAACAACCCATACCAAAAAGTCAAAGATTCTCTTTTCTCTCTACTTTTTGCACATATTTTCGTAAAAAACTAAAAAATCATCCCAAATATACTAGTTTTTTTTAGCTCATATTTTAGCCAAATAGCCAAAAAGTTACTAAATTAGCCTGTTTCCAAACACAGCTTAATTTAAGCTATTTTGATGTGTTTGGTTTAGCTTATAACTTTTTGGAAGTCAGAAATCAACTTATTCTTTGAGTGGGGCAGGAGATGCTTTAAGAATAAGCTGAAAAGCAGCTTAAGCTGAAAGTTATAAACTATATAAGCTGTTTAGACATAAATTATAAGCTATTTCCCACAGTTCTAGCAAACGGAGGTATAAAAAATTTAGTTACCTACCACGACTCACCCAGTAAACACAAGTCAATCTCTATCTCTTCAAATTTTGGGGAAAATCACAAAATCAACCAAATACTAGAATTGTCTCCATTTTTATAGAGAGAGAGTATTTTTTTTTTTTTTGGAGAGAGAGAGAGAGGGGATGGCGTCGTCGGCGTTGACATTGAAGAAGATTGGGAGCGAAGGAGGGTCATCGGAGAGCGGAGCTGGGACGGAAGAGAGAGGGAGGTTCGAGTACTTCGGCTGGGTCTACCATTTGCGCGTCAATTCCATCGGCCACCAATACTGTCATCTCCGCTTCCTCTTCATTCGCGGCAAGTATGTCGAGATGTACAAGCGCGACCCTCACGACTTCCCCGGCATTGTAACTCATCTCTCTCTCTCTCTCTCTCTCTCTCTCTCTCACACACACACACACACACACACACACACATTCTATAAATATAAATAGGGACTGGATTGTCTCTAGTTGGGTAGAACAACTGGACCTTCCAGTCCGGCACATTAAGGACCTATTTTGGATCCATCTCGATAATCTGAATCGTAAAGTAGTTCATTCTTGTAAAAAAAGGAGCAGCTTGCCTCCAATCCTTAATCAGGTCCTGTTTTGATAATCCGAAACCTTCAATATGTAAAAAATCGATGGTCAACAAATTAATAGTTGGCAAAAAATTGATAAGATGAGATAGTTATCGATATTCGATCAACGACGAGTTCTACATATTGAACGATTTAGATTATCAAAACGGGACCGTGGTGGGTCCCACGGGCCAAACAACACTGTCTAGTCCGATTAAGGACCGGAGGCAAGCTGCTCTCTAAAAAAATTACTTTGATCGGATCTCACTAACTATTTGATTAGATCACATTTTTGTCAATAATTTTATTAACAAAAATGTGAACCGATAGCTATTGATCAATGTGATTTTTTTAAGTATCAAGGACTTGACGAATTCTACTCATTGAGGTTTGAATCATCGATTGGACTCAGTGATGAGCCATTCCGATTAGGACTGGAGAGAGCCTAGGCCGTATAAATATATACTAGGGTGCAATTTTACATTTAAGTTTTTTTATTTTTATTTCTTTATTTTGATGATGATTTGATGAATGGAGACAATAGGTTGAATTTGATAATTGTTATCTGTTATTTTCTGACATAACAATATGGGTAATTTTGGGAAAATAAAAAAACATTATGAACATTGAAAATGAGTTTGTGTGGTTTATATAGTAGTATAGAAAATAGTAGATGTGGTGTGATCCATTTTGGTTGCCAATATATGCATGTATATACATTTGGGTTGGGTTGTTTGTCTATGTATATAATTTGGTGTATTGGTGAGCAAGTTTGTGAAACAGAGGAATGGATCAAAGTTCTTGGCAACCAAACAGAGGGTTAGCATTTTATTTGTTTCACTTTATATTTTCCCTTTTTTTTGGGGAATTATTTTTATTATATTGTATTGGTAGCTAAAAGAGTTGTGAATATAGAATAAATGCAGTGCTAAAAGATCATTTCTGAATTTTCCATATATATGATTTCAAAGCTAATACTTTGAACTTGAAGTTGAAGAATCACTTCTCAAGTGGTAATGTAATAGAAGCATGTCGATCCATCTTTTGAAGAGTTAGTGATGGGAATCACACGAGGCCCGCCATTGATTGCATTAAGAATTGAAATTGATTAAATTAAGTTGGTTTTAGGCCATTTTAACTTAAGGAACTATTATGTAATTTTGGGATTTATTATTTCTTTACTTATTTATTATTTTCTTAGTTGGTCTGTAAATATTGGGTTTATTGTTATTGGAAGACATTTTGAGATATTTATTATTGAGTGCAACTTATTTGAGAATATTGGTTTTTTTTTTTTTTTTTTTTCTCCTTATTGTTATTTCGTTGTTATCTTTTTTTCTGCCATCAGTCCAGCATCAGTATGTTTGTAGCATGTTGTATAATTATGGGAATGATTAATCCTTCTCAGTGAAGTTTTTGGGAAACAGTGAACATGGAACCCTACCCAATAGGACTACTACCTGAAAGATGAAGCGTAAAGTTGACATCAGGAGTGGAAAATTTGTAGAATTTAGTCATATAGGATTTAATTATGGCTAGAGATGCATGGGAAATTAATTACTGATACATTGATATTTTGTACTATTACTTCCAATTAACTAGATGGGACATAAGGCTTGGTTTGGTTTAGTACTTCCAATTAACTAAGAGGAAATTCAAATAAGATCGAAACCTGAAAAAGTAAGCTAAATAATGCAATTGCTGTATCAGCTATAAGCAATGATACTTCATAGTCATTAGTCAATCATGAAAAATTTGAAGTTCCTGGATACCATTCACCTTTGTTGCATCATCTTATATGACTTCATAGAATGTGTAGTCAATTAATAAATTCCCAACTCTCTTTTGGCAGATCAATCATAGGCAGTTGCATTGAATTATCAAATCTGTCAGTTGTCAAGCTATGAGCTTCTTTGATACTACGATAATCTTTTTTTGAATCAATTGGAGCTTCAGGCATGATCTTGTTCCACACATATTATGTTAAGAAAATCTTTACATCGCTTTAATTGTTAGGAACTTGTCTGGTTGAAACCTAGGAGACAGTTTGATGGATTAAGAAAGCAGAAGTTAATATTGCTATCACCAAAAAGCTGGTTGCATGTTGTCTTCAGACCTATGCTATTGATCAACTCTGGATATTCCTCAGCATGACTTGATTGTTGAGGATATAAATAATAAAGTCATTTTTAATGTACAGTATATATGATTTCAGATCTAATAGGTTGAATGTTAAGGTGAAGAAACACTTCTCTGAATTGACTATGGCTATGTTTCATGGTGTGCTAGATGATGTATTATTATAACAGAGGCATGGTAGTCGTTAGAGGCATGAGATCAGTCCACTTGTTGAGTTGTAAGTCTGCAGCTTATTGTATAGTTGGTCATGGGAATAATTAATTATGATTAATCCTTCTTAGTGAAGTTTTTGGAAGCAGTGAACATGGAAGCCTTCTCAAAAGGACTACTACTTGAAAGATGTAGGGTACACCTTTGTGGTGTTTTGCAATAACATCTTGCTTTAGTCACTTGATTATGACAAGTCTTCTTAGCTTATGCTTAATCTCATCTACTGAAGTGGAGACACTATTATTGGAAATATTTTTGCAACTAAAGGCCCAATATGGATATATGTTGAATGAAAAACAAAGGAAATTTCCCTTTTTAATGCTTGAATTTTTTTTGTTTGATCCTTTCCTGCATGATGTAGTTATGGCTGTGTATATGTTAGCTTTGGCACCATGGTTATCATAATGCCAATCCAGATCGTAGGATCTTACGATTCTATGATTTCAGTTGGGCCAAATGATCTGGATCACACTACGATTCTGATTCTGATTCTACTACGATCTCGATCCTAACAATTTTTTTTTGTCATTATTTATTTTTTATATATGTATTTATATGTGTATATCTATATAAAAAATTTGACTATAAATACTTTTTTCAAATGTCTCTTCTAATTGATATTAATATAAATGGTGGTGCTACATGCACCAATCAGTATACTAAGGCCAAGTTTGGGAAGATTAAATAAGTGCACTTTTTGATTTTTCTTGTATTATGTGTAGAAAAAGTAGAGAGGAGATGTTGATTGATGTGACTCAAAAAATATAAAAAGATAAAATAAGTGCACTTTTTTAGTTTAGCCAAACTTGGCCTAACTAGTGTACCAACACTAGTTATGACATTATTATTAACCCCACTCATTATACAAATTACAAATACCAAAAACATCTTAAATTATGCCACATCATCAATTGGTACATTAGTTAGTACACTAATTGGTGCATATAGTATTATTCTAACATAAAACATGCATTATATCAAATTTATCATTTTTCTTTAATCTTTTTTAAATTACGTAACATATATTATCATTATTGATAGTTTTTCATTTTATTTTATATTAAGGCCTTGTTTGGCAAGTGGTGATCTTAGCTAAAAAGCCAAAAAAATACTAAAAAAATCAAAAAGACAACAACCTATATAAAAAAGTCAAAGATTCTAGTTTCTTTCTATTTTTTGCACATTTTTTCGTAAAAAATCAAAAAGTCATCTCAAACATACTAGTTTTTTTTACATCATATTTTAGCTAAAAAATCAAAAAATTACTAAAAAAGCCTGTTACCAAATGAGGCCTAAAAGTAGAATCTTACGATCCTCAATCCGATTCTACGATTTGATCCACGAGTCTTTTCCAATGATCCCACATAGGATCCCCAATTTTAACAACCTTGTTTGGCACAAAATAGCTTTGTTTCAATTTGTATTGTGCTTAGCTTTTGGCTTGCACCATAATCTCCTTTTTTCCTTTTTGTTTCTTCTTATTTTTTGTTAAGCATTAGTGTCTAAGGGTAGTTATGTTATTTTAGTCTTTAGTCTTATGTTATAAATGCATGTGCAAGAGGGGATAACCCTAATTAATTTTTTCCTGTGTTAATATGACAACAGCAAGGGGTGACAAAATGTTACATTTATGTAATTAGAGACGTGTATGAAGGGGGGTAACCACTATTAGATTGCCTGCTGGAGAGACAAATAAATTTCCTATCACTGTAGGGTTACACAAGGATCTACCTTAAGTCCTTATCTTTTTGCTTTAGTTATGGATGAGTTGATGAGAAATATTAAGGATGATGTGCCATGATGTATGCTTTTTGCAGACGATATCGTATTAGTGGATGAGACTAGAGAAGGAGTTAACACAAAGTTGGAGATTTGGAGAAAAGCTCTTGAATATAAGGGATTTTGGATAAACAGAACTAAGATAGAGTACATGGAGTGTAAATTTAGTAACAGTAATAGTAACAATGAAAGCAGAGAAGTGAAAATTGAGAACCAAGAACTGCCTAAGAGTGAACATTTTTGTTACTAAGGGTCGATTATTACAACAACAAGGGAGATTGATGCGGATTAAGACGGGATGGTATAAGTGGTGAAGTGCGTCTAGGGTACTGTGCGATAAACGAATATCCACTAGAGTAAAAGGTAAGTTCTATAGAATGGCTATTAGATCAGCGATGTTATATGGGACGGAATATTGGGCAACCAAGAAACAACATGTAGATAAAATGAGTGTGGCTGAGATGAGGATGCTAAGGTGGATGTGTGGCAAGACTAGACAAGACAGAATTAGAAATGAGTGTATTCGGGAATGGATAGGAGTAGCATCGATAGAAGATAAGCTGAGAGAGAATTAATTAAAATGGTTTGGTCATATTCAACGGAGACCAACAGAGACAGTAGTGAAGAGATGCGATGCTGTAACGGTAGATGAAAGTGTTATGGGACGGGATAGGCCTAGATTAACGTTGGCTAGCATTGTAAATAGAGATTTGGATCTACTTAATTTAACTAACGAAATGGCCTTTGATAGGGCCGCATGGAGAAGAAGGATTCATGTAGCCGACCCCATTTGAGACTTAAGGCTTGGCTTGGTTTGGTTTGGTTAATATAACAGCAACATAGCAGTTCTCTCTATTCTTCTTTTCTTCTTATTGTTCTTCTTCTTTTCATATGTAAATCCAACATTCAACATGGTATCAGAGCTACATCTTCCTCCTTGAAGATTGTGGTCTTTCCTTGTTCTTTTTTTTCTTCGTTTTTCTGCACAAAAAAATAAAAAATAAAAAAATATCCCCTAGGTTAGAAATTTCATGGGCTTCTTCCCCATAATTTTCTTTTAATTTTTTGGTAATTATTTGGTGATTTTTCCAATTTTGTTGGTTTGTTTTTTGAAAAAATGGCTATTTTTCAGAAGTCATTGCTGGAGCCTTTTTAGGGCTGTTTTTTTTTTTTTCTATTCCTTCTGTTTCCTTGGGAGCCGACTGGAGCATTAGAGGAGACTAGAGTCATAGTTTTGAAGGATTGGTGAGGTTTTTCTCAATTTCTGTTCAGTTTTTGCTTGCTTGGCCCGTTTTTGGCTCTGTTTCAGTCTGTAAAGGTATCTTCCTGGTCCTTTGTTGAGTTTTTGGCACTGTTGTTGGCTTCCTGGACTGTTATTTATTGTGGGGATTGATTTTCAATGGCTGAAATTGAGGATAAAGACCCTAGGGTTAGTGAAGAGGGTGGAGTGCATCGTGTTATGACTCTTAATGATAGTTCCTCTCTTCAAATCAGTCTTGTGAAACTTGATGGCTCCAATTATTTGATTCGGTTCCATTCTTGTAGCCTTGCTATTGTTGCTCGCCGTTTGATTGGCTACATTACCGGTGACCTTCCCCAGCCTGCTAATGATGCCACTTCGCATACTCAATGGGTTTTTGAGAACGCTTTGGTTATGACTTGGCTTATTAACTCTATGCAGCCCACCATCAGTCGGTCCTTTCTTCTCCTAGATATTGCTTATAAAATTTGGACCGTTGTCTCACAGATGTACTCTCAACAGGGTAATGATGCACAAGCATATGAGTTGAGAAAGAAACTTCGAGGTTTGGATCAGAAGGACAAATCACTTGCAGTGTACTATGCAAGTTAAGCAGCTTGTGGCAAGAACTGGATTATTATCAAATTTTTCAGGCTGTGTGTTCTAGGGATGCAACCTTATTTCAGCAAGTTGTGGAGAAAGAGCGTGTGTATGACTTCCTTGTTGGCCTTAATCTGGAGTATGATCAGATTCGCGTTCAAGTGTTGGGTCATTCCCCTTTCCCCACCTTACGCGAGGCCTATGCTTTTGCTCAGCAAGAGTAAAGTTGTTGTAGTGCTATTGTTCATTCCTCTTTTCAGGATTGTTCTGATTTGGTTGTTGCTCCATCCACCTGTGATCCTAAGCCTAGTCCAGTTTTGTTTGCTATTAAGGGCCCCCTGGTTGATTGGGATCGATTGAAGTGTGACTATTCTAGGGAAAGATCGGCATGATCGCGAGAACTTGTTGGAAATTAAATGGTCAGTCCTACTCGGGGTTGTGGTCGTGGTAGTACAGCTCGTCCACAAGCGCATGTGTCTGAGATTGCTACTAGTACCTCTGGTGAGCCCGGTACTCTTTCCTAAGATGAGTTACACACTCTCAGGCGTTTGATGACTCGGCTTGATTCTCCGTTTACCACAGTTCATTCCACTTCTGCTTCTTCCAACATTACCCGCACAGGTCTTCCTACTAGTGCCCTTAGTACATCCTCGTTTTCCTTCTTGGATTATTGATTCTGGTGCTATCGACCAAATGACAGGTGCCTCTAGTCTTTTTTATTCTTATTCTCCTTGTTCTGGGCGAGATAAGGTTAGAGTGGCTGATGACACTTTATGTTCTGTCTCCAGCAAGGGTTCTATTCATTGCTCATCTTTACTTTCTCGTTTCTTCTGTGCTTCATTTTCCTAATTTTTCTATCAATTTACTTTCTGTGAGTAGCCTTACTACCTCTTTAAATTGCTCGGTGACATTTTTTCCTATTCATTGTGTCTTTCATGAACTGGCTACGAGGAAAATGATTGGCAGTGGTAGAGCACATAGGTGGCTTGTACTTTTTGGATGCTATTCCTCCCATATTACCATTGTCCTCTACTCAGGCTCTTCAATGCACTACTAGCTCTTCTCTCCATCTGCTTATCAGTGGCATCGTCGTTTGGGTCATCCGTCTTTAGTATTTTAGAAAGGCTTTTCCCTTTATTAGTTCAAGATTGTTCTAGGAATAATTTTGTTTGTGATGCTTGTGAACTTGCTACAGCATAAACGTACTTGTTATCTTTCAGTTAATAAAAGAAGTATTTTTCCTTTTATGCTTGTTCATATTAATGTATGGGGACCTTCCCTTGTGGTGTCTACTTTTGGCTATCGTTGGTTTGTCATTTTTATTGATTGTTATTCCCATGTGACTTGGGTTTATCTACTTCGCACTAAAAGTGAGGTTTTTTTCTTGTTTTTGCCTTTTCCATAAAATGGTAAGCAATCTCTTTAATGCTACTTTTTAAAATTATGCGCAGTGATAATGGGACTGAGTATGTTGATGGTGATTTTTCGGGCATATCATGAGTAGCATGGTATTCTTTACCAAATCAAGTTGTGTTGGCACTTCTTAGTAGAATGGAGTTGCCGAGCGTAAGAATGGCCATCTCCTTGAAGTTGCTCATTCTCTCTTGTTTCCCAAGAATGTCCCTAAATCTTTTTGATGTTGTTCTTACTACTGCTTATCTCATCAACTACAAGCCTTCCAGTGTCCTCCAATTCCACATTCCTCTTGCACTTCTTCCCATAGCTTATCCTATGTCTTCCTCTTCCTCCTCGGGTTTTTGGGTGTGTCTGTTTTGTTCATTTGCAACCTCGTACTCGTGAGAAGCTTGATCTTAAAGCTGTGCGTTGTGTATTTCTTAGCTATTCCGTTACTCAGAAAGGTTACAAATGCTATGATCCTCACACTCAGAAAGTGTATGTTAGTATAGGATGTCACCTTCTTTGAATCTGAGTCATTTTTTTGCTTTTTCTCCGCCATCTTCTCAGGGGGAGAGTGCTATGGATGAGATTGCAGATGAGATGTTGTCATATCAACATGAGTTAATTTTTTTCATTCCTAGTCAGCGGGCTGTTATTTGTGGTGAGGGAGAGCTTGAGAGTAGTTTTGGTGATGAGCCTGACATTGGGGGCTGTTTGGACAGAGGTTGATCTTAAGACTTATTCACGGTGTCAAAAAGAGCAGTCATCCCTTGTGCCACCAAGTCAATCATCATCCCTCGTGCTAGGTTCCAGATCTTGTTTCCATTGATTCTACAGGTAATGCACCTCATTCTATTCCTTCACCAATACAGTCCTGTTACTGATGATTTGAGTCTTCCTATTGCTCTTTAGAAAAGGGGTTAGGGCTTGTACTCAACACTCTATTTCTAACTTTGTGTCCTATGACTAATTGTCTGCTGTATATCGTGTTTTTGTTTCATCTCTGTCTTCTATGTGTATCCCACAGGGTTGGAAAGAAGTTGCTAATGATCCTAAGTGGAAAGGAGCTATGGTAGAAGAGATGCAAGCCCTGAGCAAGAATAATACTTGGGAGTTGGTTCATTTTCCAAGTGGAAAAAAACCAGTGGGGTGTAAGTGGGTGTTCACTATGAAGCAGAAGGTAGATGAGACAATTGAACGGTACAAAGCAAGACTAGTGGCCAAGGGATTTACCTAGACATATAGAATTGATTATCAAGAAACCTTTGCTCCTGTAGCAAAGATGAATTCTATTCGAGCCATTCTTTCATGTGTAGTTAACTGGGGTGGCCTTTACAACAACTAAATGTGAAGAATGCATTTTTCATAGGGATTTAGAGGAGGAGGAGGTTTATATGGATGTGCCACCAAGATTCTCCACTCGGTCTATAGTTGGGAAAGTCTACAAGTTGAAAGAAAGCTTTATACGGTTTGAAACAGTTCTCCTCGGGTTTGGTTTGACAGATTTCTGAAAGCCATGTTGAGATTTGGGTATATGCAAAGCAATGCAGACCATACCATGTTTGTTAAAACGCAATGCAAACAAGGTAACTGTGCTTATTGTATATGTGGATGATATAGTTGTGACAGAGAATGATGAGGAGGATGTCACACATTTGAAGATGCAGTTGGCTAAGGAGTTTGAGATCAAAGATCTTAGGTCTGTTGAGGTACTTTCTTGGGATTGAAGTTGCTAGATTTGATAAAGGCATCTTTATTTCTCAGAGAAAGTACATTCTAGATCTTCTTGAAGAAATAGGCATGTTAGGCAGTAGACCAGCTGATTCACCTGTTGAGGTCAATCATCATCTTTGTAGTGATGTTGGTAACTCGGTGGAGAAGGAGAGGTACCAAAGACTTGTGGGACGGCTTATATACCTATCTCACACTTGGCCAGATATTGTCTATGTAGTTGGGATAGTAAGTCAGTTTATGCATGATCCTTGTGCAACACATTTGGAGACTGTGTATCACATTTTGAGGTATCTAAAATCTGTCCCAGGAAAAGGGATTTTGTTTTGTAATCATGGTCACTTGAGGTTGGAAGCATTTACAGATGCAGATTGGGCAGGTTCTGTAAATGATAGAAGGTCTACATCTGGTTGTTGTGCTTTTGTAGGGGGAAATTTAGTCAGTTGGCGAAGTAAGAAGCAAACAGTGGTGTCTCGATCTAGTGTAGAGGCAGAATGCCTAGCTATGGCGCATGGTACTTGTGAACTCATGTGGCTTCAATCCTTATTGAATGATATAGGAATTGTTTGCGGTGATCCTATGACTCTGTACTGTGACAATAAAGCTGCCATTAGTATCACTCACAATCCTGTTCAACATGACAAGACTATGCATATTGAGATTGATCGACAATTTATTAAGGAGAAATTGAATAAGAGTTTGATATGTATGCCTTTTGTGAAGTCGGAAGATCAATTGGCTGATGTGTTTACCAAAGGTTTTAGTAGTAAGGTCTTTCATCCAATTTGTTGCAAGTTGGGCATGAGAGATATATTTGCACCAACTTGAGGGAGAGTGTTAAGTGTTAGTGTCTAAGGGTTGCTGTGTCATTTTAGTCTTTAGTCTTATATTATAAATGCATGTGTAAGAGGGGAGAACCCTAATTAATTTTTTCATGTGTTAATATAACAGCAGCACAGCAGTTCTCTCCATTCTTCTTTTCTTTTTATTGTTCTTCTTCTTTTCATATGTAAATCTAACATCTAACATTTTTGTTGAGCACTATTTACTTGTTTTCTTTTTTGCTGAAGAAGTTAAAATGGATTCTGCTTATGGGTCCTATACTACACTGCCCAGTCCATGAATACTTATAAAAGAATTAAAAAAGACAATAAAGTTTCCAAGTCTTTGGGTATTTATATGACTATTTACACTTGAATTTTAAACAAATGTTTTGTCCTCAACATTCTCTTCATGTAGAAACCCATTAGGAGGGGTGTTGTTGGCTACACACTTATGGTGGAAGAGTTAGGACGTCGAAAGGTCAATCGTGGTGTAAGTTTTCTCTATTTATGTTCCTTTAAAAGGCATTTCTTTTTTTATTTTTGTATTTTTACTGTAGATGTCAGTTGTATTGGTTTGCTACCTTTTTCTTCTATAGTTGATTCTACCTTCTAGTGAGGAACATTTCAGTTCTTAGTGTTTTCTTGCTTTAAAGTATAAACAAATGTTAACCTTGGTCCTCAATTACTGTTTTAATTATTAGGATGTCTATGTTCTGCGGTTTTACAATCGGCTGGATGAGACAAAGAAAGGAGAAGTAAGTCCAATTCTCTTTATTCATTTATTTTTCATGCAAATTGTTGCTTGAAATTAATATTAACTTTTACAGAAATGCTATTTACCCAAAATAAATTCACAGAAAAGTGTCCAGAATTAGAATGTATGGTATATATTTAAACTTATGTGACGCGGCCTGGCACTAAGGATGAATATAATCCGCACATTTCAAAATTGAGGAACTTTTTTGGGGATTTGTTTTGGGTATGTAGCATTTTTGTAACTTTTTATTCCTACAATTCTTAACTGTTCTTTAGTATTAAATATTACAATTTTTGTAGATAGTTTGTTTCTATGATTTGTGTTATTGGCTCTACCTTCTTGAGCAATAATATGCTAGGCTATTTAGTAAAAAATAACATCTCCAGTTTATTCCCTGTTGGATTGGCAACTGGGAGAGTAGATTGGGTACAGATCTAACATATGACAATATTGGCACAAAGTGGTTGCCCTCAAGTTGAAACCTCACAATCTCAAGGTTAATTGATCGAGTTTCAGCCACTGAACCAATGCTAGGCTATTTAGTTATTGAAACAAAAGATGTAATGAATACGACAAAGCCTCAACTTGCATACGATTTTTTTATGTTCACCAACAATTAAAGACAAACTATATATTTTTTGTTAATTTTCTCTTTATAAGCTCTATAGAAAAGAGAAAAAAGACATAGAAAGTTTTATATGCATATTATGGTATTTAATCAAATTGTTGGTTCAGAAGAAGAATAAAATTATTCATTCTCAAGCCATGGAATCTTGATTGTGATGTGAATGTGATTGTAGTTCCTGGGTTATACCAAACATCATTTCCCTATTAACCACAAAATTGTATGGGAGTGAATTTTTTACCAGCATGATCGACTCAGGTGTTGGATATCTATTTTTTTCTAGTTTATTTGAGTTGTTATTATTATTATTATTATTATATTATTATTATTATTATCTCTCTCTCTCTCTCTCTCTCTCTCTCTCTCTAATTTTATGTGATTTCTTGGAAGTGGCCTTTATATATATATATGAAACTGTTGTTCAGGCCTTGATTGGAGAAATTTTTGGTTTCATGGGATCTTAAATGTGCCGACTGGCCCAGAAGGGAGCATTACCCAAGTTTTTGGTACAATTTTTCTTGGGTTATTTACTGCCAATCATTTTTTTCGGTGGTATACTTTGACTCTGTTTGGGTGTCAGCCAGTTATTGGTTGGGTTGTGTTATTCCTAATTTGTGGACTTGTCAGAGACTAGTGAAATTTCTACTAGCTTTGAGGAGAGTGGGTTGAGTGCATCTCTGCAAAATAGCCCCGTTAGCCCCATTAAGTTGGATGACATAAATTATTTGAATTGTTCGTGTTCTTGTAATTTGGCAATTGCCGCCAGTGGTCTGACTGGTTGTATAACTGAAGTTTCCAAGGAGCCAACAATTGATAGGCCTACACGTAATCAAATGAACATTTAAAAATGCAGTAATCATGTTTTGGTTGCTTAATTCGATGCAACCCACAGTCAGTCGCAGTTTTGTTCTTGGACACAACTCATAAGATTTGGTTTGCTATAGCTTAGACATACTCTCAGAAGGGTAATGATGCATACACTTATGAACTCAAGAAGAAGATTCATGGGTTGGATCAGAAATATAAGTCTCTTGATGAGTACTATGTAGAGTTGCGCCGAGTAGTTCGTATAGCTGTTGTCACAGGGCTAATTTTCAGTCGGTAAAATTTTCCTGCGATGGCACTAAGTCCCGACCCTTAATCTCAACCAATGTATGCAACTCACACACACAAGTTAGTTTTGTCAAGCACACAAGTCAAACAACATAGTAATTATGAGAAAACCCAACCTTTATTATTGCCCCAACAATTACAAAGGAAAGCCCAATGCACAACTCTCAAACACTTAATGAATTTGAGTTTGCAAGGCCATGTATATATATAGGCTACATTCAGAATATTTGAAATTAAAACAAGCTACAAAACATAAGGGACAGATGCCATCTGACATGGCAGTTGACACCTCCAACTGCCAAGGGGTTAAGACAGATTTGAAACAAGCCTACAGAAATAACCGTCACCAGTTGCTCCTTTATTTCAGCCTTCCTTGTTCCTTGCCAGCATGTCTGGTTCTGTATATAACCGTCCACAACTGTCCCTATATTTTAGGAAGCCTTTGTCTTGCCTTAGACAATTCGAATTTCACAAGCCACCAGCCAAACAGAGCTCGGAGTGCCCTCTGTTGGCCTTGGTTAAGTCTAACCGCCTCGCTAGTCAGCCAAATTGTGCACCACGCCTTGCTGTTTATCCAAGTCAAGCCATCTGATTATGTCAGACCCCCAAATATGCTACAACCCTAGCATTCAGGTCATATTAATGCCTTGCACGTGCCATGCTGCCCATACTTTGGCCAAGGGTCGAATGCCGCCGCCGAACGACAGAATTGTTTGCCCACCTTGTTGTCTTGGCATGCCTCTCTCATGCTGCGGTTCAGGCCTGACATAGGTGCAAGGTGCCACCAAGTGTCAGGCTGCCAGCTCCCAAATGTCAAGGTGCTAACAGTTGTCCTGTTTTACTATCAAAGCTTTTAGGCTGCTTGTTCTGGTGATGCAGCTATGTTTTAAGTAGATGGTGGAGAAAGAGCGTGCTTATACATTTTTTGTTCATCTCAATATGGAGTATGATCAAATTCGGGTTCATGTTTTAGACTGGTCCTTTTCCCACCTTAAGACATGCTTATGCTTTTGTTTAGCAGGAGAAGTGCTGATGCAATGCTATGGTGCATGCTTCTAATTAGGTTGCTCTGCTTTAGTTGTCACGTCTACTACAGGGGATGGCAAACTGAGTCAATCCAAGTCAAGTAACAAGGGTGGCACGGTTGAACATGATCAGGACCAGCTAAAGTGTGATTACTTACTGTGGGAAAAGCGGGTGTGCTTTTGATCATTGCTGGAAGTTGAATGGTAGCCCCACCAGGGTGTGTGATAGTGGCCGGAGTGGTACTGTGCATTCTCATGCTCACATATATGAGACTTCTGCAAGTTCATCTGGTAATATTGGTGCTCTCTCCCAGGATGAGATGCAAATTTTAAGGCATTTGGTGGCTTAACTAAGTGGCCTTCAATTTTCAAGAAAAAATCTTTTCACTTGATATTGTACTCTAATATTCTACCCAATTAGCTGTCTTGAAATTCTAATAGAACATATGAATTTGCTTGGCTAATTGAGTTTAAGGCGACTATGTTTTGGAAGAATTTGTGTCAGACTATTATTATGTTTGATTATTTTTTAGATGCTTGTTGTTTTAGTGGAAAAACTTTTGTGTTAGATCTTCTCATGCTTACAGGAAAAAAATGTTAAATCTTCTCACATTTAATTATTCTGGTGCTGCAAGATTGCTTGTGCCACAGCAGGAGAAGCCCGTAAATGGATGGAGGCATTTGATCATGCCAAGCAACAGGTACGAGAAAATTGATCCCAGCAGTGCCACTATTATATTAAAGTTCTCTACATAATATAGTTACAAATTTTGTCATTATCATTATACTTCATAAGCAAATATTGTCATTATCATTGTGTCCACATCTGAGGTTTGTCATATAACACATTATTGTCTTAATTCTATTTTTGCTAATTTGTATGTTTCTTTTCTTTTTTATTTTATTTTGTAAAAATTCTTCCACCATAAGAAACTAAAATATTTTGGTGTTCTTGCTATTTTATAAGTGCAACTTTGTTTCTCAATTATGAAGATATTTTTTTTCTACTTATACTGGGGATTTACCAAATTAAATTACTTGAGATTTGAGGCAGTATAGATATATCTTCTCAATGTCAAATTCTTTTTATTTGTAGGCTGAATATGAGCTTTCAAGAGGTGGTAGCGCGAGAAACAAACTAAACATGGAGACTGAGTATGCTTTCTTTCTTTGGATAGGAACAAATGGCTGCATCAATCGTCAATTGTCGATATCATTTGATTTTCTTTAATTAATTTTTGTCAATAGATGTATTTTATACTCACCCATACTTGCAACAATATAGGGAGTAGAGTATTCCATTCACTTTCCTGCAATTTATTATTATTATTTTTTTATGATGGATGATATTTCAATCAATTATCTTCCAATTTGTTTTTTTTTTCTTTATGAAGGATCAATCTTGAAGGACATCGACCTAGGGTAAAGCGTTATGCACATGGTTTGAGAAATCTAATAAGAATTGGACAAGGTGAGGTGGTATGCATATGGTTTGATAGTATTTCCATGGACTTATTCTTAAGTACTAGTTTTTAATTTTTTGGATAGAGTGCATGTTAGTGGTTGCTTTTTCAAAGAGAGAGAGAGAGAGAGTACATAAGTTCAATGAGTTTAGTTCAGCTTGGTATTCATTGAAACATTACAAATTGAGCTTGAACACCACATACTTGATCTTGTTATAGCTGAAAAACCTGCCACATACTTGATCTTGTTCAATGAGTTTTTGTTTTTTTTAAATGCGCACACCCCCCCCCCCCCCCCCCCCCCCCCCCCCAAAAACAAAAAAAAAAAAAACCTGCCACAGACTTACTGAACCAAGCCTCCCTAGGAATAGCCATGCCCGGGTTGTTTCTGTCCCTAGCTGCTGTATTAGACATGCACTTGTAGATGAAGAAGCATGGACACTTCTGAGAAGGTGACATGTCCGTTTCAGACATCAACACTCATCAGACGCACATCCACATGTGCCCTAATTTTTTAAAAATATTTTTAGATGTTGGCACATTTCGAACATTTGAGGCACACACATATGTGCATGACTTAGACACATGAAACACATTACTAGTTTGAATACAAAAATTTAGGATCCAATGATTAATGAAACAATATAGATTTATACTTATTAATCCATCCTTTAAACTTCAGAAATTATTGTTATGTTGCATCTTTTTAGTAGCTTTGGAAGAAATATCCATATATTTTATTTGTTGCTGAGAAAAAAAAAGGTAATATCTATATATTTAAATATATCACAAAATAAATATATAAAACTATACATTTTGTGTGCATCCCACATGTGTTGTGTCTTGTAGTTTTTTCAAAATGGTTGTCAGCATGTCCATATCTTGTTTGTATTGTGTTGTGTATCTCTGTGTGTGCATCTTAGCTGATAGTTTTGTGATGCAGTACCCATTGGGCAGTTAGAACAGACATAGTGTGAAACCAATACCTTGGGCCCACCACTCAATGGGGCTTTTTGGTTGAAAGGAAAGCTTCAATCGTAGTGAGTTGAGTCTTAGGGAGTTGGGGGTGTTGTTGCAACCTAGACTTAGGGGGTGATTCCTATGAAATTCTAGGACTCCTCTCTTTAGTTGGCCTATTTCTTTACGAAGATTCACACGGTGCTCTCTGTGCTCTCATCGTAAGTTTGAGTGGAGGTGTAAACTATGTTGTGTTTATGTTATTTAGTTTAGTCATTAAGGGTAGTTTAGTCTTATCATATGTAATTAGGCTTTTAGGTTTTCGATTGTTTTCCTATTTGTATTGTACTTCAGACTTCGGTTATGATACATTCAATACATGCGTATATTTTGCTCTCAACTTTGTCACAAAATTAAGGACTAATAAGATTTTTGTGCTGTCTTATCGGTTCTTAAATCTTTAAGAGCTGAAATTTTAAAAATAAAAATTTAATGATAAATTTGTTCTTCAAGATGAAATTCAAAACCACATTCAATGAACTTTCTAGTGTTCACTTGCAAGTCAAGTCAATTTGACTTAAATCCTAGACCCTTCTTTGAGTAGTTTTTTATATCGAAGTCATGGCTACTTGTTCATGCCATGTATGTTAATAAAGATATAGTGAAATTGTTTTTGAATTGCGTAATTAATGGGGTTGTCAAACAACCCCATAGTAAAGTGACTAATTGCAGCCTAGAACATTGTCTAATTTTGTGATCAAAACTTATGTCTATCATGTGCTAGTTAACCTCAACTTTTTCCCTTAGGCTTTAGCTTTTAAATTTATAATTATTATTATTTTGGATAACTATATTAAAAAGCATGCCAGAAGGGCATAACATCTGTGAACCAAATGTATACAATCAAACTATAAACCAAAAGAGATATCTCCCAATAAATCTACATTAGTAAAAAAAAAAATTTTAAGCCTAGAATGAAAACTATGAATTAAATGTCAGATTATTATTCGATTATTAGTTGGGTTATTATTCAATTGTAATTATTTTATGCCTTAGGGCTCCCTTGTAATTATTAATATTCTTTAATATAAAAAGGGGATGATATCACAATCATTTCCTAATCTTGGTATTCTCTAAAATTACATGGTATCAAAGTCACAACCCTAAACCTATACACCCCCACACAACCAATACACAACCACTACCGCAGGGCTTCTTGGTCTCGTCACACCTAGTTGGCGCTGCCGAGGGCTCTCCCAACCCAGTCGGCCACTGCTGACAGGCCTTCTAGCTTCGTCGGCCATTGGTGCTGGATGCCCAAGCCTTGCCGACTGCCACTGGTGGTTTCTCTGACCCAACCGACAACTCCTCCGCCTTTTTTGGCATCATTCGACACCCTTTACTGTGTCGTCTGTCTGGTTGTTTGAACCTCTGCTGTCTGTCGGCTTCGAGAAGGTCAACCCATCTCTATTTCTCTTCGTCTTCGTTTTTTTTTCTTTACCCCGCCCTCTCAAAAAAAAAAAAAAAAAAAATCTCTATGAGTTCTTAAATTTTTAAGTAGTTGTGTTTTTCCTTCCAACCCCACCTTTCGGGTTTGTGATTGGTACTAATTTTGTTGAGGGTTCAATAGTACAGTATCCATGGCAGATTCCATCAATGTGTCCACTACTTCTCAGACATCTAGGAGTGAGAGTTCCACTATACCTACTACTATGACTGATAACCCCAACCCTAGTCTTAAAATCACTATTTAATGGTTAGAACTATCTAGCGTGGTCGCAGAGTTTGACTATTTTTTTGAAGAGCGAAGGGAAGATGGGGTATGTTGATGGCAGGATACCGACACCCAACACCGCTAACCTGGGTTATGACCATTGGGATATTACCAACTCTTTGATTATGGGTTGGCTTATTCGTTCGATGGTACCAAAATTGGTGAGGGCTACTTGTCTATGGAGATTGCCCAGGATGTTTGGGATGCTGTAGTTGCCACCTATTCCTGCAAAGGGAATTTCTCACAGGCATTTGAGTTGCGCCGCTCTATTGAGAGCTCTGTTTAGGGGGAGCAAACTGTTTTTCAATATTTCACCTTCCTCATCAACGGTTGGAAACGCCATGATCACCTGCAGGACTATAAGCTTGTTTGCACTATTGATTTAGTCGGGTACAGTAAGTTCATTGCACAGGAAAGGGTCTTCAAGTTTCTGGCAGGCCTCAATGTGGAGTATAATCCAATTCAAAGTCGGGTTATTCTTCCTTCACTTAAGGAGGCATTCGCCTATGTATAGAATGAGGAGAGTCGCCGGTCTGCTATGGTGTCACTTGTCTCTATTGACTGCTCAGCATTATTGTCTACCCCTAGAGATGGCCTCAGCTTGACTTCCATTCCTCCGTCTGCCACCAAGGAGTCCGTCTTCTATGATTACTGTCGCAAGCCGCGGCATACTCGTGAGACATGTTAGAAGCTTCATGGGACTCCATTTGGGGGTCGAGGTGATCGGTATGGTTCTAGAGGAGGTAGGTCAGGCCAGTCTAGAGGACGTGGTTCTCATTCCATGAGCTCATCAGTCTAGTGCCGTTGATACACTTGATTTTACTTCGGTTTCCTTTAGCCAGACTTCTGATGGTCTCTCTGGCATGACTATTCATGAGCTTGAGGATGTTCTGTGTCACTTGCTAGACCGCCGGTTTTCTACTGCTCTCAGTACATCTTTCTCATCGTTTGCCCGCTTAGGTAACTTAGCCTCTTCTCCTCATGTTTTCCTTTCTCATAAGTCTTTGCCCTGGATTATTGATTCTAGTGCTTCAGATCATATATCTGGATCCTCTGACCTTTTCTCTGCCTATAAGCCCTCTTTAGGCCAGGACAAGGTTAGGATTGCAGATGGTACTGTTTCTTCTATTTTGGAAAAAGTTTAGTCAATGTCACTCCTACCATACCTCTATCTTTTGTACTCCATGTTCTTAATTTTTCTGTTAATCGATTATCCTTGAGTTGTATTACCAAGGATTTGAATTGTAGTGATATTTTTTTCGTGATCATTGTCTTTTTTAGGAGCTTGTCACGAGGAGGAGAATTGGCAGTGGTAGTGCAGAAATAGTCTGTACGTTCTGGATCAACTGGACAAGCTTGATCATTCTTCCACCACGAGTCTTACTACCAAAGATGATTTATGGCTGTGGCATCAACATCTTGGGCGTCCTTCTTTTTATTTACTTAAGCATTTATTTTCATTTGTTTTTACAAACAATAATGTATCTGAGTTTCTTTGTGAGTCTTGTCAATTTGGAAAATAACACAGCGCTTCTTTTGCTCCCAGTTTTAATAAAAGTTTAGTTCCTTTTTCATTAATACATTATGATGTTTGGGGTCCCCCTCGTGTTATGTCTGTAAAAGGTCATCGATAGTTTGTTACATTTATTGATGATGTTTCTCGTACTACTTGGGTGTTTCTCATGAAAAACAAGAGTGAGGTTTTCTCTATGTTCCGCAATTTTCATGAGATGATTTGTACTTAGTTTGGGGCCACTGTCAAAATCTTCTGTTCTGATAATAGGGGTGAATACATAGATTTTGGGTTAGGATAATATTTTTCTGCTCATGGCATTATCCATCAAACCTCTTGCGCTAATACCCCTCAACCTAGAAAGTACAGATACGGATACGGTATATGGATACCATATGATACGGATGCGGCGATACAACAAAACTTAAAAAAGTAAGATACAGATACGGCTAGGATATGTTTTTAAAAAATAAAAAATAAATAAATTATTAGCAGTGAGTTATAAATAAGCTCAAGAATGTTGAGAAACCACAGCAAAATACTAATCTTTAAGAATTAGCTATTAATTTAAGCCAATAGCTAGTTTAGTTTTTAAATTTTCAATAGGTCTAGCAAATATTTCATTTCAATATCAAGTCTAATATGTTGATATTATAATATCAAAACAATCCACAACTTGAGCCTATGTTTTTTTTTCTTTTGCACTAGTCAAAAATATTCTATGTAAGTTTATTTGCTTATTTATTTATTGATATTTAATTTTTACTATTGGTATATTATCTTAGTAATTCTTATTTCTATGTAGTTATAGGGGACATGCATGATACAATGAAGATATGTCAGTTTAATGAATTCTATTACTTTAGCTTACTATGTTATTTTTATAAAACAACTAAGCAAAATATTGTATTTATTCTTGCAATTATTTTATATTATGATGTTATGCAAGAAATTATACAATTCTAATTTCGTAAAAGGAGTAATACGTGACTTGGAGTATTTGATACTTTAAAATTAATTAAGAAGTATCCAATAATATATGACTTAGAGCATCCGATACTTCAAAATTAATGAAAAATTAATTAAGAAGTATCCGATACTTTTAATAAGTATCTGATACGTATCCGTAAGTATCCAAGGAGTATTGGTATCCGATACGGATATGATACGGATACGTCTCCCTATTTGACGCATCCGTGCTTCATAGCCCTCAACAAAATGGGGTGGCGGAACGCAAGAATCGTCATCTTCTTGACATGGTTCGGTGCATGTGTTTTTCTATGAGTGTGCCTCGATCTTACTAGGGAGGTGCTATTCTCATCGCTGCCCATCTTATTAATTGTCTTCTTACCTAGGTCTTGCAAAAATAAGCTCCCCTTCAAGTCTTCCTAGGCTCTGAGTCCTTTTGAGTCCCAGTCCTATTTCTTGTCATCTTCGGTGTCACAGTACTCCCTTCAGGGGAAGCCTTGGTGTGAAGTAATTCCTGTGATTCCTATGGTGGAACCAGTTGTTCTTGCACCACCACCTCTTACTGGGACTACAGAACCCAATGTCACCAAGGATAGGGACGGACAAGTTTATGTTAGGGACAAAAATAGACAAAAAGTTAACTGGATACAAGAGACCACTTTTGCTCACCCACTCCCATCTCCTGCTTCTGATGAGAGTCCAAATAACTTTGAATCTCTTGAGTCCATTGATCTTGATACTCCTATTGATCTTGAGATTCCTATTGCCAAGAGAAAGGGTGTGATATCTTGTACTCAACATTCTATCTCAAATTTTGTGTCCCACTCTCTTTTTTCGTCCTCATATAGAGCTTTTGTGTTAAATATTTCCTCTGTTAGCATTCCTAGCCATTTTCAGGATGCTCTTGCTATCTCTGAGTGGAAACTTGCCATGATTAAGGAAATAAAAGCACTTAGGAAGAATGACACTTGGGAATTGATTGAGTTACCTAAGGGTAAACGACCTGTGGGATGCAAATAGGTGTATACTGTGAAACACAAAGCGGATGGTTCTATTGAGCGTTGCAAGGCTAGACTTGTGGCAAAAGGATTCACTCAGACATATGGCGTTGACTATCAGGAGACCTTTGCACCCGTGACTAAGATGAATTCAGTCAGAGTACTTCTTTCTCTAGCAACTAATCTAGATTGGCCACTTCATCAGTTTGATGTAAAGAATATCTTTTTCCATGGTGACCTAGAAGAAGAGGTATATATGGACATTCCTCCTAGTTTTGAGGATCATCAAAGTATGCCGGCTTTGGAAGTCATTATGTGGTCTCAAACAGTCTCCAAGGGCTTGGTTTGAGAGATTCACTCAGGCTATGCTTAAATATGGCTTCAATTAGAGTCAAGCAGATCACACTTTATTTGTGAAACATTCCTTATGTGGTAAGACTACAGCGCTCATTGTTTATGTGGATGACATAGTTCTTACAGGCGATGATAGTGAGGAAATACTATTGTTGAAGATATATTTAGCAAGTGAGTTTGAAATCAAAGACTTAGGAAGCTTGAAGTATTTTCTGAGAATTGAACTTGCTCGCTATTGAAGGAAACTGGGATGCTTGGCTGCAAGGCCTGTGACATTCCACTGGAGCCCAATCAGAAACTGGGAGATGAGAAAGGAGCAGCTGTTGATAGGGGGAGCTATCAGCGATTAGTGGATAACCCGTCCTAATATTGCTGTTGATATCAGTGTGGTTAGCCAGTTTATGCATGCTCCTCATTAGATTCACTTCAATGTTGTCATAAGAATTTTGACGTACTTGAAGTTTGCTCCTGGTAAGGGTCTTTATTTTTCAAAGCATGATCATCTTTGTGTGGAAGCCTATACAGATGCTGACTGGGTTGGATCAATAATTGATAGAAGATCAACTTCAGGGTATTGCACCTTTGTTGGAGGCAACTCAGTTACTTGGAGGAGTAAGAAACAAAATGTGGTTTCCAGGTCAAGTGCAGAAATTGAGTTTTGAGCTATGGCACAAGGAGTGTGTGAGCTCTTATGGATCAAGTTATTGTTAAGTGATTCAGGTATTGATCAGACAGACTACATGCGATTATACTGTGATAATAAGGTCGCCATCAACATCGCTTACAATTCGGTTCAACATGACAGGACAAAGCATGTTAAGATTGATTGTCACTTCATTAAGGAGAAACTCACTAGTGGCACAATATGTACTCCATTTGTACAGACTAGTGAACAACTCGCTGACATCCTTACCAAGGGAGTTAGGAGTAAGCCATTGTATGACATTCTAGGCAAGCTGAGCATGAGAGATATCTTCGCACCGGCTAGAGGGGGAGTGTTAGATTATTATTCAATTATTAGTTGGTTATTATTCAATTGTAATTATTCTATGCTTTAGAGCTCCCTTGTAATTATTAATCTTCTTTAATATAAAAAGGGGATGATATCACAATCATTCTCTAATTTTGGTATTTTCTAAAATTATATTAAATACAATTTTAATTTGTGTATGAACAACTTTATCTCCTTAAAAGTATGCTTTCATTCACACTACGCTACACACTCCACATCAAGCACAAGGGCACCCACCACATTCCAAGTTAAAAGGTACCCTGCACTCAAAATTGAAGGAAAAGCCAATTTGAGGCTGAGATATCCCAAGCAACACCAGAAGTGGTAAAAGGACAACCTCAAAGCTCTCTCGCCACCTCACAATGTAGAAGCAAGTGGTCCATTGATTCTCATCTTTGCAACACACGAAACTCCATTTAGCTATGAAGTATGGGTACTTCAACAAACATGTTGTACCCGTACCAGTACCAGCACCAGGTATTTACCGGGTACTGGTACTTCGTATAGTACTTCTACATACGTACTAGATACATGAAACACGTACTCAAATTTTTTCTTCTTAATTTTTGTCGTACCGCAAACATATCTAGTGTTCAAAAAATATATATATATATATTTTCTAATACAAAGGTACAATTAGTTTCATTGGACATTTTTATAATTATTATTGTATTAAGTATTTTTTTAAAATTAAGCTATGGTTTGTAAGTTATTTAATAATGACATTTAATTTTGGTTTACACATTTACTTTTGGCATTAAATGTGAATTGTAAGTTCGATCGTAACAAACTAAATCATTTAACTAATTTTTACATTACTCTAAATTAAAAATGAATATATTTTTTTTTATAAATGTACCCATTCGTACCAGTTAGTACCTGTACCTTTTTTTTAAAGATTTTACCGTATCGATGTACTCATATCGTACAAGTACCCATACTTGTACTTGTACCTGTGCCTGTACACATGCTTTCATCGTTTTTTTAGGATGGAGATGATCCCACTTCCATATTCAAAATAGCATCCAAAGTTGCTCTCCGACCTACTAGTCTTTCTGAGCTAATGCCATTCTTGCCTCTTTGGAAGGAAGGAGAAAGAGGTATAAAACACCATCAAGCTCTTTCACCTGAACCTGGACAGACACGGTAGTCTCTGTTGACCCAGATCCAACCTTCTCCTTGTCTAGCCGCGACATACCTGAACTCCCAAAACAGCACACCAAACACATCTGTAGAAACTTAGTCAACTCATCATATGATGTGGGATCCACCTCCACTCCTGTAGGTTATGTAATTCCCTATTGTAGAACCCTAATTGGCATTTTGGCCGTCTTTACAACAGTGCAACCTCTAGAAAGTCTCCCTCTTCTTAGTGAAAGTCGGTTCTCCTTCATTGCAAACACTCGCAAAGTCCTGAAAAGGCCTTGCCATCCCACATGATCACCTTCTTTTGTAAAACTAATCTTCTTATTGCCCTCATACCTCTAACTCAAAAAATCTCCCCCTCCCCAATTTAACACTCCACCATTTGACTCCCCCCTAAAAAATTGCTTGAAAAACTCTGCTCTGCCATGACGTCTCTGAGAGTTGCTCACACAACAATGCAGCTAATCAAAATTTTGAGAAATGGCCCTTCCAAAACCTTTGCTTCTCTTGATCAAAGTCAACTCCTTCTATGCTCCCCATTCTTCCACCTAATCAAATGTATAGAGAAATGGCTTTTTGACAACCTTTGTCCCACTTGATTTTTTTTTTTTTTGCTGTGTGCCTCTCTTGATTAGAGTCTACTTTTTCCTATGTGCCCCCCCTTCTTCCGCCAAATCAAATGTTTTCCTGTCCTAAGTCCTAACTGAAGTATTCTCCGGCGACCACCCCTTATCAACAACCATCTGAGAAATCATTTCAATTGCTTTATGTTTTACATTTCAATAGTGTCTAAATGTTGCAAATAATTTTTTGACTTTAAATTTAACATCCTCTACACTCATTTTTTGGAAAATGAGAGTATAGCTAAGATGAGAATGTTTAGATGGATGTGTGGTAAAAATAGGAAAGATAGATTTAGAAGTAAATGTATTTGTAAAATGGTGGAAGACTGAAGTAGTACCAAATTGAAGATAAGCTGAGAGATAACAACTTAAGATGGCTTGATGTACAACAAAGACATATAGATGCAAGGATAAGGAAGAGTGATATGATCACCATAAATGGAAATATTAGGGGGAGGGAAAGACCTAAACTGATATGGAATGTGATTGTAAAAAAGATATGAATTTATTTAATTTAACTGAGCCTATCATCTATGCACTTAGCTATGGTGCTACAACATTTGAGGATCCAAGCATCTGCACCTTTGGTATCCTATGTTACATTTTGATTCTTTGCATTAGCTTCATGTTATTTTTGTTTGTGCTCTGTTTGGGCCAATACAGATTCTGTTGGTTGTATTTATTCAACAGCTGCAAATGTGCTTTTGTATACAATTCTAGATAGTGCGATGTAACATAAATAAATATCTTATATATTTTATATTGATAAATACTTTGGTTTAATCTTGACATTGCATCAAACATGCATGAATTTCATTTGAATTTTTAGATTTAAAAAAAAAAAAAACCTTGTTATACACAGGGCCGGAGACTCTTTTACGTAAATCTTCAAATTTGGCCACAAATGTTGGATCAGATGGATACTTTCAAGGAGATGATGGAGATGTAATAGAAGCACATGAGTGGAAATGTGTCTGTATGGTTAATGGTAATTTTTTTTTGTTTTTTGTCCTTTCATCTTATCTTGATAGATGGTTACTTGGCTCTATTTTATGTTCTCCGTTGATATATTTACGTCTTTAGTTTTCATTTTTTATCTTGTTAGTCTTTAACTTCATAGTTTGTGTGGCATTGTCAACGTCCACACAGTGTGAGTGTGCTCCTATGTTGGGAAAGTTATGGATACTGTGGTTGTTTATGTGGAGGCTTTTGATGCTTATAAGTACAATGAGGGCAAGCTTTTGTTAATTGGGCAATCTGAACATGGTAGTATTAATTAATTGTGTCAAATACTCAGCCCCGACTGAAGTTGCTTTGATATGGTTTGACATAATATAATCCTCATAACCTATTTAACAAACGAGTGTTGCTAGGATTGACATTCTTAACTTGTCCAGATGATCGCTTTTGATCCGTTCAACACATTAATCCATAATTCTCAATGACAGAATATGAGAAATCTCTAGTTCATATTCAACCAAAGAATGTACAGAGATATATAGGAACAAACTAAGGTATAAAGGGAAACTCTCCTAAGACCTAATCCCCATAAGTCAGGGATATTAACATTCTAATTACAGGACATATACACAGACATATACACAGCTGTAATACACATTTTTCCCATCTACTGAGCTGTCAAATCTTCACAGCCTATTCATACCATAATTACCAATTCTAACACTCAATAAAATACGAAAGGATTTTTATTTATTTATTTATAAATTCACCCTTTTATACAGTTTACATCTGATGGGTTAAACCTTTCATTTTTACCTGGTTAAGTAGGTGCTATCTACAATGGTTGACATGAATGTTTTATTAAATGGAATAAATTATTTTAAACAAGTTGAGGTATAAAATGTATTAACCCTTTCATTTTATTTTTTTTTTGTTATAAGAGAGTTAAGTGTGTTGACCCATTTATAAGCAACTTGAACCCTCTTAACTTTGTGTTGGGTAGGAATGTTGTTTATGGATCTTATAAAAAATTAGTACACCTAATTTAGGGCAATATTCTCATTACTATGGCATTCTTGTAGCTAAAGAAAATACAAATACTTCTAGTGAGTTGTGTCCATGTCTGACACATGGCGGATAATGTCACTTCTTAGATACTCCTAGAAATGTGTCCAACACTCTTGAGTATTGCTTTTGTCTTAATTTAAAAATGAAAATTTAAAATTATGGAAACTTTGGGTGACACTTCTTGGGCACTTCAACAATACTTCTCAGAAGCTCTTTGGCATGATCTATGTGGTGTTTTTTTGTCTGCTTCTTTTTATTTTTTATGTGTGTGTGTGTGTGTGGGTGCCCCGGGGGGTGGGGGGTGGGGTTTGAGAATTGATAAGTAAATATCGTATAGAAGAGGCTAGAAGGAGCAAAACCTCTGAACACAACATCTATACAAACAAAGTCAAAACTCATCTACAAAGTCAATCTCTCCCATGAAATCTATGAAAGAAAGTTTTGAGTCATAAAACTTCCTTGTAATCCAAAAAATGAAGCATATGCAATAAAGTTGCTTCCAATCTATACATAAATAAATCTATGCCAAACTTATTTGGTGGATCTATTTATTGGAATAATATAGTATGGAAATGCAGCTCATACACCCAAAATTTATCTTAAACTTCTAAGAAGAATTACAAACTATGTGTGACCAAAATAAAGTATACAATGGACAACTTTTAGCATAAGAAAAAATATAAATAAAGTTAAAAGGACAATGTAGTAAGAAAGCTAATGGTAAGAATACCTACTATATACATGATACAATTTTTTGATAAGCAAATGACATATATATATAACTACCAAAAAGATGCATCAAAGGGGATGCAACTCGTTAAAATTGGAAGAAATTAGCAAAATTCATAAATTGATCAAGGGCAAGTATCATTGCCCTTGACAGCCAAG
This sequence comes from Camellia oleifera, assembly GCA_022316695.1. Lineage (NCBI taxonomy): Eukaryota > Viridiplantae > Streptophyta > Magnoliopsida > Ericales > Theaceae > Camellia > Camellia oleifera. Next base: position 32,859,599 of record CM039311.1, read on the forward strand.
CCCTCCTGACAACTACCTACATAGGCAGAGCTATGGTGTAATGAGTGGTGTCAAGGGGATGCAACTCATTAAAATTGGAAGAAATTAGCAAAATTCATAAATTGATCAAGGGTAAGTATCATTGCCCTTGACAGCCAAGCCCTCCTGACAACTACCTAAACAGGCGGAGCTATGGTGTAATGCGTGGTGTCAAGTGACACCACTCAACTTTGAATTTTTTTTAGAGTAAATGTTAAATTTACCTAAAATATTTTGGATTTTAACAATTGAACCCAGTGACATTAAAGAAACAAAAGAGAATTGTTGTTTTTATTTCACTTTATTATAAATACATTCTAAAAAATTGCCTTTGCTGTTTAAAATTACATATATATGATTCTTAATGCACATTAGAATACAATTTTTGGAGAAAATTTACAAAAGCATTGTAGTGAAAATAACAACTACAATTATCATGGTCATTAATTCTACCAATTACAATTACAATTGTGAAAAGGTCTTTAGTTTTGATGCAATTTATAATAAAAACTCATTAGTGATGATTTTTTATTTTGTTTAGAGTAATGATTGAATCAATGATTATTTGGCCACATATATTGAAAAAAAAATGTATTGCATAAGTAACAAAGTTATCATATATATAATGATTCAAAAAATAAAAATTTGTGAACAATTGTGTAATTGTAGATCTTTGCTTGATTTTTTTTGAAGTATTAATGTATCAACTTTTAAAATACCTTTTGTTGATGTGATTGAAAATATTATAAAATTATAGTGTAAAATTTGATTTTGATATAGGTTGTGTAGAACTTATACTGTCATAATGATATTGATGATACTTTTTAACTAAACCCAGTAAGCTACAATCCTGGCTACGCCACTGACTACCTGTACGAAATAGCCAAAAAGAACTTTCAAGTTTCAATCCATACATTGGCTTCTCTTCATTTTGAAAGGTTCTACGATTTTTCTTGTCATGCCCCGAATTTCTTGATGTATAAGATTTAGAGTGTTGGTGTGTTTTTAGGTTGGTCAACTATACATGAGCAGTATTAAGTGGTTAGTTGTGTCTTTAGCCTATAAATAGGTGGTTTAGACTCCTAATAATCAGTTTATGACATTTTGGTATTGTGATATTCAGAGGAGCTTTAGCTCTTTGTATTCTAATTTGGTATTTTTCTCTCTAGACAGTTCTCCTTTAGGCCCAGTTTGATTAGGATGAAAATGGTAGAAAGTGAAAGAAATGGAAAAGAACAAAATTTTTCTAAGTTTGTTTAGCATAAAAGTGGTGAAAGTTACAAGAACATTAATTTTCTTGTACAACTCATAATAGCATGGTAACTAAGCTTCTAGTTTCTTGCAAAAAAAAAACGCAGGAAAATACTAGAAAGTTTAAATTTGTTATAAAAGTAGTTACTTATAATTAGAATTCCTATTTTCTTACAAAATTTTCATCATAATCAAATTCATGTGAGAAAAGATATCTTCTTTTCCTTTTCTTTTCTTTCACTTTACTTTCTAGTCATTTTCACTTTCCATAAATTATTTCTTTCTAATCAAACGGAGCCTTGGATTTGATTGCATCATTTGGTATTAGAGCTTTAGATCCCATTTTGTTTGTCACTTTCCATTTTGGGATGTCCCAAAATATTAGTCCTATTTGAAAAGTAACAAGTGTATTGTTTTCCAAAACTATACCTTTTAAGTGATTATAAATATACTAAAAAATGCAAAGACAAGGGCATTATTGGAATAAATGTTTTCAAATTTGAATTCAAATGCAACGATTCTATGTCCTCTAAAAAAATCAAAGCTCCCAAAAAGGACTAACAAAATGGGACAAAGGGAGTATATATTTTGCTTTCTTTTATGCACAAAATTTGGATGTCTGTATTTGAAAATTTACTGTGTTGGCCTGCTAACCTTCCATTGTTTTGGTTTTCAGGTGTAAGAATCTTTGAGGATGTGGCTAACACTAAGGTACCTAAAAAATTCATTAATTTATAACTTGTATTGACCTCCTTGTGGTCTTTTATATCTTTATATTCTCTTTGAACAATAATTAAAGAAACATTGGGTAATGAAGATAGGGAGAAATAAAAAATTAGGTGTACATGGAAAAAGGGAAGATGGAAAGGAGTTTTTTTATTTATCTGTTGCGTAAGCTTCTGGTTATTGAGATATGAGAAATAGGACTCCATGGTACCACCAAAAAAAGGAAAAAGAAGAAGGTAGTTGTTTATTATGAGGAAAATATTTTGCTGTAATTAGAGATGAAGCTAGAGAAAAGATCTAGAATAAAGAGAATTTATGATTAGACTGAAACTTAATATATGAAGCTTTATAAAAAGTAGATTTACAAATGAGGGTGTCAGGTGGCTTTGAGTTACCAAAGATTGAACGATTTCTACTATTTAGACTTTGATTATATGAAGGGATGGAGACAGGGGTGGAGCAAGGACTATATTATGGGGATGGGGGAGAAAAGGCGTTGAGGAAGGTCCCATTGGGCAGCGGGTCCAATCTGGGTTTCTTTTTTAATTAATAAAGGATTAAAGATCATATTATAAAGTGCCCAACTCAATTCAAACATAAAATCAAATAAGATCAAGTATTGACTTACTGAAATTTAATCTTATGCAATGCATCAAACTATAAGGAGAAAAGGAACTATTTTCGACATTTTGAAAACAAATATATGTTGGCCAGAAACTTCAAATTTGGCCCAACTCTTGAACCAAGTTACTGAAGGGGACAGTAACAACTTGTTTTTTTGGAGACTGTTAATTTGATAGTTAGGCCAAAAGTTACTAAATGAACTCAATTATCTACTTCCTTTCTTGATTCTAGGATTTGATTAAGTCACATGTATCTCTTTAGATACAAGAAACTAATGACTTCATCATACACAACTCATCACATTATATTCGATCCTTCTTATTTTATTTTATTCATTATTCCAAAGTTTGAAAAGGTCCCACAATAAACCATCCTTATTTTTATGTCAATTGTTGGAGAGTCACATCACATGCAATTATTTAAAATGAGATAGCTAGTCAAGTTTGTTGTACACAAATCTTATTATTATTAGTCCTTGTTTTACTCTGCACAATGCTTTAGAGTTTGAGAACCTTTGTCTCCCTCCCCTGCCTTGGAGAGATTTCGGTAATATTACTCATTGAATAGGAGTAGAATGGATTAAGTGAAAAGTACTTTTGCTTTATTTCATGATATGTTTATACATATGAAATTGGAGGGAAAAGAATAATGGTTGTGTTGTGACATCTACTTTATGATGTAGAAAGAAAGGAAGAAAGGGGAGACAAGAAGAACACAAGGGCTACAACCATAATCGCACAAGGCCACAACCTTATCAATTCAAATCTATTAAACAAAATTGAATAAGACAGTACAAAAAACTTAATATTTATAGATTAGAACTTTAATCAAAACAGAAAACTAAAACCCTAATAGAATAGGAAACCAAAGACTCCTAATTAAACTATAACTAAAAATAAATAAACATAAATATTAAAGATATTAAATTATAAAATCTCCATAACAATATTACGGAACACACGTTTTGCATCACCTACTCTATGGGGCAAAATGTTGGTAGTTAATAAACCATGAGTTTTTTTTTTTTTTTTTGTGTGTGTGTGTGTGTGTGTGTGTGTGGATATTCCAAAAAATAAAATTAAACTATTTATATAAATAACCAAAATTTCTAACTATTTATCAAATTACCTCACTTTTTAAAATCGTAGGTTCAAAATATGATTTCATATTAACATGACCCACATCTACACACCAGTAAGCATAGTTGTTAAATCGTGAATCAAATCGTAAATTGAAATTGCCTTGTACCGAATTGCGAATCGAATCAAATCGTGAATTGTAAAGAATCAATCACTTTTCTAAATTACTTAAAAAAATATATCTACACACTTGGATGTTAAATATATCTTATGAATATAAAATATTTAGACTTAAATCAATAACAATGTTGTTTTGAATGATGATCCCGTAGCTTAATAGGTAACAAGATAACAAAGGTTCTTATGTAAGATCACCATCTTATGTCTTCCCTTTTTTAGATATTTCTTATCTACCATTTTTAATAAAAGACGATAAACAAAGATAAACTCTCAATTTTCGAAGTAACAATAATTTAACAACAATATTGATATTTGGACAATAAGCATACATACTTTTTCAAGTAACAAGGACCATATAATACGAAAGAATTATTTAGAATCTTTTATTTTAAAGTTTAAAACATTTTAAAAGATATAACTAACCTCACTCATGCAATATTTAATTATATTTAATTTAATAAAATAGTAATAGATAATTGGTGTAAGTTACTTTAATGTTAAACATCTTTAGAAGAAATATTATTATTTTTTCTACCGAAAAAAATGAGAAGAAATGTTAAAAAAATGTTGGGTTTGACTGAATCTGATTGGATCCGGTTAAAAACTCAATAATTACTAAGATAACAACAAATCATGTATATATATATTGGTTATTTTGGTAGTAAACGCAATTAGAAGTTGTATTATGTCATTTTCACTAAAAAGATGGAGAAAAAAAGAATCAAACGATAATTTCAAGAATTGTATGAATTGTAAAAAATGAATCAAATCGTAAATTGATTGTGAAATGTGCGATTCACTATAGATTTACTCAGATTTGTATCGATTTTGCAAAAATTGCGAATCGAATCGTAAATTGAATCGCAAATCGTAATATTAGGATAACAGAGCCAGTAAGTCATGTCAACATGAAATTGCATCTTGAAGAAGCGATTTCACCATGAAATTGTATTTTGAACATACAATTTCATAATGAAGTCATATTTTGAACTTGCGTTTTTTAAAAGTAGGTTAGTTTGATAAATAGTTTTGAGACCATCTGCTCATAATATACAGATGATGAAATTTTGATGCTTGGATGTGTGGTAAAACGAGAAATGCTAGTAGGAATGGCAACGGGGCGGGGCGGGGCCGGGGATTGCCCTCCCCGACCCCGATCGCCGAAGCTACAAAACTCCCCGATCCCCGGCGGGGAACCCATCACCTCCTTCCCACCCCCGCCCCCGCCCCCGCCCCCGCCCCCTAACGGGGATCGGGTTTCCCCGACCCCGAAAAATCCCCGTAGCTCTCTTTCTCTCTGTATTTAGCTTTCTTTCTCAATAATAATAATAAATCACCAACATCATTTTCATCTACAACATCAACGGCAACCAAAAAAAAAAAATTGAGACTGACAGAGACACATACATGTAACACAGACATACATGTATACATACACACAGACATACATGTAACACACAGATCTGCTCAGATTTGCCTAGATCTGCCATGGTGGAAACCGAAGCCAGAGTATGAAGGCTCGGCGGTGGCACGGAGGAGGAGGAGGAGGACAAGGATGTGCGTACTGCCGCTGGAGGAGGAGACGACGCCGTCACCACTGCGGAGAGAAGAGTGAGTGAGAGAGAGCCGTCGCCACTGTGGAGAGAAGAGTGAGTGAGAGAGCTGTCGCCGATTGCAGAGTGACTGAGAGAGAGTTGCCTGCAAAGAGAAAGAGAGAGTGAGAGAGTATAGAGAGAGAGAGACTCTCTGAGTCAAAAGAACTCAAAAGAACGAGAGAGTTGATTGGGAGAGAGAAGATAAGAGTCAAAAGAGAGATATTTATTTATATAATACAATTAAACTGAGTGAGAGAGATATATATTTATTTATATAATACAAATAAACTAAACATAATAGGTGTAATACTAATACAACCAAACTAAACATATTGGCGGGGATGCTTTTGGAGAAATTTCGGGGCGGGACTGGGAACCTATCCCTGTCCCCGACCCGAAAATTATCGGGGATGTATTTTTTAATACCAGCCCTGGCCCTATGGGGAATAATATTCGGGGAAAACCCTATGTATCGGGACGGGATGGTCCGGGTCCCCGTCGGGCCGGGTTTATATTGCCATCCCTAGATGCTAGAAGTTATTGGAGATAAAATGAGAAAAAAAAAAACTAGTATGCTTTGGTTATCTGGAAGGCCTCATTTGAATTTTATATATTTATTTATTTTTGGGGTAGGTTATTTAACTAAAAAATGTGAAACATTTGTACTTTGAATTAAGCGTAAAATTAAAATTCTCTTGTTTTAGCTCAAACAACTAACTTTTTTCTAAGATGGGTTTGAGATGTTTTTTTAAAGTTGCAAACAAGTTTTGCCAAACAACCAATGAATAAGTGATATTGTTCTTGTTGCAGACAATTTAAGGGCAAATGGTAACACATTGTATGTAACGCCCCGAAAATAATCCAACATGAACAACCCATATTTGTTAACATCCACTAGACCATGACAATGAACCATCCATCTTTACATAGATAATGAGTGAGTTTATACAAAAGTTCACATGCGAATATACATTCAACGATAAAGGATTCACTTGAATTTATAGCATGTGAGACATCAAATCTCAAAAAAAAAGACAATAAAATGCCCTTAAGGGCTTACATTTTCTAAGGCAATAGCCCGGTTACATAAAATGGTTTCTCAGACCCAAACATATTAGCCATTGGCTTACAAAAAAAATGTCACAACAAAAATAAGAGCAGGACTACTCTTCACCAAAACATATCCACACCCTTAGCTTGGCGGGATCACAACATCTTTACCTGCACCAAATCCTATAGGGATGAGCATAAAGCCCAGTAGAGAATTCTCATAAAGTATATACAGTTATGCAACTTCAATTTAAAAAAAATTGCAAAAGTTAATGCCATGCTATGCACTTTTAAAACAATTCTACTTCATGCTCTTTTAAAGATTACCATCTTTCAACAAAAGTTACAATCTCAAATTATTTCAAAACCTCCAATTCTTAATCAACAGGGGCGGTAAATACGACACTGGTAATCCCTAGGCTGGTGTGTACAAGTAAACTCTACAAGTGCTACCAAATCGTCATTTTTACCGGTATTAACCGGAAGGCTCGACACCTATCCGTGCGGTTTTCTGGTCTTTCACTATGGACACTTAGGCCAACTTATCAAGTTCAACTACACCCCCTATCCGGACTTACCACGTATTTACCCCATGCCACCTTTCTGTTGTTCTTTTCTCAAGATAAACATTTTCTAACTCATTTCATGATGTGCAAGAATGACAATAATCAATTTAGAACATGAAGCAATGCATATTGTTTCATAGAGTTTTTCCATTTCAAACATCTCTACAACATAATTTCACAATAACCAAACCATTGATTCATCACAACAATAACTTTCTCATCATGCTCAACTCTCAACAAGCTAGCCTCTTCAAGGCAATAAGTGATGTTCTCAAAATTACCTCGTTAAACTTCTACTACATTCACATTCTATGGTGCACAATCATTCACCACTTTCCAACAACACAAGTTCAAGCATTTATTAACATGTTATAACAACATTCTTGTTTGTCTCATATATCAAATAGGTTTCCATTTCCACTAAACAACTATGAGATTTATTCTCATTTAATCTCTTGACACAAAATAACAAGAGTTTCATAAGTACATCTTTTACTTGCTAAAATCCCCCAATTTTCTAGGGTTTTCATCAAATACCCAAAATTGTCCCATTTCTTGGTGAAAACCTTAATCAAAACCTCCTTCTTTAATTAACAAGATAGAACCCTTCAAGATTGACCAACATTTTTTTTGAAAGTTTAAAGAAAAGCCCTCTTTTGAAGAAATCTCTACATTCTTGAAATTTCAAAGTTGAAATTCATCAAAACCAATGGAAGACTCTTAAATCATCATCAAAATAGCAAAACTATATATATAACTCAAGAATCCCTACCTCAAGGTCTTGGAGAAGATGAGAAGATGAAACCCTAGCTCCAAGATGGAAATTTTTCACTTTCTCCTACACCAAGAAAGCCCTAACTCTAGATTTCCAAAGCTTGAGAGGGAGAGATGAAGAAGATGATGAATCTAGATCCAAGGATTGTAAGAAATCAAAGTGTTTAAATGTTTTGGTTAGGGTTTCTGGAGAGGAGGAGGAGAGAAAATGGTCTTTAGAGTGAGAGAGAGAGGTCCCAAAGTGAGATACAACTCGGCTAGAATAACACAAAAAAGCAGATTTTCGGACCAAGGCCGACCGCACGTGCAGTGCCCATCCCCACACATGCGGAGCGTGTCCTCCCGCACGTGCGGCTATCACCCTCGCACGTGCGGCACCTCACCTTCCACACATGCATATTAGACAGAATGCACTGCCCAGCCTCCCCTGAAATCCGCACGTGCGGCCTCACCTCCTGCACGTGCGGCCCCCCTTCCACACGTGCGGCCCAATGCCCCGCACGTGCGGCCCTGGTTTCCTCAGCCTAGAATTTCTTCTACCCTATTCTAGGCACTTCGGACTTGACCTCTCACCCTCCGGAACAAAAGAAATCCAACACCAGAACAAAGAAGAATAGGGAATAGAGGTACGATTTCGACTCACCACAAACCCAAAAAGTTAACAAAACCCCAAGTGAACTTAATACGCTAATGAGGCAAAAATGATGTTAAATAAAAAGATTGGAACAAGTAACACTCGGGTCATCACATTGTAGGATTTTGTTCAAGTAAAGTGGCCCTTAATCTAGCAGAATGGCCAAACAAGATTATTGAGATCGACTCCACTATGTTGGGACAATGTTTCATTGAGTGAAGTTATAAAAAAAAATGAAGGCTTTATTGAGTCGAGTTGGGTTATGTAATTAGGTGCAATTATTGTCATAGAATATTTAGCTTCTTTTTTTTGCTTTTTCTTTTTTTTTAAAGTATGGGTCCAGTATGATGCACTTACATCAAACTGAAAATATGACTAAAAACCATAATAATTTTTCAATTTTTTGTGAACTCTTTTTGTTGCTTGAAAATGAATGTTTTCTGCATTTATAGAGCAGTAAAATATGGTGATAGTTTTCGGATCATAGGTTTAAGTTTTTATGGATAACCATTTATCCTTTGTTTTGGTTAAGTTTTTGTTGTAGTGGGAATGGTAAAAAGAAAAAAGAGAAGCTAAATCTTATAATTACTTGCCTTCTAGAAGACAGTCTTGTAGATTGACTCCACAGGAAGGACAAACTCATAAAAATAGTAGTCTCATTATAGAAGAATTGAGAAATCTGCAGAGCAACTTTATTTACAGAAAAATTGTTGAATTGTCTCAATAGGACTTTTAAAGAGGCACAATTCTCCAAAAATGAAACTTCAGAATGCATAGAGTACGAGTAAGAAAAGGGTTCCTAGATAATAAAGATCCATTAGCTCTAGACTAGAAATAACTAAACAAAATGTATCAACAGAAAATTCACCAAGCTGAATCCGAAGCATGGATAAATATATAAAAATTCTTAATTTGCAGAATGCATAGCATATGAGTAAGAAAATGGTTCCTAGATAATAAAGATCCATTAGCTCTAGACTAGGAAAGAACTAAACAAAATGCATCAACAGAAAATTCACCGAGCTGAATCCAAAGCATGGATAAATATATAGAAATCCTTAATTTGAGGAATGATTTGTAATACATAATGTATAAATATGATTTTTCTGTGTAAAAACAACCAAGAATCTTTGTGGGATCTGTGCAATTGATCCAAGACTGGTGGATCGTGTGTCTTCTTAGTAAAGACTCGTTAGGCCATTGATGATCATGTCCACATGAACTTTCTTGTCTTTTGTGTGTGCGCACATGTGAATCTGTTCTCTAAGCACGTTCTTTAAGGGGGTTGACCCCAATCAGTGTGTTTGGATGTTCTTTTGAGTTGGTGTCTGATATATTGTTTTTTAGAACATGAAAGGACTCTTTACTGGAATGAAATAATTTTATTTCCATTATAGACCAACAGTTCCTGTAATGATTGGGAAAAATTTGAACTTCTAATTATTGCAATAACACACCCTAATTAACTTTGAATAATTATCATAAAACCTCCAGAGTGTTCTAGTTACTTATGTCTAGACCTCTGTCGGTTAATTTTTTTGCTCAGCCGGTCGCCTCAGTTTGCATTTACTAATTCCCAAGACCTGAGGGACAGACCCTCTGTGCCCAGTAGATGATGTTTAAATGATAATAGGATGCATGCCAATAAATTTAAATTCCCTTAGTTGTTTTAGAAATGCAGTGCGCCAATCACCTCGGTTTGCATGCACCCAAGCTCAATTTGGCTCAAGATTCGAGAGATGGACTCTCTTGGTCTGGTATGTTATGTTACAATGTTAATACAATATAATTTATTAATTTAGAGCCGTTCTGGTGATTTGGAAAATTGGTGTATAGAACGTCTCAGTTTGTGTGCACAATGGCCTAATCCGGTTTGAGATTTAGGAGATGGACTCCCTGGGCCCGGTATATATTTTTATGTGTTGTTATCTGTGTTTAATTTACTTGAGATGATTTTGTAAGTATGGTGAATTAATCACACAGAAAACGTACTTTAACTGTATTAATTTTGTGCAGAAAGTGCGTAGGGTTTTGGAGGGAAAAAGGGGAAACCTTTATAGTGCCCTTTTTTAGACTTTTTGGAGTCCACAATGACCCCAAAGTTGAATCCCATTTCTCTCTTCTCTTTCCAAAATTGTGGACTTTTATTTCTTACACCATCTCTTATACCATCTTAGATATCAGCAATAAGGTAAAAGCTATCTTTCTTTTGTATAAACATGGTTACATATGTATAATGGTGTAATAATCGTATCAAGTTTGAATTGGAGGGTTGTGATTGATGTGTTTATTTCAAGATTTGTTTTGGGCCTTTGGATTAGAAATTAGATTAGTGGCTAATGGTGGTTAATGCCTAAACTAATTCTGACCCTTGTCACACCTCGGATTCCTAAGATTTGAACCCAAGAGAATATTCTTGAATATTTAAAAACGACAACAATATTGATAATCAAATGCTACGCTTGGTGTATATATATATAAATGATTTAATACATGAGGTTTGTTTATTACATATATTCTATATTCAACATCTATGTAGCATGAATATACAAGTAGTAAATCAAAAGAATAAGCATTCAATTACAAAAGAAATGCCCTTAGGCTTGCATCAAGTAAAAAGGGCTTGACCCTTACAAAAAAATATGGGCACTCGACCTACAAAATATAAAGGCCCTAGGTTGGCAATTAACAGAGCTCTCTCTCTGGCTCATGCACATACTACATGCCACCTTAAGGTCGTGGCACATCATCAATACTTGAAAGGGAAAATTACGATGATAGGTCCTGGTACTTTACCCTTTGTGTCATTTTAGTCCCTGTACTTCCAATTGGCTCGATTTTGACCTTGAATTTATGATTTTGTCTCAATTGGTCCAATTGATTACAACTCTTAGCATATTTTATGGCAAATACGCACATAAGTGTCATGCGCGCCATATTTTTTAGGGCAAAATTATAAACTTACTCAACTCAAGTTAGTTAACCTTAATCAATTTAGTGATAATTTTTCTCAAAAAACCCTAATGATATTAGTAATTGGACCAAATTGAAACAAAATCTAAAATTAAGGGTCCAAATTGAGTCAATTAAAAGTGTAAGGATAAAAATGACATAAGGGATGAAATATAGGGACCATCGGTGTAATTTTCCTTGCTTGAAAAGCCATCAACAAACGCAGGGTGAACATATACTCTAGTAAAGAAATCTTTACATCTACCAATATCAATCTACACATGTATGCTCATGATGCTGTTATATATATACACAATGTTCAAATCCCATTTTTCATTGATGACAATGTTTTGATGAAGAATTTCAAATCATAATTTATTTCATAATCAGGTGAATCCTTCCAAGGTCAATGTAACTGCCAATGGCCATTGCTAAGCACTACCTAAACACTTCCACTTTATCGGTTACTAATGGGAAGGACAAATGGGTACTTACTCCGTGCGGCGTTTCTGGTCTCTCACCGTGGACTCTCTCATCAACTTAATCTCATTTCTATATATTACCCAAATTCACTATAAACATTTAATTTAAAACAAGGGTTTTCGGATCACAATGCATCTTGTGCAAACAATACCGCCATTCATCAACGAGTATTCCTTTATAAAAAAATTCAATCAATTCAATTTACCAAATGAGTTTCAATTCACCTAGGTTGGTAATTTTTACAACAATGCAATTCTCCACCAATTGCCCACAATTTCAATCTCTACAATAGCTCATAATTTGAAACAATAACATTTCAATTTCAAAAGTAGAGGCAACATTTCCAATACTAAGTAATTTCTTAAAATTAGGGATTCAAGAAAACTGGGGCTCTATCAAATTAGAGTACCCTCACACCATAAAACATTAAGAAAACAAGTTTGGTAAAGAAAATATAGAAAAGTAACCAAATAATCTCAAACTCTAATTCTCTACCATGCACATTTCCAAATCTCTACAAATTTCCCAATGAGTAAAGAAATTACCACATATCTAAATATGAACCCATATTACATAGATAAAAGAGAATGCTACCTCAAATGGAGAAGAGGAAGAAATGCAAAAACTCGAAAATTGATGAAACGTGAATGATGGATGTGAAGCACTCACCAAGCTCTAGGGGGTGCTTGCGGTTTAGTTGTAGCCTGAGAACCTCCAATCCGCCATCTGTCCAAAACTAGGCGGATTGGAGAAAATCAATCCGCAATCGTCGGATTGGCAGATTGACGGATGAATATAAATCGGTTTAGCGGTTTACATTTGACAGATTCTCAACATGATACATATCGACATAATTTTTTTTTTATGGATAACAATCCAATCTGTCTTATACATAATGACTACAAATATGGATAATAATCCAACAAACCTCTATCTTAACAATGACTGCGAAAACCCAAAAGAGATTACCGGGCAGTTGTTTGAGAGAAGCTGTCCAAATTACAAAAAGCAGAGAGTATATACATACATACCCAGGTCTGTACATATATATATATATATATATTTATATTTGTGTATAGGTTAAAAAAGAAAGATAAATAAATAAATAAAAAGTAATAGAATAGTAGGTGAGTATTTCAAAAATAAAATTTGGTTGGGTGCTCGCAGTTTGATTGTAGCCAGGGAATCTCCAATCTTCTATCCATCCAAAACTAGGTGGATTGGGAAAAATCAATTTGTATACATTCGCTTGTCATCACGCATCCGTCCAAAATGGAGTAGATCAGTTTGGTTTGGTCAGTTTGGGCGAATCGACATATCCACTGAGCACCCCTACCAATCTTTATGATATTAATGCTCAGGTTTTTGATCTTCTTTAACTCTTAAGGCTCCTAATCTTAGAGGTTTATGGTGAGTTATGGTAGAGAGGAAAAAGAGATAGAGAGAAAAGAGAATAAATGACGAGAGAGAGGGAAATGAAGTTGTAGAACTAGATATTTCAAGCAAGCGATCGATCACCACTGAAGTGCGATTCATCGCTTTCAAATTTTGAAAGCTTTGATTGATCCCTCGATCGCTGGTCTCTACTCGCGCAATTGATCTCTTGTCAATCGCTAACTACTGTTTGGAAAGTCTGAAATATACACAATCGAAGCGATCGATTGCCTATCAATTACTAGCTACTGAAAATTAGTCAAAACAAAAATGAAAGTGTGGCGATCGATCAACCTGATGAAGTGATCGATCGCTTGCGTAGAAAAGTGTGGTTTCTACTCCCCAATTCACATGAACTAACAACATCATTTTCTCAATTCTCGAAACAATTCATTGTATTAAAAACATTAACAACGTATTTGATACGACACAAACAAATCAATCTAAACATAAGAGTAAAAGGATCATGCCCAACATCAAATGAATACGGGTAATTTGGGGCGGGTTTAGACCCAAAGTATTACAACCGTAGTCTTCCACCTAAAGACGAGAGAAAAGACTTTTGTCCTTCATTTCACACCACCAAAATTGTGCCCCCCCCCCCCTCTTTCTCTCACAATTTGTTTCAACTTCTCTCTGAGATTCAAGCTTGAATCTTTATGTTTTGGTCCAATATTGTTGAGTTGTGAGAGATTAGTGAGCTAGGCTCCATATTACACTAGTTAGTGGGTGATTTGAGTGCTTGGGTTGTCATTTTGGAGCTTGATTTGAAGACTACTTGCAGAACAACTTGGTATTCTTGGAGCTTCACCATCCTGCCATTTCATCTCTCTCATTTTCTTGATTAAAGGTTCATTACAAGTGGGGGTTCTCTCTTCTCTTACCTTAGAAGCATATTAGGGTTTATTTTGTTGATCAGGACTTAATTAAAAGATGATTAGCATGCTTTATTTGTGTATTTATTCCTTGTTTGGGTTAATACATGAAATCACATGCTTCCATCTCTTTATTTTGAAACCCTAATCATGAAATCAAGGGAACATGTTCATGCCATGCTATTTCTATTATTTTTGAGCTAGAGTTGTAATCTTGAGTTGAAATCCTAGAAAGTGTTCTTGGTATGAGATTTAATGAGTTTTGATATGAATATTGTCATGCTTTGCTTAAAATCATAAAATCATGAAATATGAAAAATCATAAAATATAAACTTAGGGCTTTTCATGGTTAAACCTTAAAAACTGTTATCCTTGCATATTATATATTTTTTTATAAAAATTATGTAGTTTAGCTAACTTTGAGATTTTTGTAAATCTAGAATGTGTAGAGAATTTGGAGAAAGTGGTGTAGTTAATTTAATCATGGGCTAATATGATCTAGTTTAAAGGATGGCATGATATGAGGTTGATTTGGTATTTTTAACATGTTTTTTAAAGTTAGTTTTGCTTATTAGTTTCGTTAAAATGTATATTTTAATGATGTTTTGAGGCTTTAAGTTATTTAAATGGCCTATTTGGAATATTTAATGAATGTGGGGCTTGTGAGGGCAAAATGATAATTTTGGCCCTTTACAGTTAAAATGGTCATTTGGGAATATGATTGGTATTTTTTTTTTTAATTGAATTTTCCATGTAAGAAATTAACTTGGGGATAACTAAGGGTAAAATGGTAACTTGGCCCCTTTGGGGTATTTTGGTCCTTAGTGACAAATGGTTACTTTACACTTATGAGTCTATTCTATGTTATAGCCATAGGGGCAATTTGGTAAAGTTTTGTAGAAAGAGGAATATTGAGAAGAGTGATTCTAGTTACACCACAAAACTATCTCCTTGCACTCTTAAAATATTAAATTTTATTTTATTTTTTTACAATTTTCATAATACCAGTTTTACTCTCATCCTTACCATTGACTCTTCTCCTTGCACCTATACCTTTCAAACCCTAGTTTCTTCACCTCACCCCATCACCACCACCTTCACCGGCCCTAGTTCTAGAGAGAAATGCTACTCCTCCTCCTCCTCCTCCTCTCTCTTCTCTCTCTCTCTCTATATATATATATAGATGCGTTGATTTAAATTCTTAAACAAAACCGACTCCATCCATGTATTTGCTTAAAAAATGGTTGATCAATTTTACGGGCTTGGTCCAGGTTGTAGGCTTATGGCCAATATTGTGGTCCGGTAAGCTTAATGGAGATAATGATTGCCACTATCCATAGGTTAGACCCTTCGACACTGCGTAGTTTAGTGGAGTAGCCTCCGGTGTTAGATGATCGAATTTTTTTTAGACATGTAGCTCGGAATGCACACTGTATGCAACCCTACCACAAAATTACGTAAGTTTTTACGAATTTAATTAAATAATCTTACAAAAATGTGTAAGTCGAACACAAATTGCATAAGTTCGTGAAAACTTAAGGTTTACGCAAATTTGTGTTCAACCTTTACACATTTTTGTGAGATATTTATGTAAGTTCGTGAAAACTTACGTAATTTTGTGGTAAGGTTGCATACGGTTTGCATTGCACACCGGAGAAATTTCCTATTAAAATATCAAACTTAGGTTAATTTTTTTTGGGTGGGTAACTTAGGTTAATTAGTTTTCTCGTAATTAACATTTTTAAAATCGGGGAAGTTATGTTTCTCATACATTTATAATATATACACATTGTCATGTTACATTTGCTCATATATGATAGTTTGATGTACATTAAACTTTTGAGATTAGTTGTCATCTAACTTGGTATCCAAGCTTAGGTTGGGGACTTGGAAAGGTCTTAGGTTCAAGTCTCTTCGTTTGCATTATGGTTCTCTCTATGAATGAATGTTTCATCTCCATGATGGGGTTGAATGTGAGGGAGGGTGGTGGATAGCTTGATATGCATTGTTGGGTTCATTTTTTAATTGCTCAAGCTTTTGGGACTAGTGGTGATCTAACAACCCTTATGCTATTACAATTACTTTCTATACCTCTTGTATCCCTTCTTCTTGTTTTTTAACATTGTGCATGACATGCTATCAGATATGAAATTTAATTCTAAGATCATTTAATTATTTTTATTTGCACCTTTTAGGAAACATTTAAATTCTCCACATTTTTTTAAACATGTATAATATGATGTGAAATAGGAACACGAAGAGCGACTATTCATTGCCGGAGTAGAAGAAAATATTATTCTTTTTGGGTTTCAGTTGTGCTTTTTTTTTCTTTCTTCTTCTTCTTCTTAAAGTATTGTCCTCAATGATCTGAAATGTTTGTGTAAAATGATGTATCTTCCCCTAATATGTTGGTAAATGTTAAGATGCAAAATGCGTTGTTTCTAGCTAATGTCAATGTATGTGAAACTTATTGGGCTTTTTGTGTTGGTATCTTTCCATCTAACTATTTTGTTGTGTTTTAATGGGATTAGATTTCATAATATTGCTTTAATTGGAATAGGCGAGATTTTGAAGAATCTCAGTTAAATTTTTACTTTTTGCTTCAAAAGTTCTTTATTTTTATTTTTTTGGTAGAGTGGTAAAAGTGTTCTAGTGAAGGCTGTTGGTGTTGTCAATGCAAATGCTGATATTGTGTTTGAGGTGATTCTGAATGTTGATCGACATCAAAGATATGAGTAAGTTGCCCACATAATACTTGAGGTGCATCACTATATTTGTCCAGGCTAACAATTATCTTTGCAGGTGGGATATGTTGACTGGTGACTTAAAGTCGATTGATTCGTTCAATGGACACTATGATGTTGTCTATGGTACATATGATCCTCAACATTTCTCAAGGTAAAGTAATTGAACATGTCTATCTACAGTTTAAATATGATCACCTTCTCTTATCTAGATCTCCTCTTTTGTAGTTTGAGTAGTAATCCATTAATTGGTAGGAATAACCAATGGAAGTGGGTATTTTAGTTGACTTTTTGGTTTTTTACTGAAAATATGTGCAAAAAAGTAAAGAGAGTGATGTGACAACATGTAGTGGCCTTTTTGGCTTTTTAGCTGAAAATCATGATTCCCAAGCAAGGACCTAAGAGTTAGGGGTGAGATGGTTTGGTTTGGTTCATTTTAGAAGTAAACCAAGGACCGATCCACTACCACTACCACTACCACTACCACTACCTACGGTTCGGTAAAATTTGGAACCAAACCAAATCAGTATAACATAGTTCGGTTCGGTTTGGAATCATGGTTTTTAGAAATCTTGTCATCATTCACAACATGATTACAAAATATGCCAAACATCAAGCAATATGCCATCATTTTACAAACAAAAATGGTTTAGAACTTAAAGCACGGACATGGGCATGGACACATCGACGTGCAAAATTTTTAGAAAATGTAGGACACAACACGTGGGAAACACATGAAAAATATATAATATAGTATTTATTATCATGTCATATATAAAAATAAGTAATTATTATGTGTCATATATATAAATATTTAAATCAAATATAATAATTTTTAAAGTTCCAAAGGAGGAAAATATGTATAAATTTACATTGTTTTTGGTTTATCATTGGATTTCAAGTTATTTTATTCAAACTTGTAATGTATCTAAGTTTTGGGAAGTGTCCGACGAGTGTCGTGTTGTGTTGCTGTTCGACATTGTGTCGTATACGGACACGTTACCTTCTTAGAAGTGTTTGTGCTTCTTAGTTTAGAACTAGTTCTACCGCTAGACGAAAAACATATCTCCAAGAATAGAGGGTCAACAACTTATGTACAAAAATGGGATACTAATCAAGTACTTGAGTGTCTACAATAAGTAACAAATTATATATGTATATACTAAACAGCTTGGTTCGGTCCAAAACTGGAATCGTAACTATAAAAGCACCGACCAAACCATGAAGTATGGTTTGCTTATTTTAAGAACCAGGATTGAACCATGCATTGAGAAAATCAAACTGCACAGTTTGACATGGATCGGATAAATTTGCAATTTTTTCAGTTTTTTGGCTCAACCCTACGAAGAGTGACCTAAGTGTGATGTATTTGTGGTTTTTATTGAAGCACTCATAGAAGGAGTTAGATTGTAAAATGAAGGAATTTAGGGTTGGGATTTAGGAGGAAGAAGAAGAAGAAGAAGAAAGAGTTAATTTTATATATATTGAATAATCATTGTTTCTCAACTTTACATCAGCCAAATATATATACAAACCCTAACATAGCAATATGACCATCGTACCCTCAACTTACGTAAATATTAACAAGAGAACAAAAGAACAAAAATAAGTATTCTAACACTCCCCCTCAAGCTGGAGCATAGAGATCAAACATGCCCAGCTTGACGGATAAACGATGAAATAAAGTACCGAGCCAACGGCTTGGTTAGAATATCACCCAATTGATTTGCAGAACAAACATAAGGGGTCATAAGTTGCTTTCGGAAGTAAGAGATCACGAATAAAATGGCAATTAACTTCTATATGTTTGGTGTGTTCATGAAACACTGGGATTATTAGCAATGAAGATAGCTGCCTGATTGTCACAAGACATGCTCATAGGAGTAGGAACAGAAAAGCCAAAATCTTAGAAAAGAGACTGAACCAAAAGCATCTCAGAAGCAGTATGAGTCATGGCACGATACTCAGTCTGGACACTAGAACGAGCAACGACAGTCTGTTTCTTGCTACGCCAAGTAACAAGATTACCACTAACAAAAGTGCAATAGCCCGAGGTGGAACGTCGGTCAGTCTTATTACCAGCCCAATCAGCATCACTAAAGCTAGTGACAAACATAGAGGAAGATGGGCGATAGAGCAAACCCCTGACCTGGAGCACTCTTAAAGTGTTGCAAGATACGACACACAGTCACAAAATGGGGTTGGCAGGGAGCATGCATAAATTGATTGACCACACTCATGGCATAGGTAATATCGGGACGAGTGACAGTGAGATAGATTAACCTCCCAACCAACTGACGATAACGACCAATATCGGGAAATAAGTCTCCAGTGTCATCATCAAGCTTGACACTAGAAATCATGGGAGTATCACTAGGGCGAGTGCCTAAGAGGCCAGTCTTAGTAAGAAGATCAAGAACATACTTCCGTTGAGAAAGAAACAAGCCTTGAGAAGAGCTGGTAGCTTCAATCCCAAGAAAATACCGAAGATGGCCCAAGTCTTTGGTGTGAAATTGTTGTCCCAAATACTGTTTCAAATCAGCAATACCATTGGAGTCACTCCCTAAAATGATGATGTTATCCACATAGACAATAAGAACAATACTCCCAGTAGATGAGTGATGAACAAAAACTGAGTGATCGAAGGTGGAATGGTGAAATCCATACGCAAGCAAAAGAACACTGAAGCGATCAAACCAGGCACGAGGGGACTGCTCAAGACCATACAAGGCCTTCCGCAATCAGCAAACAAGATGCTCTTGGCCGAGAACAAC